>OZ010688.1:63511-587543 GCA_963932265.1 Thymelicus lineola | reverse complement strand
AGAATGGCATCCTGGTGTGGACACTAATCTCACATAGGTATCACTGTTACTTTCTGTATGATGGTTGTCAGAAATATACATAGATAGGACTCTCTATGTTCTACGTCTCTCTATGTCTCTATGTTCTATGGGTAGGATGGACCTAATAATGAAAGTAGTTTACTTACATATAAAAAATCAACTAATGATTTTTTTCCAATGAATACCTACTTTGAAAAATCCATAAGAACAAAGTGGAACCCACCAAGAGCCGTGTTTGTTTCGAACGCATGCCATTGTCGCCGTTGTGGGCGCGAACCAAGGAATCCTGCGAGATCACAAACACGGAAAACAGTACACAATGTACAGTTAGACCAATTTGTTCTACTAATATTATAAATGCGAAAGTTGTTTGGATGTTTGCAACTCTTTCACTCAAAAACCACAGAACGGATTTTCATGAAATTTAGCACACAGGAATACCGTTATCTGATAAGACATAATATACTATTATGTTACAGGAAAACGCTGAAAAAGCCGCGAGCAAAGCACTAATATAAATATACATTAGTATTAGTATAAACGAAGCGACTGCATGCACATTGTGCGTACCGAAAAAATGTACGTTATTTTTTACCAGTGTAATATTTTGGGGAAAAATTTAAGTCGACTTCGAAAAAAAATCTACAAAATGGCACATAAAAGTGAATAAATAAAAATAATGAAAAACGGAACCTTTGTTTATGGTGAAGAGACTACAAATTTTTCACCAAGGATAAATAAGTTGCGCATACTTACACATGTAAGTAGAAATAAGAACCCCGTACAACAAGTTTAATCGCCTTCAGTTAATAATTTGGCGATCACCAATTTACTATTAAAATTCGTCAATTCTACCCGAAGACGTCACTGACGTACATGGGCTAACTGTTCACACAATGGGAAGCGCTGAGACTAAGAACTATTATTATAATAAAGAAAACAGCATGTTCCCTAACAAGGCCAGAGATGCGTGTTGTATGTTTACGGCAAAGCGAGGATGTGGTCGTAAAGCCGGCGGGAACACCCGGCGGAACCACCACCGGCGACCACCTGCTCCACTGGTGAGGTACCGGCTGTAAACTTAGCAGGGTATGGTACTGTAAATAAAGTGGGTAAGGTGAACTGTGGTAGGGAACCTGTCAATGACGATTGTAAAGGATGATGCTTAAGGAGGAGTTCCTGGGTAGATACTATGTATTGGAAGTCATCGTATAGATGTGTTTTAAATGTTTTTCAGAAATACTCTCGCTTCTTTATCGATGCTATAGAGAAGTAATAACGTGTTACGCTCGAAAAACAACGTGGGTAGTATAATAAGAAACTGAAAAAAAATTGTGAATTAATTTATATAAGTAATTTGTACAGCAATTAAATTTATTGCATAGGTAAGCGTAACTTATTAATTTGTTTACGATTTATTAATTGATTTTAGATTCCTGATATTGTAAAACATATTTTGTTTAAGTATTAGTCAGGTAAATCTAATGCAAAGTTTTCACACATAATTATATCCATCCCTTTAACTTAACTATAACTTTGTATCCCGTATAGAAATCCTCTTCTATTCTGTTCTGAATTCTGATATGCAGTCGAAATAAATTTAAAAATTAAAAATAACCCGCCTGCCATCAAAAAAGCTATCATGATATACCTTTTTGAAATCCTTATGGTAAGCTCTTTACTTTGATACCCATATTGCATTATTAGATTTATTTTTATTTTTGATACTTCAAACAATGGAATCTCATAGCATATCTGTATTTTGAACGTCACCTATCTAAGAATACTTGGGTTATCAAGACGAATCTAACGATATGTTAATTATATTAATTGGTCCAGTGGTTTGGAAGATACGAGGTAATAAAGAATATTACACGTATATATATATACATACATACATACATACACACATACGTACAAGATACGCGCGAAAAATATAACCCTTCCTTGGCAGTCGGGTATAAAAGGCGCATCGGCGCTAAATTTATTTTTCGAACCAGCAAGCACCACACAGCATGTGAGACAAATTGTCCGATATTGTAAAGAACCATAAAAAATCTTCTCTAAATATTTACAAAGGATTGTGTTTTTGCACCGAAATCGGGTCACCTTTTGCTGTTTATTTGCTTACTCACAAACAAAACTGAACTTATGTTATGAAAACCCGCATTTATTTACCCGCTTCATATTTGCCTAGTGTGGCGGTGCTCTGTTCGGAGTACCCATTATCATTTATTTATCTAACAATAATTTTTCATGAATTTCCATATCCTACTACGTTAAGGATCTAAATTCTAAATTAATCAATCGGCTTAAAACAATAACCTTTAAATATCGACCAACATATAAAACGTAAAACGTGATAAAACAGTTATGATGTACTTATATCAAGGCTCCTAATCGGTCTGTAATAAGTTATACAACACTTTTTTCTAAAGTGAAAAACTAAAAGGTACTCGTAACTGTAACTTATATTAATGTAACTTTTAAGGTGCAGTCACACAAGCAATTAAAATTGCTGAATTGCCGGCAATACTAGGCAATTTTGACGTCATGGCCACATTGAAGTAATTTCTGTTATGTTGCTTCATTAATGTCGCTCCCCTCCAGTATGGATTGGGCGATTTTGGAGCAACGAAATAAACTAGGCAATATTATGTTCTGCACGAACAATTCAGTGGAGCAACAACTGGTGATAGACGAAGTTCTTTTTGCGGCAGCAGCTAGCAGCGCACTTATTACTATGAAATTGAAAAAAAAAAAGAGAAACAGAAGCGACTGAAGTACCTATTTTTAAATAAAATTGGCCCACTAAATACGAAAAAGACTCTTAACTCTTCGATTTCTGGTAACTGGTGATCCATACAAAAGTTTAATGTATTTAGTATCTTATATATCCTCGGAGAAAGGGACGTGTATACACCAGCATATGAGGGCAGATACAAAATTGCCTTGAATTTTCCAAACAGTTGGGTATACCGGCGATCAAGAGAAGTAGTTGCCAAAATAATTGCCGCAATTTTTATAGATTGCTCCAGATTGCTCCATTACGTTTGGCGATTGTCACCGGGCAATAATTGCTTAAAAAATTGCTCGTGTAACTTCACTTTTAGTTTTCACCTATTTCTTTAAACTGTTAGTTACATAAACATATTACTTGAATTCAATAATGCCAGTGTCAGAAGCACGTGGTCTACGAATAAAAAAGAACTAGGTACTACGATTCGCGCTTAACCGTGCGGTTTAATGCGTAAACCTCCAAAGGAGGTGCGTTCGTCCCATAAATATAAGTTTAGCGAAGAGTATGAGACGAATTGTAAATGCGCAATTTGCCAAGTCGCCACTCGCAAACTGGTGGAGATTTATGTTCGGGGCAAATCCACGCGGCGTTAAGACACCTCGCCCAAATCCTTTAGGACTCTACAAAGTTCTGATACAGGATCAGTTTCGGATAAAGTACGCATATTTGAAACGGGAAGACCTGTTTTTTAATATGAGAGCGAAATTACATTGCTGGCACGAGTTTTACTAAGTTTTAATAATACCTACCTAGTTATAAGAATTTAGTCCGTATATAATATTATAAGAATGTTGTGTGCTTTACGTATAAGATTTTCTTCTGAGCATAATATAATATTATCTGCTATACATTTAATTGTTCATATCAAAGGGGTTTACAAAGGTAAGCATATTGATTTTAATTCGAATGTCAATGTATTTTATCATATTAAGTGCCTCAAATCATTATGGTATAAAATTCTGATGAAAAATATAAATAAATTGTGTCTAATTTTATTTAAAAAAATCTTCATTGCGCCTCTAAATTACTAACGTGAACAATCCACACCTACTTATGATATAAATCGTGACTCTCAGAACCCATTCATATTTAAATGACTTTATGTCGAGCGACCCCGGCCGGGGTACGGCGGGCTACAGCGGAGTACGGCGGGGGCACGGAGGACCCCAGAGAAGCAAATTGCCGAACTGAGTGCAGCGATCTCCTTCACTTAGCGGCGCCATAAATCTCGCACCGTGCGAACGAATGAATTAAGGTACGAGTAAATGACTCGTGGTACGTTACTTTTTCAAACGAAGACTTACAAATTTTCTATAAAATTTTATGCGTGAAAATTCTTTAATACTAAGGTACCAAAGTATTGAGTATTGAGAATTTTAGACGTATTGATACGGCTTGGAATACTGAATCTAATCCCATGCCGGCAGAGATACTTGGATGTCGTAAGAGGCAACACGAGTCGGCCCGCTTAGGGGTAAGGCTTCACATTAGGATTATATTATCAATTTTATCCTCCTATCTTTCCTTAACACGTTCGCTGCGTTGTGAGGTCATATTGGCTCACAGCGAACTTTCATCTGGTGCGGCGAGCAAACAGCATTCTTTCCCCTGGTGCGGAAGGCTTAACTTTGTGTATTTTTATCGTAGGAAAGAAATTTATATACCATTGCAATTGCCGCTTTAACGTGAACAATCCAAGATTTTCAAACACTCGTGAGCCAATGTGACCTCACCCGCACTTAAAGAAAATTGTTTTACCCCTAGTGCGGTGTGAGGTCAATATGACCTAGCGCTCCGCGCACCTCACATCCGCACTGAACGTTGCGCTAGTGACATTTCGCGCGCTTAGTGTTGCGCCACGCGATCGATAAGGAAGACGATACGTCGCTTTGAGCCATTTTTCACGCGTACGAAATATATGTTTTGCAACTTTTAATTTAAATATATTATATTAGTAAAGTAGTGTGGTGTTGTCGTCAAGTCTTATACCGGGACCAGATGAAGTGGAAAGAGTTACTTCATTGTGTGCCTAAACATACAGTAGGATAGACACAAAATCTATTTTTCTTTTGTTATTTTTCACGTCTGTGACTTACAAGGTTAAAAATTAAACTGTCAATAAAATTCTGGAAAAAATTGTCGAGTGCTATAATACAACAAAGGTGTTTCCCATCACTAGTGTTTTGATATCTTCAGTGTGATGTGTGGTCAAATGGACCTCTCAAATTGTTTCTATTTTAGATGCTAAACGAAACGTGCGAGCTAAAAACGCAGCTAGGTATATATTGCTTGGTTATTAGTCTTTGACCTCAAAATAAAATATATTCAATAATAAATATCCCCATTGAGAAAAACCTATATCAAGATAGAACTGAATGAGGGCTTATTTGACCACACGACGCACTGAAAAAAAGGTCCTCTGTGAGTCAATATAACCTCATGACGCACCAGCAAAAAGTACACAAAAAATCGTTACGCAGCGAACGTGTTAATATAAATAGGTATATACATATAAACAAGGTGAAATTTCTAAGTGCGCGTGGATGACCAAATCCGAAACTACGAGAAATAGCGAAAAATGCTCAAAGGGGTAATACATTATCACTAGTGACCAGAATTTGATCCTTGTTAGCAACACTATCGAGTGGTGTAAAAATGCAGGATGTGTTTTTTTTTCAAAATCAACCGGTTCGATTTCTGGCGAGGAATATTAATTTTTCAAAAATCTAATGATACAGTTTTTAATTTTCATCAAAATCGGCCCCGAGACTCCTTTGACCATTTTTCGCTATTCCTCATAGTATAGAATTTGGCCATCCACGCACGCTTGGAAATTTCACCCTGTATATATGTACATACCTATATATATTATCCCGAAAAACGTGGACAAAGCCGCGGGGAGAGCCCTTGTTTATAAATAATCGTGAGTAATAGGACACACAAATAAAAGCGATGAGTCGAACATGACGCAACTATTATTGCACCAGCCCCAATAATCAACCCGTGTCGGAAGTTTTCGTGCCACCGTGGGCCTTCGACATAGCTTAACGAAAGTTATCTTACGATAACAACCGAGACCGACATCTTTACGTGCCCTCCGAAGTACTGAAGCGCTCAAGAAATTTTTTGTCACTAGCGATCACCCATCCAACTACCGAAAGCGCCCACTATGCCGCCAAGCTATGATGACTTTTACTATGTCACATCACTGAAAAATTGACATCTCGATTTGTCGTATATTATTTATTTATTTATTTATTAACACTTTATTGACCACAACATAGCAATAATGGGGCAAATGGCGAGCTTAATGCTAATGCATTCTCTACCAGCTAACCATTAGGCCAAACAGAAAAAACCACGATGAGCGGTAAAAAGAAAAAGAAAAAAAAGTTGCTAATTGAATTCAATAATATATATAAAAATATTATAATATGTATACTTAACATTCTGGGCATGGAGGACAGGGGATAAGGAGAACTGTCTCTTATGGGGGAAAAGTTGAAAGTGTCCAGCTATTAGCAGTAAACAACAGTTCAAAAATCCTCTACAATGGCGCTAGCGTATGCAAAGATGGTTTGAATATTAGTAGTTGTTGACATGTTGACGGATTGAAGTATGCCGAATTAGACAGTAACGGCCACTGGGTTGGTAGTCAAAATACTTATTTTGACTATTACGTAGTCCAAAATAACCGTTGCTACATGGTGCCACCAATTTAACACAATTTAATGGACACTTTTTCACAACAGAAACAATTCTCCTTTACTAAGTAAATGTAATACTTATGAATAAATTTAGCTTCTTACACTCACTTTTAACACTAAATGCGTAACTTTTTAGTTTACTATTGCTATCATAATTAAAATTGTTATAAAGCGAGGAATTTAAATAAGAACCATAACAACATTCGAAATATAATGTATTAAGATTATTTTCAAAAATACAATAAACAGTTAAAGATTTATAAACTCAGCACAAATTATTACATTCATCAAAAAGTTTGTAAGAATTTCAGATTTTTCCCGCATTAAAGATACACCCACAAATTAAAAAAATATATGAGGTAATAAAATTATGAATAGTTAAAAAATCTATAACAATGGAACAGTTCTAATGATATTATTATGTGGACATTCAAAACGTATCACACAATTGACCTTATCATACGCAATAACAGTATGTGAAAACTGAACAATAAGACATTGCATACAAAATCATCATAATAACGAGAAACACAGGACTTCGAAAATCGAAATCTCTAATACTATTCGCACAATGAAAACTAATACTAGGTCCAAACACAAACCAACTTCTTACAACACTTTAGAACGCTCTACTGAAAACATAGAAAAGACCCCACCCTCTCACAGTGAAGCATTATCCTTGGGAATACATAAAATTTACAATAATGGAACCGTCCGTACTCCGTCCTTACCAAAGCGTTTGGTATATAAACGCTGCCAACACTTGGTCAAGCATCAGTCGGTTAAGCACTGTGAAATCCACCAACATGAAATTCCTGGTAAGTATTTATACATACCGACAATAGTATTAATATTAGTTATCAAAACGAAGTATCATTGACATACATAATTGGTTTAATGGTCAATATGTGACATTATATAAAAATAGGAGTTCCTCAGGGAACATCATGGGTCCATTTTATTTCAGAGTTATAATTTTTTTGATTCTTTAATTACAATAAAAAAAACATAAATTACATTGATTAAGAAAGTTTATGACATTATCTTGTTACCCAAATTTTCTTATACTCGTAACATACTATGATATCTGCTCATAACCATAATTTATAATACCTCACTGACAATTACAATTAACGATCTATATTTTTATAAATTAATATTAAAAAAGGTAACTAAGTATATTAATTCATAAAAATAAATTTAAAATAAAACAAAGCAATATCACTCACTTATAAAATGCACATATATAATTATATCAAGGTAATAGTTTAAATACTGATACACGGTTTTATATTTTCAATGTACCAATGTCAATATGTATGACTTGGCTCTTAACCGCTAAAGACTCTCATCTGGACCCAAACATGAGTGTCATCCTCGTCACAAAATTGTATTGGCATCAGAACTAAAGTAGTGTACCAAATTAGATCAATCTGTCAGCATTTTAATTACTAAAGACCCAAACAAACAAACAACAAACAGGGCAAACTAAAGACAACCGTTTAAAAAGTTACATATTTTGAAATTTTCAATCTTGCTTTGAAGTAAAGTAGTGTGGTGTTGTCGTCAAGTCTTATACCGGGACCAGATGAAGTGGAAAGAGTTACTTCATTGTGTGCCTAAACATACAGTAGGATAGACACAAAATCTATTTTTCTTTTGTTATTTTTCACGTCTGTGACTTACAAGGTTAAAAATTAAACTGTCAATAAAATTCTGGAAAAAATTGTCGAGTGCTATAATACAACAAAGGTGTTTCCCATCACTAGTGTTTTGATATCTTCAGTGCGATGTGTGGTCAAATGGACCTCTCAAATTGTTTCTATTTTAGATGCTAAACGAAACGTGCGAGCTAAAAACGCAGCTAGGTATATATTGCTTGGTTATTAGTCTTTGACCTCAAAATAAAATATATTCAATAATAAATATCCCCATTGAGAAAAACCTATATCAAGATAGAACTGAATGAGGGCTTATTTGACCACACGACGCACTGAAAAAAGGTCCTCTGTGAGTCAATATAACTTCATGACGCACCAGCAAAAAGTACACAAAAAATCGTTACGCAGCGAACGTGTTAAAACCTGCTTGACTACTACCCACTTATTTGAGTCAGCCGCAAAACGTCTCGTCGTGTTTCGGCTGGGGGCTTGGGAGCCAGATCTCTTGTTTCATTCTCTCTCTTCTTTCTTAGTCAAGCACGCATGGGTGATGCCTTGGGTGTTCCCAATATCCATGGGCAACAAAGGCCATTTACCATCAGATGGATCGTCACCTAATTTCTTGATTAGTTGCATAAAAATACTCACTTGTACACCTAGCTTCAACACAACTTGGAGCAGTTGGAGCAACAAAGTTCTCTACCGCTTTCTCCGTTACTCAGAATCCATTACCACGTAAAGTGCATCGCCATTTGTAGTCGCTTTCGTAATTCAAATGAGTCACCTCACATTACAGGACATCAGCGCCCTTCGCGGGTCGTTAGGGCGTTCGAAACCCGCTACTGAAATAGACATTATGGAAAGTGCCACAATTACTGTCGTGACGCGGTGGAAAAGTTGTGTTCTGACGGGTACAGGGCTGCCGGCGTACGACGCTAGAGTGTTACCGGATCGCCAGCTAGGAATACGTAAATACTAAATAAGTACCTATTATTAAGAAGATAAAGAAGTCATTGAAGTGGCTTTTCCACTTCAATCCACTTCAGTGAAGTGGAAATGGGCTTAATCAATGTATATATTTCACTTTTCGATACCGTTCAGATGTCTCACTACAACACTTTACCAATACTTAGCCAGCAATTAATTGTTTAATAAACACGAAAAAATTTCGAGGCGTCAAACTTTTAGGAATTTATTACTAGGCACTTAAATTTTTCCTTTTTTTTGTGAAATACTGAAAACATATATTTCTGTGTACCCACAAAATGTGACTTGAATTGTTGTCTTCAATAACATTTTTACTGGCAATGTTTTCAATATAAAAAGCAGAAAATAATTTGTGAACGAGAACTTTCCATAAGTGTGGTTCACCCCTGCCTGCGGCTGAGTGAAGGTGGCGAGCACGTAAGACGTCATTTAGCGTCGGAATTAACATAAATAATAACGTCATTTCTCAGCGCCGGGGCCCGATATTGCGTCATTCGGCCTGCTCTTTATAGCGTCGACACTTAGCGGCGAATAAAAAGTGCGTTATAAATTCCGTCGATTTTTCCGCGCCCTTCTGGCTGGAGGTGGCGAGTATTTGCATCACAATTGTCTGGCTCTCGCATTCCGGTTCAATGTTTTAATTTCGGCAACAAATAACCTTTGCAGTAAGAAAGGTTCATTTGCATGTTAGTGGCGGTGGAGTGGTTATAAAAAGGCGCAGTGAAAATAATAACTGGCTCAAGTTACTGCGAGCTGTTAATGGGTTCGCGCTCAGGCCGCATGTCCGGCCGCCCGGGCGCCGCACGCCCGCTCGCGCCCCCCGCTGGCGCGCCGCCCGCACCTCTTCACCTTTTTAGTTTCTCACCCCGAAGACACATAAATAACAATAAAACTAGCAATATTCGAATTTTTCCCTTACACACGTTACCGAAATCATAATATTTCAGTGTATTCAGAAAATTTCTTGTATTCTGTATTGTTGTATTCTGATTTGCATTAATTACTTTCAGTGCAAGAACACAAACTTTATAACGAGGGATGTTTGAAAAATAACGCCATTTTGCTAATCATCCAATGCATGCCCCAATAAATTATTTTCTATGAATATTGTTCAAGATAATAAATATATTATTTTACATAGTTTTTCTAAAATGTTCATTACCTTTCATGTCATATTCATAATATGTAGATATTAACAGAATACTTAATAGTACAGAAGAGTCACTCCGCAAAATCATTTAAATAAATATCGACTCTTGCTCGAACACAATAAACTTTAATTAACGTCGCACAACGCTAATCGTCAACAGACGTTGACATCTAGACGTTGCCTCTCTGTCTAATCATAACTCTCATCCTTTCTGACAACGTCAGGGTTATCTTTTTAGGGTTCCGAAGTAAAATTCGAACCCTTACAGTTTCGTCATGTCCGTCTGTCGGAAGAAAAGCGCCGGCGGCGACACGTGGCAACCCTTCTGAAATTGGCCCGACACGTCGAACGCAGCCCGTACTTTTAACACTATACCAAAAGTGCGGAGTGCACCAGCCTGATGTTGCATATCAAAAATATACGAAATATCCAAAAATAAAATTCAGGTGGTCCATAAATTCGTGTATCCTCACAAGATAAATGTGAGCTTTTTAAGGGGCATGAAGTGCCGTCGACTTTTAAAAAATAAAACAAGGCAGATTGTGTGTGATCCCGCGGGTTTGCCGCCTAATGAGTTTGAAGCCGCGGCCGGGGATAAATCTTGCAGTTTGTGACTCTAAATATTTTGTATGTGGCGTGAGCGATGGGACTATAGCGGGTTACGCAGGATTCTGACAAAACTATCAACTCTGCAGCAACAAAGTGGAAAGGAATTATTTATGGAACAACGAGAATAAAAGTAGACTACCTAGTGAAACAAAAATGATCATTGTAATGGAGGTGCCTTCAAGTAAATAGTAAATAGACTTACAACTTTTATGTATAAATCAGCTATTGTGAAGCGTACTTCACACTTTTATTTATAAAAAAAAACAAGTGCTGTTAATAATGAAACAGAAACTCTAAGTGAAGCTGAAAGTGAAAAATTGCATTGTTATACGAAGAGACGATGTTAATATTATAATTATTCGCAAAATGTTTCTTTAGAAACCCAAAAATAATCCTTAAGTGTACTTTTTGTATAGGTACTCAGTATCATTGAGCATTTGTGGCCCGCTCCCTCTTCCGCTCCCGCTACCGCTGCCACTCGTAACTTGTAGCGGTGTGTTCACCCCGTGTTATACTCCTCAGATCGTTATAAATCAAAGCACGTTGCTTCTTATAAACATATTTTGTGTGTCGTCTCTTCTTCAAATCGTCCTCCGTTATGCACTGTTATGTTTTTTCGCAATTTTCTTTTACGACAGTATGTCTTCGCTCAAACTCTAAACGTTGGGAAAATTATTTGATAGCAACAATTTGTCTACAGTTTACTATGTTCGCGACGTCGCAGAATAGATAACGCTATTATTACGTACCGTAATCCTACGTTATTACGTGACTTTAAATGTATTTTAAATTTCTTAACATGTTTACTTTCTCCCAAAAATACAAAATTCATTTGACGAACATTTTTCTGTACTTTAAATAACATAAAGCTAGGATTGACGTAATTTACCTTTAGTTAAAAAAAAATTGCGTTCTTTTTACAAAACTAGTGCCGCCCTCGCTTTGCTTCAGTTTTCGTATTAACCCCTGTTTTTAAAATAAAATATAGCCCATGTTACTCAGAAGAAATAAAGCATCCTATTGGCGAATTAATTTTTGAAATCGGTCCAGTAGTTTCCATAATAATCAAAAAAAACATAACTTTCCTCTATAAAATATTAGTTCAGTTTAGATGTATTTTTAACAAAACAATAATATCAAAGTCCTCAAGTCAGCGTGTACAAAGTTTCACCAGATATGATGAAGACTTCACCTTCCCCATGTTTTATTTAAAAGGTCTCGGTCCGGCGCGGCGCGGCGGCGGCGACGTACAACATTGTATCAGGCGGTTGACGAGCGAAAAATTATTCAGCAGCGACCGGGAGAGCGTCTGAAGCCGCGAGAAACTTGTTCCGCTGCATAATTCATGGGAAACCCCAAAAGGTACAAAGTGAAATGACCCCAGGTTAATAGAAATGCTTAATGGTGTTTGTGTTCCCCTCGGCTGTGTTATGGTTTATATTGGGTACTATGTCCACATTTAAATCTGGAAAGGTCTGGAAAGAAGGTCTCGGAGTTGCTTTTGGCGGTCGTGAGGAGATCATCTCATGCCGGAGCACATCTCTAGCCGGACAAATATTTAAGTGTATGGACACTATGATAGCACGATATTTGTGATGGATAGTAAGCATGTCGTAATATTGAATAGAATTTTTACCATATTCAAACTCCAGACTCGAATATTTGATAAGTGATACGGGTCTTTATTTTATTTAACACCTACGATGTATATGCTGATATTCGCTTTATTAATTTGACTTAAGACATGCGTAACTTATTCGAACTCTAGAGTCCGCCAACGTAATCACTCAACACAACAGCAAGTTCAGACCGCGACAACTTACGACTAATTACTTATGGAACGACCTTCACTAAAGCCGTGGTCACCCTCTCACAAGATACCCAAACTGTAGTGACCACACCACGCCCAGATAATGCCGGACGAGGGACACGGGTAACGAAATTCTGGATTAATCTTCGGCCGGATTTTCCAAGACAAATATGGCGGCCTCTAACTAAATGGCTGGAAATTATTGAATTAAATCGACATACCTATACACAGGCTTGTGTTACCGATTAGAGGACAGTTTCTGAGGGTATACAGAATAATTTATTTGAAAAGGTCCCCATTATAAAAGGGTCTTGTGTGTGCATAATACAGCATGCATGTGTGTAATGTTTTAACTAGAATATTATTTCTAACAGACTTTGAAATAGGAGAAAGATACACAATAATATATTAGGTATTTATAATGCATTATTGCATAATGACTTTCTTATTATGTATAATTATAATAAAAAATTGACATAATGATACATTGACATAATGCTCACAAGAGGTACATTAAGTTAGATAAATAAAATGTGTGAACCTACTAGCTTTTGCCTGCGGCTTCGACCGCGGTAGAGTAGTTTTGAAACGAAATTTTTAATTAATTAATCTACATTTACATGCCCGTGGCTTCGCTCGCGTGGATATCGATTTTTTACAAATTCCGTGGGAACCCTGAACATGTCCCGGATAAAAAGTAGCCTATGTGTTAATACAGGGTATAGGGTAGATATAGGTCCATTTCAAATTTTAGCTGAATCGGTTAAGTAGTTGTGGTGTGATTGAGGCACAAATATCCAAACATCTTCACAAAATTCCACATTTATATCCAATATTAAATAGTGAACCTATTAAAACTTAATATATTAAAACCTATGCATCAATAACTCCTGGGCTCAACAATACAACACCCTCAGGGAGAAGTTAAATTGGTATTTGTATTGATCACGCTGAATCGTGAAGTCGACAGCACCAGCTTGTCCCAACTTGTGAGCGCTGTCACCGCAGATGGCAAACGTTACGACCGTCCAACTTAGGACTCAGACGTGGGACGCGACAGTTGACAAGATGACCTATGTTGCCAACACATGGGAACATCTATATACACAAACATACTCACATAATTAATTGATTGAATAACTTTATCTTCACAGAAGACTACGTACTACATCTCATATCAAACTGAGATGATAAGGGTCTTACTTTATTTTTTTTTATTTTTTTTTTTTTGGACACAGACAGTCATGTACAGTTATATATGTTACAAAAGAAAAAAACTATATTTAACTAAAGACATTGAGTGCCAACACTTATAAAACAGAGGACTCTAACGCCCCAACTTAGAGACACTAACGGTTACTTTAATCGCTCCTTAGTAAAGAATCCATACAAATTTTGTACTAAGGAGCGATTTAAGTAACCGTTACTGACTCAGAGATGGGGCGTAAGGGTTTTCTTTGATACTCGAGTCCAAACTAATGCTACCTACCTCATGGTGTACCCTACGGAACCTGACGAGGCTATGGCGCCAAGTCCTTCCTGCTAGAGTTGGGCTCTGTATGTGCTAGAGTTTAAACCTTTAGTAGGGTGGTGAAAAAGTGAATGCGCAATAGTCAGTTCCCCAGTCACTTTAACGTATCAATAAAAAGATTTGTTCATTCGGCTCATTGATTCATTATCATAGAACAAACTTATTCAGTTAAAATTCAATGTAGGATAATTTATTTTAAATCCTGTCAATTAAGTAACTCGTCGAATCTTCTTAAGCGTAGCTTAAAAATCCTTCGCCGCATTAATTCAACATAAACACAACAGCAACAAACTTAACGTCACGGACAATGGAGCTTAGGCCTCGAACAAACACGAAACTGTAAGACGTTTCGGACAATTTACATGTTGTAATTTTAATTAGGATTCCGGCGACCGCGGCCCTCAGCACTCGGCCGGTGGAGCCAACAGTCGCACAGCGCGCCCCCGGACTCCCCCGGGAATACTTACCTAATGTTAATTTAATCCAAGACGGACAACGGACAACGGCCAACGGGGAAAAGTTGTGACTTCTCGTCTTGGGTTACTCTTGAACTTGTTCAGACTGGTGGACTTGTGGAAATGATGATTTTAAAAATAAATTATTTTAACTTTTAAACAAATACGACAACAAGTAGTCGGTAAATCTAGTTAAAGAATTAAATGAGATAAACTAAGAAACTCAGAAAAAATAATTGTTAGTAACAATATTTTCTACATCTGTTATTACTATTAGGCAGTAAACAAGCTTGCAGTCTACCACTTGGTATCCTTACTGCATCCCAAGGTAAAGTTGCCCTGAATAACCTAAATTAAACACCGCCCTGTTTACCTAAAAGCGGACGTACCCAGAATCTACAAAGTACTTGAAGAAATTTGCTTTAAGTGGTTACTACACTTAGTAACATATTACTAAATTCGGTCACTGATTCATCATATTAAAATAAGATTAGTTTTTTGTGATACAGAAATGTATAATGAATTTGTCAGATTTAGGTGACTACACCCTCATGTTATATTCATATTCAACTTAATTTATATAGACATGAGCTTGTCTCACGTGATTGGAATCACAAATCCTCGGAGCATAAACAAACTGTTACCAAATAGCTACAGTATCCCAGTAGGGGCAGGCCCTGTGCGGCCACGTGTTAAGCCGTGGTGTACAATTAAGGGTCCTCGGACCGCTGAGGCGGAGGTCAGGCAACTGCCGTTTAAACCTGTCGCCACCGACCAACTTCAATAAACACTTCGCGCCTCTATACATATTTAGAATTTACTACGAGTATAAAGCTATACATTAACACAAAATCATTTTCATATGTAAAGTCATAGTACAAGAGGTTCACTATAATTGTGGTCATCTTAACGCATCTTGAGACGTTTTCCACTTGTAATTTATTTGTTGTGTATTATCGGGGATTTTTCAAATTCCATTTCATCCATTTTCGAGTACAATTTTTTCATCCATCATGGGTTATTTCCAAAATTTTTATTTTCTTATTTACGACAAGCGTGGGTATAGCTGAAAGAAATTTATTAACCTATTGATAGATTTTGATAATTTACGTCAAAAATCAGTTCATTCATATTTATGAATGAATGAATGATATTTATCAGTAAAACAATAGTGCTTTTTTTAGCCTCCCATATCCGCGCAAATTAATTGACTCATACAGAGATATAATACCTATAGACACAACTACTTAAACCCATGTAATTCATAATAGCTCCTTTGAAGATGGAAACGTGCTGGGCTCTGGTTATCACTGGAATCACAGTCAAAAGCCAAGCATTTAAACCGGCCCATATGAACGTATCTATTACCTACTTATCGTGCATAAGAATTCACCCGAAGCCGCCAGTAGAAAGTACCAGGTCATACTTCACAGATCCCGCAATTTGTATCTATATGAGATTTCTGAGCCACGCAAATATTGCTCCAATATATCTCATATCCTCAGAGATAAATCAATGTAAGGATCCACCCGCACTGCGAGTAGGTTACCGTGTAGAACTTATTCTTGTGATGGAGAACCGATATTCGTTTTTAGATAGAATGTGAAGAATGTATATCGTGCTGATTAAGAAACTAGCTGGACAACTGAAGAAAAAATCTAGCATTCTCTATCTAGATTCGATATGGTGTGCATCTGGATTGAGGGCCCACTTATTTCTCTGTAGAAAATTGAGATTTATAGGGAATTTTATTTAAATTAGTTAAAACTTAAAACAACACTCGTAAATTTCTTAAACGTTGATTTTAAGATGTTATGAGCAAATGTTTTGGACCCTCAGTTCTGATGCCTACATTGATTACCCTAGCTATAGGCATGCCCCACTATGCCTGGTACTAATAAAGACCCCGAATTCGACAAATATTTAATGCAAATCAGTAATGTATCGCCATAGCGGCCCCTAGCGGCTCGGTCAAGGCAATTAGTTGGATAATTGAAGAGTCGCTTTGATGTTCTTTCATACCTTTGCCCAGTGACGCGTGATCTCTTAACTGATCTCACCTGAACCCTCCAACTAATTTTATACTTGAGTCATAAAGAACGGGAGCGGCACAAGGGACGAGTGGACAGACCTCTCGTTAGATCTTTTGTTTCTGTCCCCAGTTTTTAAACAGATTTTGAGATTGCCTCCAAGTGCCGACTGTCTCTGGTTTTAAAATTTTGTGTAGAATAATGAAGCAAATTACCTCTTGTATCATTCACGATCATTTGTGATAAATAATATTTCTTGAAGATTGGTATAATATGCTGTTGCCTTTCAAAAATATTATTTATGTTTCGTCCAAGGTATAAAAAATTATAATGCATGAAAAGTCCATGTATTTTACAATAATGCCAATTAAAATTTCAAATTAATTCCAACTAACTATCCATTGAAACAGTTGATAACAACCATTGTTTAGCACAAAGGTAGCCGCAAGCTTACTCCGGAACGTTGTCACCCAAAACTGTCGTCTTACACAACTGACTTCACCCTGGAGGCTTTAACTGTGTCATAGGAAAATAGCACATATGTCGTAGCGATAAGGCAGTTGTGTGCTCTTATAGTAATTAGTAACAAGCCAAAGCTACGGAAGCTGACCGCTCTTCCGGCGCATCGTCTTGCGGAAGGGACGTGCGGGAACTAGCTAGACGCTTCTACAACATGTTTGTGACGTCGCAAATCTACTTCGGGGATTCATTTAAGGGAGTAATTTAAAAGTAGGGCATACATTATTGCTACACATTTTGTAATAAATAGGAATCAGAAAACTACTCTGCCCACGTGAAGGTGTAAAGGATGATAGGGACAACAGTAACTGCAAGTTCGAAAAGACTTTTATAATCCCTTTACCCTGCCCGGTAACGCAACCTACATTGATTGCTCCTTAATATGGCTCCATGCGTATTCCATTCGCGTGGAGATAGCGGTCAACCCCGTTTTTGCGCCATCAGATTGCCTCCGATAAAACGGAACGACTACCAACCAACCAACTAAAGCAATTGAAATGGCTTAACAAACTACAAAGCACGTTCAAAGTTATGCAAAGTTTGCAAGCAAACCAATAACAACCCTCTCGGTTTGTAAAGTGAATCGATAACTCCCCATTCGTCATGTTCCCAGGAAACGGACCATACGTGTGACCGCGCGGCGCCTGCCGCTTCCGGACAACCGGACAAACTGCTCACGGATCGGATGCCGGACGCGCTGTCGACTGCCAGGTATGCTATTGCACTGGATGATTCTTCTTCGTCTAGTTTATAGTTATGTATAAAGCTTAAATTCCGAATCAACAGCATAATTTATATGGCGCGTGACGTAATGGTTATCACGCCAACTGCCGTACCAAGGAACTTGGCAAAAATGGTTCGATTTCTAGCGAAGAGGAAATTTAAATAATGAGTTTGAATATCTGTGTTTTGTCTGAGTTTGTGTGTTCTTGTCTCTATGTGTTGTCCAAAGGCACCGGGAATTCTAGTGTGAGTTTATGTTTGTGTACTGTCATAATCCACTTCAGAACTGGACCTGGCTACTGACCCTCTAAAAATACATACTAGAGCTGCTGGTTGAATTCACTCTGAGGCACAGATACACATACATATATGCTTAATAGCGTGCTAGTTTAGCACACAGGCATGAGCGTTTGGATACATACTTCCACTCGCCCGAACCTTATACATATATGTAATCCGTATGTATGATTTGATATCCGTTTTCCAGTAGACATGAAGCTATTGTGAAAAACCGTAACTTATATCTGGCACTCATGTCACATTGCGCTTATCTGCTTCTAACAACTTCCTATGTACCTAATGTAAATACTTCCTAAGCAAAGCCACGTAATCCCTTTTGACCGTAACGTATAACCACTTGCCAGTCCACTTACAGCAAACTCTTAACGTACGTTAACACCCCCAGGCACACGACGTCGCGTCACGCTGCCGGAAGTGACGCGGCCCACTGCTCACTGCCCACTTCCGCCGCTTTGACAAACTGCCTGCAAGGTTGTACGAGCTCACGACGGACGACGGACGACGGACGACGGAGAGGAAGACAGGCTTCGATAACGAAACAATTTGTTGCATACCCCAAATTATCTTCAGCTTTATTCATGCCTTAAGTTTTGTAACAAATAAATAACTGTAATTTGTTTGTTAGTTATATTCATTTATATAATTTGATATACCCAAATAAAGTGTAACTAATTAAAATATCGTTAAATAATTTCCACGGACCCAAGCAGACATCAATCCGAGTTGTACAAAGCCCAGCGACCTCTCAGAATGTACAAGGCACCAGATGCATCGTTTAGCAGGAAACACCACTATTAAAAGAAGATTACCTTGAGCGACAAGAAACCCATAGTTAGATATACTGAGTCATCCACCAAATCATAAAAAATACAATGCATTTTAAGACACAGGTTATAATAAATTAGAGTTTTATAATGTAAATAGCTAAGCAAAATTTAAAAGAGTAGAAATTAATTTAAAAAAAACCGACTGCGTATGTAAAAAACCTACAAAGAAAAATAAGCCCAGTAGTTTAAAATGTTGTTAAAAGTAATAATGAACAACTACACCATAGAAAGATTAATAGTTGTGATCCATTCGTCAACTAATCAAATCTTGTTTGTTTTTTCCCAAGCAGCCTTGTAAAGTATGGGTCCCGAGTTCAAGGTCATCTTGAAAAAACATGATTTTTTGTTTTTTATGTTTATTTGACAAGGTTTGATTTTACAGAAAAAACTTCTGGCGATAAAGCGATACTGCGTATCACTACTGGCTTCTGTTCTGGTTCATCAGCAAGGGATTAGGATCATTGATCAAGTACTTGAAGGTAACTACAACCTAATTCAACAACAATACAACAATAGTTGTCGATAAAACCAACTTGGCCCATCTCGCAACAGAGGCCGGTCCGCTAAACTGTAAAGTTGACACTAATTCGCGCACGTAAGCGCTAAGACCAAGTTATGGGCTATTAAGAAATTGTTCTCGCTCGGACCGAGGTGGAGGGGGTGGGTCAAGATTGAGGGGGGCTGGTTATTTGCGTAAAGTTTCGAGCGCCGTGTGTGCCACCCTTAACGGGATTGTCGAATTATATACAGGCTGATGTTAATTGTTTCAACTTTCCAGTTGATAAATTGTAAATAATTAATCAATATTATTGTGCTAAGACTATTACAATGTAGGTATAGGCACACCATCAATTTAAAAAAATATTTTTAGGTGTTGCTATAATTATGTAGATTAATATTAAACACTGAATTAAGTATAACTCCTTTAACAAAGACTCGTTGAAGTCAATATTATTTTTTCGAAAAATTTGATTGTGCAGTTACTATGCTTACCAACTGCCAAGTTCATTCTAGAATCTAGAGTAATTAGGTCCTTTTTAACTGCGAATTTTACCCTTTACCCCAAAACTCTACACTAAGTTAAACCAATCCTTATGATAAATAAATTAATGTTTATCATTATTACCATACCGAATTACTAATACGATTATTGAAACGTTTTTAATGCAATAATTTTTGATTTTTAAATTTCCTTTCTGAATATAATTTCCTTAATGATTGCAATATTCAACAATAATCTGGAGCATTTTATTGATTTCAATTCTAAATTATAATCCTTAGAATTCAATTACTTTTGAATATTCACTTCTAATGAAAAGAGTGCAACCTGTATGTTCCTACATAGAATGTGAAGTCGTCGCTTAAAGTCGAGGGAGCAGCGGCAAATTGTACGAGGTGTTTAGAGCCGCGTACCCATGTCCAGCGCCGGCGTCTTAGGTAAACTGACCCCAACCTCTCCTGGCCCCTCCGAGGCGTTGACAAATTCTATGGTAAATATTTTGACGATTTCAACACTCAGCCTGTGTTTTGTTTATATCGATATACTATTAAATTTATTAATAAATGTTTCCTACTGTTCAATTACATATTACAATTACAATTTAAGCAAACGTGGAACTACGAAATAACAGAAAAAGGTAAATAATTACAATCATAAAAAATATTTACGAGTAATCGAACAACTGCATTTTTATTGGAATTATTGATGTTCCATTTACATGAACAACATTGGAAGTAAAGCTACTTATTGCTAGTCACAATTATATCAAAGTGAAACTCTCAGCCACAAACGATCATTTGTTTCCATACAATACAATATTCTTTATTGTGCACACTAGAAGTACATCAAATATTACAATTAAGCATTAAATACACAATAGGCGGTCTTATCGCTCTAATAGCGATATCAGTTTTCATACTGTCAGTGTCATTCGCTTACGGATGTGTTTTCTTTTGTTGGTTCTTTCGGCGTCTTTCCTACAAATGTGGCTTTATTTTACGGATTTGAAAATTTCTGCTCTGGCGAATGTCCTCTCATACCTCCCAGGAAACCTTTACTCAACGATTGGATGATGAATTACAGAATTGCAACCAGAAGTAGGTACTCTGCAGTAACCATATTTAAGCGTTGCTACTATTATTTCTCTTAAATACCATATATTTTTTGAATACTTGTTTAAGTTAATGAATTATAACATACTTAAGTATTAAATAACATAAGAATCATTAATCTATCTTGTGATACATTAACATACGTCACATTAAAGAATTTCTTAGCCCCACAAGTAGGACATTTGCGATCTCCTTTAAATACCAAGATAATTTTAGAACCCACTTTTATTGAGATTTCGAGATTAATTTTATTGTTATGATTGAGACAACTTTATTATATTAACAAACCAATAAAATGTTTCACTTGTCACTAATTTATTATTATAATCAATCTCCACACAATAGGACACAAATGATAGTAATGATACAGATAAGTATGAGTAATTATTAATTAGTAAACAATAACGATTAATGATAAATTATTGTAAGTAGTTGTAGGTTTTCGGTTATTAATAAGTCCTGGTGACTTGTTTGCTTATGTTATGTGTAACAAATAAATATTTAATGAAACAGCTTATACTAATTCTTTTAACGCGCGTAGATAACAAGCAGTGGATAAATAAACACGTCTACAATATATTTGTATCGATCGCAGTCAAAGGCAAACACGGCAGTTGTAAAGTCGGCAACCACTTGCCAGCCGAACTTGGCGGCTAACTTCGCGTCTATTTACGTAGCGCGGGCTGCCTGCTCGCCGCTCGCCGCTCGCTGCACTAATCCGATCCTATCCGCTATCCCGTGGATGTCGCTAGTTGAGAGTAAAGTTATGGTATCTAGTATCTACCGATCTCTAGCACAGTTCTACATTTCCTAGTTTCATTGTTGTAGTGATAGCTGAGCGGATTTAAACTGAGCTGACCGTTTGGAAGATCTTGGGGGTACTCCATTGCTACCCCATTGCTCTTGAATATGCAATGTTTAGACACACTATGTTTGTAGGTTTCATGTTAAGAAATATATAACGCTACACACTTATAGCCTCGCACTAGGACTCACTGTGGTGTGGGTGCCATGGACAACACACAAAGACAAGAACACACCCAGACCGAGAACAGAAATTCAAACTCATCGTTCTTTCCGCCTCGCTGGGATTCGAACCCAGGACTGATGGCACGGCGATCCATATTTAGTTAGTATAAAGTTGTAACATACTATGTGAAATTTTTAACGTAATCGAATTTAAATTAAATAATATAATACAAGAAACAATAATTGTAAAAGCGGTTAAAACAAATTTTATTTAATATAACTTAAAATGAATTGGCAGACTAGACGTATAGGAATTTTAATAATAAGTTGCACGAGATAACTGTATGAACTTATAAAAAGTTTTTGCTCCGAACAGCAAGCAAATAGTTAAAGTTGTTAAGAAATTGCACAAGTCATAATGTAATCCCAATCAAGAGAATTCCGTTCGCAGTGCAGTATAATTCCCCTCGGAATTAGTAATTCCTTAGCGGGCAGGTTAAGTTAACGTTACACTGGAGTTGGGATGCTCAGAATTTAATTAATCCAGCGAATAGTTAACGTTATCCACGGCCGAGCGAGCACCGGCCGGCCACCTTGCACTAGGGTACAAGACGCTGTTACCTACTCGATATCTATAATACCAATTGTTTTAATACAAAATTAACAAATTGAGTGTTTAATAGTTTACTCTACCTGCCTCTTCAGGTACTTTAGCAAGGTATGCTAGGTGTGCTGATGCCTGTGGACTTCAGCTGAACATCAGCGAGGAGAGATTATACACAGAGTGATGGTGCTCCTTATTATCCCGTAAAGAAAAAAAAATATTTTATTTTATTCTTGAATCCAGTTTGACATTTAAATCTCACGGAGTCGCTTTTAATTATAATAAGTCCGACGAATTGTTTTGTACTTTTCCTATTTTTTGTATTTTTCCTCCAGTATTGTTACACAGTTCCCTCTTTACATCAACATACCTACAACGTTAAGAATATTTTTTCACTGAATCTTAAAACCACTAGATCCACTGAGAGAACAATTAAACATTGCACAACTTTATTGTTGCTCATTATGATTTGTAAACACTTGGTAAAAATGTATGTCAATTATTCATAAGATATTTTCATTTTAAAAAAACATTAAACTTTGCAAGTAAAATAAATTAAATAGAGAGGCCGTTAACAAACCATGTACCCGGCACATCTGCTAGCCTTGCAAGACGCTGTAATTGATTACTGAGAAAGAGCTCAAACTTTGATTGGTCGCGTCCGTCCGTCCAATTCAAGGCTTAATCCGAACACACACACATACTCGCTTTACATACGAACGTCTTGTTGAAACTTGGGCAACATGTCTAACTATGTCCACTCGAAAATGTTCCGAGTTAAATCTAATGTGGATGTAGATTTGCCGAATGTTGGACTGTTGGAGTGCCCGAAGGAAGACGTGCTCTAAACTCCTAAACTCTCTGAAATTTCTGTATATTTCTTCATACATTTCGCTTTGATGCCCGGCTTTTGAACCAAGACTTTTTAATAATAATCGTAAAAAGTACCTTAGAAGACAAGGGCTAGAAGTTCTTCCGAAAAATTGTGTCAAGCTGAATAAGAATTTATTTTTGTTAAACAAAGATTACCTGGCTACTAAGTTTTACTACACCACTGTTGCTGTGACTTGTGAGTAGGTAGGTACCTACTTACAGAAGTAAACTCGAAAATAATATCCTTCAAAACACTAAAGATTCCATGTCATGTTACGACTACTATCTACCACCGGATTTCGATTATATGATTTGATTGAAGATCAATCATCGATTGAATCCTGGGTTAAACTGGATAACTCTTTCGATAACCTTTATCTTAGTCGCAGGGCTACGAACAATTTACGAAACCACCTTCTCCGAATGCACATCAGACATTTACGAGCCATTTAGGGCACTCAGCGGAACACGACTACACTACACGTGGGTGAAGGAAGCCACAAGCACCTTGATTGAGCAATAAATCTAACGCTTGACACTCTATAGCTTCGGAATGCATTCCGTATCCTGTTCATACAGGAGGTAAATTAAGGATAAATAAACGATAAGGATTAAAGCGCACTGCGATTCCCTGTGATACGGATGGTACGGTCATGGACAAAGTCTAATGAAACGTCACACTTATCCATGAACAGAGATAAAAGTTTTATCTGTCAAATCATGTCAGCTCCGAACCGGAATCGAAGCCAAAATATCTCGCTCGCAGGCAGATTCCTTACCAAATGAGTTACAAAGCTGTCACTAGAACCCATTTTTCATTTGTTTTTATTGATATGAAAGCTGTAAGTGGACACTGCATACTTTGTGTGACTTTGTGTTAAATTGCTGCAGCATCTTTCACATTTTGAACTTGGAACCTTGGAACCTTCTTGAAACACATTGTCATAGATACCTACTTGTATTATTCGACGCCAGCAAAATATTGCTACATGTTTCTGTCATACAAAATACTGGTAGACGACATGAAGCAGCAGTACACAATGCAATTCCAAACAATGGATAAGAAATACCTTGAACTGGCTTATTAAATATCACTAGGGTGTTTGTGCAAGTTACTGAGTAATATGTAAACCACATGTTTACCGTTCAAAGTTAATTTTGTACAACAATTCAATTGTCTGTCTAACCAATAGACCACGAGAATTTTTAATTTATATTATTGACCTACTGTATTGCGACTGGATGAAGGCAAATCCGACGTGTCATTGTCACATCACCAATCTTGAGTTTATCCCCGCCACGCAATTTTAGCTTTCAGACAAATCGACAGGTGCAAAGTATTATCAAAAGATTTATCTACAAAACAGCTATAAGGCAGATAACTTTTTTTACTTTCCACTAGTCCAAATGTACGGGACCTGATGGTAAGTAGTCGACATTACATCAGTAAATTCGAATAGGCGAAACTGTTAAATCTTTTTTCAGTTTTTTCTACCTACTGAGACCAATTTAGCAACTAATGCTATTTCAAGGAATGAGTAACAATAGTACAAAGTTTTGTTATTGCAGACATGTTGAGGAACGAAGTACATTATGAATAACCCAGATATTCGGCGTGTTCCTGCTTCGTGAGTCTCGGTCAATTTATATTATTTTTTAACATTTTATATTATTTTTCTAACGTTCTACGTAAATGCATGCACTCGGCTGACAAAACACTATAAATATAAAAGGAAATGCAATACGTACAACCTTTTTACAACCTACCTTTATTGGTTAAGCCATCTGTAGACGGTCCTATAGCTCAGTTGGTAGTGACTCTATCTCTCGAATGAGGCCTATGTTCGATAACCGACCGCGGCAAAAAAGCTTAAATGTCTTTCGAGGGTCGAGTGTGTTTACTGTTTGTTTTTTTATTGATTTAATCCCACTCATCAAGATAAATATGTGAGATATTAAAATTATTGATATCATTGAGCTTTTGTCTCTTCGTTTAATTTAATTTTCCTTTGTGTTAAAGCTGAAAAAATAACGAGATTTATTGACAGTATCGCACTATTTTAATTAATAGTAGCTATAGACTTAACGAATTAGAACAAAGCTATGCGCGAGGCGCTTGTCGCGTGTCACAGCTCACTAGCCTCCATCCTCCATTAGGTCACAGCGCTCTTTGTGTACGAGTGACGGGTGACGCTGACTGCTGACGGTGATGTCACACCGTCGTTAAACACCACTAGGTGGCATCCATTTAACTATGGCTCATTACAGGCGCCATATTACATAATGTTTTGTTTTCCTTGTGTTGCCCTGTGCTATAAACCGCGATAGTCTTGCCCATTGTCTTTAGCTTTATTCACAATATTTTTTTATTTGCTACCTCTTTTTATACCAATTTCCTCGGCCTCAGCGCGTGTTATATTTCTGACGCTAAAATATAATTTTTTTATTTGCTACCTCTTTTTATACCAATTTCCTCGGCCTCAGCGCGTGTTATATTTCTGACGCTAAAATATAATTTTTTTATTTGCTACCTCTTTTTATACCAATTTCCTCGGCCTCAGCGCGTGTTATATTTCTGACGCTAAAATATAATTTTTTTATTTGCTACCTCTTTTTATACCAATTTCCTCGGCCTCAGCGCGTGTTATATTTCTGACGCTAAAATATAATTTTTTTATTTGCTACCTCTTTTTATACCAATTTCCTCGGCCTCAGCGCGTGTTATATTTCTGACGCTAAAATATAATTTTTTTATTTGCTACCTCTTTTTATACCAATTTCCTCGGCCTCAGCGCGTGTTATATTTCTGACGCTAAAATATAATTTTTTTATTTGCTACCTCTTTTTATACCAATTTCCTCGGCCTCAGCGCGTGTTATATTTCTGACGCTAAAATATAATTTTTTTATTTGCTACCTCTTTTTATACCAATTTCCTCGGCCTCAGCGCGTGTTATATTTCTGACGCTAAAATATAATTTTTTTATTTGCTACCTCTTTTTATACCAATTTCCTCGGCCTCAGCGCGTGTTATATTTCTGACGCTAAAATATAATTTTTTTATTTGCTACCTCTTTTTATACCAATTTCCTCGGCCTCAGCGCGTGTTATATTTCTGACGCTAAAATATAATTTTTTTATTTGCTACCTCTTTTTATACCAATTTCCTCGGCCTCAGCGCGTGTTATATTTCTGACGCTAAAATATAATTTTTTTATTTGCTACCTCTTTTTATACCAATTTCCTCGGCCTCAGCGCGTGTTATATTTCTGACGCTAAAATATAATTTTTTTATTTGCTACCTCTTTTTATACCAATTTCCTCGGCCTCAGCGCGTGTTATATTTCTGACGCTAAAATATAATTTTTTTATTTGCTACCTCTTTTTATACCAATTTCCTCGGCCTCAGCGCGTGTTATATTTCTGACGCTAAAATATAATTTTTTTATTTGCTACCTCTTTTTATACCAATTTCCTCGGCCTCAGCGCGTGTTATATTTCTGACGCTAAAATATAATTTTTCTGACAGTTTTCTGACCTTTTAAAAGAACAATTTTGGGCATTGATTTTAGTTTACATCGTTGTTCTTGTAGTTAAGAATAGATTTTGAAATATCATCTAAGTTCTAATGATGATTTCAACAATTTGGCTTCCTGAATTGCATTGCAGTGAGATTTCGCGCACGAGGTTGATTTTAAAGGACTCTTAATGTACATACAAAAAAATAATAACAGTAAGACGGTCATTCATCAATCGTGTGCTGTCATACACATGGTGCTGCCGTCGTCCAATTAAGCTGATACCTCTTGCCATGCGTCGCTGCTAACGGTCCCGACCTACTTGCAGCAGTTGCGGCCGGTACCAGCGAGGCTAATTAAAAAGTATGTTTGTATGTACCGCCAATAAAAGCACGAGTGTGGACTCGACACTTGCGCGGTGTTCTCACGCCGATATCCCTACGGGGCAAGGCGGCACATTGCACAGAGCATGCCGTGTACAGAGACTAACGTGATCTTATACTCGTACTACTACTCTACTGCTACCAAGACTTTGAAAAGATAAGTGCTACTAACTTGTACGTAATATAAATGTAATGCGAACTTTTGGAGGCTTTGAAATTGAAAACACCATTGCTTTTCTTAATTTTATAATAGTAACAAATCTGCATGAATACTAATCCTCTTGAACGCAAGGTCAGCAATAGAGTAACATTAGGACTTTTTTAGCAAACGTCCAAACATTTAGAGCTTTTTAAATAATAGAAATATACAGAATGGGAAAATATGAAATACTTTAATCAACTGCATTAACAATACAATTAACCTTAAAAATCCTTCCCAAGCCGAAAATTTTTTGTAGCATTTTTAAACCTATGAAACATCAATCAATTCTAATTTTAGTTGAAAAGAAGATGAAAGTAACCATTATAATGTTTTATTTGCTGCTAAACTGAATATTGAATTTGACAACCTGGTTACCATGGCGGATCGCCGTACCAGGGTCCTGGGTTTGATTTGATTACCAGCGGGGCGAAAATTTTAATGATGAGTTTTCTGTTCTCGGTCTAGCATGTATGCATGTATTCTTGTCTTTGTTTGATGTCCATGTCACCCACGAGACAGGGAATCCTACAGTAGGGCTAAGTGTGTGAAGCGTTATTTATTTATTTCTCATTTATTGTGAGCAACCTCTGTCCGCAGCGCGACCTGTGCAAGTCGCGGTGTATCGAGGTCGCATGTGTGCCTATGAATCACATCGCACGGCGTCGTCGCACCACACACACAACACACCTCGTACCATCTGGACCAACACAACACACCTACCATGCCGCTGCCACTCTCTTAGTCTTTAGTTCACATGATCTTTTACGTGAGAGTTGTGATATCTTGGCGAAGTAGAGGGTATTGGAACGAGGAGTTATAACGCTTTCGATATCCCAAGCTGGCTATTATACTATTTTTCTTATAGGTACATTTGGAAAATAATTCTGCTTTCCTTTGAAAAATCACAGTCTCTTTTTTTATGCTTAGAGCAGGCAAACGAGCAGACGGGTCAACTGATGGTAAGTGATCACCGCCGCCCATGGACATTAGTAACACCAGGGGCGTCACCAACGCGTTGCCGGCCAAGAAGACGACGATAGACCCGCCAGTCTCTTGTGATCCTGTGGCCTTTTACATTTTTTTATAAATTTAACGCAGTAAACATGCATAAAAGCTCTATAAGTAAATAGTGAAAAAGCAAGATCTCATATGATAAATACTACAATGGTTACCAATCATGCCACTAAGATATTATGGCGGCAATTATTAAATATGGACTTCCTTCAACAAAATAACTCCTGCGAGAGAATTAGTTACTTCAATTTGCAGTAACTCGTCATTGAACTATTATTACTAGCGTATAGAACCGACACTGCGAACACCATGTAAGTCCCAATGCATTGGCGCCACGTGGCTTCAATCTTCAATGGATTCGTTCCATTTTGAAAGGAGAACGGGGGCTCAATTTTGAAAATCGAACCTCCCGGCGGGACCACACATTTTGTTCAAGATGTCTGTTCTATGACATTATACTTCAATTTAACTACTTGATTACCAATTACCAGATATATTAATATCCTTAACACATTCGCTTTAGTTACCAGGAGCTCATAAAGTGAAGTAGGTGTCGTAGCTGGCAGCCTGGTACCAGTGATTGTACGAGGTGCGCGGCGCGGCGCACTGTGGAACGAAAACAAAAAAAGTGGCCTTAAGGGCCAAATTTAGTAGAATCGGATTCTACTTACTAATACGGTTATTTTATATTCTATAATTTTTTTTGTACTGTTAATATTTATCGAGTTATGGCATTATGAAAATTTTGTGAAAAAAATGCATAATTCGACTCTTTTTCTTAAATAACTTTTAACAAGGTAGTAAAAAGCGTAACTGGATTTGATGATATTTTGATAGATTGTAAAAAAAAACATGATTCGATCCACACGACCCTTATGACGTCATTTGTTTTGATCAAAATCCACATGTAAACAATAGAAAGCCTGTCAGGTATCCGAATGACCTCATTTGTTTTGGTAAAAATCATGATTACATCCACACCACCCCAGTGACGTCATTTGTTTTGATCAAAACCCACATGTAAACAATAGAAAGCTTATCAGTTACCTGAATGACATTTGACATTTGTTGTGACGAAACCACTTTGTAGTAACCACTTTATTTAAATAGTGTCAGTTCGTGATTACATTCCGTAAGAAGCGCACTACTCATATTTTATTAAAAATGTCCAATACTTCGGTAAATATTGGTGATTTGGTGACGAACCTAGATATGTTTGTGAAACTAAAAAGAATTGGCTCAGGTAATATTAATAACCCTGAGGGATTGTTTGAAATAATAAAATCGAAAGTAAATATAAACTTAGACCATAATGATATTAATATTTTATTAAAACGGTTTTGTTCAACATATTGTTCTAATCTTAATAAGAAATGGATCAAAACGAATTATACATTAGACTTATTTCGTTCTAAACACGGTGATTGGTTGGATGCCGAGGTTGCGTGGCCAGATTTCATAAAGAGAGCATTTGATGAAAGTTCTAATATAATCGAACACGATATACCCAGCACATCAACCCAATTTGTACTCGTATCACCATCAAAACACAACGTAGGAACCTCCACTGAGGTCAGTCCAAGAAAACCTTTTTCTGAACTACAGCCTAAACAAAGAATGAGACGCGTATCAAATATTGAAAAAAACCATGTCTTTCGATGAAATATCACACGTATTTGCTATGAAATTAAGAGCTAATGGTCGCGGAGAACTTGCCAATATAATTGATCACTTAATTAAAAATCCACAAAAAGAGAAAAAAGTAAAAGAATGTATTAGTGATAGTTCAAAAACACCAACATTTACTGCAGACGAGACGTTAGGGTTATTTTTATCGCTAAAATTATCCAAACGGCAATACAATACTCTAAGAAAAAGCGTAGAGGAAAAAAGTGGAAACTTATTTCCTTCTTACTTTAGTGTTCAAAAGGCTAAACAGTTATGTTATCCACCCGTAGAGGACATAACATTAACAGATACCACTGTTAAAATAAAACTACAAGCACTTTTAGATTTGACAACGAATCGGTTATTAAAATCAATTACCGTAGATGGCGACTGTAGAGATATGAAATTAATAAGTAAATGGGGTTTTGATGGTGCTTCCAACCAGGCTACATACAAGCAAAAAATTGAATCAGAGACGGATGATAATGATAATGCAGACGATTCTAGCATATTTATGGGGAGTTTAGTACCTATCAAGTTAGAATCTGGAGAAAAAACTATTTGGGAGAACGAGTCCCCAAATTCGCCATTATGGTGTCGCCCACTATTTTTCAAATTCATCAAAGAAAATTCGGTAACAATAAAACAGGAATTGACTTCAATGGAATCTGAAATTAGCGCTCTGCAGGATACAAAAGTAAATGATTTAAAAATATCACACTCATTAATCCTTACCATGATAGATGGAAAAATTTCATCTACATTGAGTAACACATCAACACAACGATGTGATATATGTAAGGCTTCTCCCAAAGAAATGAATCAATTACATGTTTTATCTCAAAAAACAATCAACACAGACTTATATAAATATGGCCTTTCATCATTACATATGTGGATACGCATGATGGAATGTATTCTACACATAGCATATAGGTTAGATTTTAAAACTTGGACGGTAAAGGGGGATAAAAAAATAATTATGGAGAGTAAAAAAAAGACTATTCAAGACGCCTTTAAGGTGCAAATGGGTTTACTGGTTGATATAGTAAAACAAGGTCACGGCACAACAAATGATGGTAATACGGCAAGACGATTTTTCGCAGACTATAAAAAAACAGCATCTATTACGGGAGTTGATGAAAATTTAATTCGGAGATTCGGAACTATTCTACAAGTTCTGTCTTCGGGGCATAATATAAATGTAGAAAACTTTAGAGTCTTTGCCCAAGACACAATGTTAATGTATTTTGATTTATATAAATGGTATTACATGCCTTCAAGCGTTCACAAAGTTCTTGCTCATGGAGCAGATATAATAGCCAATTTTGGACTTATTCCTATAGGTAAATTATCCGAAGAAGCATCTGAGGCCAGAAATAAAGATTTTAGACGGTACAGATTAAACCATTCTCGTAAATTCAATCGAAAAGCCACCAACCAAGACATTTAAAATAATTTGTTAATCAGTTCAGACTAACATTTCAACTAAACGTATAAAAATACAACGAAAGCATAAAATACTTTCAGACGAAGCAAAAACATTATTAGTTTTACAAGATACTGTTGATGATGATATGGATGTCGAGAATTTTGAATATGTAAATGTAGACTCACAATCAGATTTTGAGGTTGAACATTCCGATTCCGAGCCTGAGCCAGAGTAATTTTAGTTTTAAACATTTCTTACTTTGTCACCTTTCCTAAATAACTGTTGACATCTTTCGTAGATCGCAATAATCTCGAAGCTCAATTACTAGTTGAAATGCCATTAGTAATCGAGCATTCTCGAGATTATTATCTTTCAAACAGTGTGGAATAGGCCTACTGGGGACACCACTAAAAAAAAAGCGCACCTAGTTCTCTACCTCATGGGTGGTGTGGAATAGAGTTTAAGAAGAGTATGTCGTCTTAGATAAGTTGACGATTTATATTTTTCATTTAAAAAATATAACTGAAACAGCGTAGGTAGGTATGGATTTTTATAGTTTCGCACGTTTACTACATGAAACTACAAGTAACTCTTTGAGATATGGTGAGATTTTGGCGTAAAACGACGCTTATCACCTTATCCTCTATACTAAAAATATTAATTTCATAAAAATCAATTTTCGGGCATTTCCGGGCCGAGAAGGTATATAGTATGTATACAGTTATGGTAGTTCAGCCATAGTACTATACGAATCTATATACGGCACCTTGACGAAATTATACGCCTTGCCGTAAAAGCCATATTTTACTTTTTCTCCATACAAAAAAATCTTCAAGTTGCTATATCTCTGAAAATACTCTGTTAATCGAAAATACTCAAAAGCTATTTTATGTTTGCACTAATAAGTAAAACCCGATTCTGTAATAATATTTCAGAAAAAGTGATTTTCATCTTCATGTGACCCTAAGTCTATGAAGAACAGTTTACGTTCCACCGTGCGGCGGCGCGGTCGTTGTCCCCGCGTACTGTGAACTCTCAATTAATTCGAGTGGCTGAGCTAAGTGGGTGTGATCGCGACCGTCGCGCTAATGTACCACGCTGCCATCACACAGCACACTGCCCTGTCGCCGCTTCACACATCGCTCTAGTTCACTCCACGAGATAACAACAATTACTTACTGATGATGCCTTGTAATATTCTGATCACATTGGTTGTGTTTTCAGTTGTAAAATGCAAAGCGCGTTTTGAAATTTCATGAAGATAGAATGGACTTATAATGTTACTAACCTATCCTCTGAAAGTCAATAATTGGGAAACAAAGACAAAGACTTCGGTTGGTGCGAATCATTTCATTTTTAATAGCAGGCACAGTAGGTAGGTACTTTCATGTTAAATACTTAAATCCGTAGCGTTCACTGATTCACATACCTATTTCAGCAATTCGTACAATGATGGTAGAGAAATTGCTCTACATTTCAGAAAATATTTTTCTCAGGCAATTCCTAGATTTCTGTTGTAAAACAATCTAAAATTAAGAAGTCATACAAACAAATGATGTCTAGTAATATCACAGAAATAATAGTACATATCGACGCTTGAAAGGAAAAATTGACTAAGCGACACAGCTTACTTTACAGGAAAGCAGTTTAAAGTTGAAATGTATAGAAAAAAAACATATATTTTTTTGTAATCCTCTTACCGATGTTATTCTTACTGTTTTGGAATCCTTATTTTATCATCTATATTGTGGCATATACAACAACTTTTCTAAAAATTCAACTTTAAACTGCTCTCGTGTAAAGTTAGCTCAATGTCGCTTAGTCAATTTTTCCTTTCAAGCGTCGATATGTATTTATTAGTAGTAATGCTGTCCCAATAAATACTGGCATCACGTGTGTTAGTTAAGTTCAACACTCGACAATTATGATACGACACGACATGACACGGCACGACACGACACGACACGACACGACACGCCACGCCACGACACGACACGACACGACACGACACGGCGCGGCGCGGGCGGTGATTCACAGGGCAACATTGTTTTACAGTACGTATTCTTCATTGGACAATGATGCAAACATGTTTACTGTCGTCGTTGTGTATCATTACGCGTTTTTTATAATACAATAAAACCGTCACTGCTTATGATCTAAGTGTAATTTAACATTTTAGCATTATAATAACAGATACCTTATGTACTTTACTGTATCAGCCACTTAATGAGTTTATCATATCGAAGCGAAGCTATCAATTACATCAGGTCAAAATATAAACCACGTCACAAGTCGAGTTTGGTTGCAGAAGAACTGTTAGCTCATTAATCTCACCATCCAAGTAATGCAGGTAAAAGAATCATACAACTATGCACGAGCACCGTCAGAATTATTAGGTATTCTGGCTAGAAAGAGCGCATCTATAATAGGAGAACTCGTCTGTATTGTTTAGATGCAGGTGAGGCTTGGACTTGGGAATTAAAAAGAACATTACTCTAAATTGGACTGTACATACAACATACCTAATTGGAAACCTTGTGATAATGGGTTTAATTTCCTTAGTTACGATAAATTTATTCGCTGCAATCCTTATTCATACTTAAACATGTGCGTTAAAAACAATAAAACAGTCTGTTTTCCCCAGTATTATTTTTAGAGGTAAAGTTCACTCTATTTATTTCGAAACGATCAAGGGATTCTCCCGAGGAGGCCTCACGCGAAACAAATAATAAAATTAAAGTAGATCACTACAGTAGAATAGGTACTCATACCTACAAGTACATACCTAATAAAGCATTGGCGCCAATGTTGGTGAAACCGGCGAACCGCCACCAACCGGTCATTAAACGTGTAGTTGATTAAAATGAGTCAGTGCGCTCCTGTTGACTGCTGTATGAGACATTACATGGGACCGTATCTGCCGCCGACTTATCAACGCGAGACATGGAAACTGTTGAGAGGACAATCGATTAATTACATTCTAAATTCAACGGTTTTGAACATGTATCGCGGCTTATCCATCTTCAAAGGGACCGGACGAGCGTAGTTATAGCACGTATGACAGAACGTCTAGTTGATGAGATTTCTCACATTACGCTAAAACAGTTTGGCGCCAATGATCACTAGTTCCGTATGCTTTCCCTAATTCGACTGATTACATCTCATTACAATTTTTAGTCAATTACGATATTGGTTGCATAAACTGCCTACATATAAGAAGTACATCCGTCATACGGTACCTCACAAGTGATTGTGAGGTGTGAACCTGATGGCAAATGGAGATGATGTCTATGATGATGAGCACAATTAGTTAAAGCCTAAGCACTCTTTTCTTTAAGACTCCTTAAGATGGTTAGGAACGTCGAAGCAGTCTAGCTATACCACTCTAACAAACGAACCACCAACCGTAGAAATATGAATACAAATCGACTCCACGGCGCGCCGTGTTGTGAGGTAGCGGACAATTAAGATGGCGGGTCAACAGCGGGCGGACAATTCGAGCAATTGCCGCACGTGGGAACCCGCTGACTCACCTCCAGCGCCCGACACTGCTCGTTAAGAAAGCATTCCTTACAGTTGCCTTCAAATTGCTTCATTGCGATATGAATATGATTTCTGTACGCGGAAGCGCTGCGAAGTATGCGAGCGGTAAAATTACCCGGCACGACTTCCGAAGAAACTATTGCTGATCCGAGATAGAGGGTTCGATTCCCTATACGATTTTTTGATTAAATGCAGTAACATAGGAGGTATACCTAGAGTGTATCAGTGATACCTATATGAATTTTGACTTTGAGAAAATGTTACCAAGGTACAAGGTACCTATTTATTGTTTTCACTGGTTATCACAAAAGTACTTGACCTAATTGTGATTTGTGTTATTTTGAGCTAAACAATATATAGCTTACACCAAAATTACATATAATTTAAAACTAAGCATGTTTACACTGTTTTGTATAAGTATTAGTAGAATTTTAGTTAAGGAATACGGTTGCACCCAGACACGTGTTCATGAATATCTATTTAATATCTATTTAGGTATATCTCATTTTTAAATTACAATTACATTTCTTAGCTTCAACGACACGTAAGTGACGAATAGAACATGTTTTGCACCACAAGATATCGGAAAGCCCAGACGTAAGCCGAGAACTCGTCCCGGTATCTCGCAGGTACCGCGCAACTCGCAACAAATTGCCCGTAATAAAACTCTTCGCAATTAACGAGCGAGGGGAAAAATAATAAGAACCACCTTCAACGAAAGCGATCGTCCTCTAAAGCTTCATCCAAATTAACGCGTAACTAACAGTATGTAATCAGTCTTACGACATCCGTCATTTTGAAACTCTATTTGGTATTTTTTTATTTGCATGAGTCTCAAACATTAAACGTTTTAGGGGATAGTTAAAATGAAAAACATAAAATATGTGTAATTACACAAATTAGTAAGGTGTCAAATAAACTGAGTAGGTACTAACAATATTTAATTTTAATTGAAACGAAGCAGGGTGTATTACACATATTACACATAATTACATATACGGTATTAATGGGTCATATTTTTATGAAATTGAAATATAAGCAAGTATGTATAAATTGTCTTTAACAAATTAGAATAGTAAAAAAAACTCATACTCATCTCAAAGTCTCATCACTTTGCATAGCGCTTTAATTGGCTTTCAAAGGGAATGTTGGTTTAACAACCTGACAGAGTAAGCCGACGCGGGAAATCAAATTTGTTTATTCCATAGATAATAATTGACGTAAATTTATTATAAAATTCGTTATATTTCAGATGTAATAGAAGCGGCCGTATCAGAGATAACTTATTTTGAATCTGTGATGTGGTGCTTTAAAGAAAAGTCGCCCCATTGAAGAACTTAGTCTCACTGAAATATTTGTATTAAACTACAAAGATTAGTTTTGAAAGATATTCTAAGCAGAAAAGGCTGTATTGAAGATCGAAGGAACGTAAGACTCCAGACAAACCTGAATAAGTAACTAAAGGAAACCAAGTGAACCATTCGGAGTGGCACCAATTAAGAGAATTCCGCTGTGAAAATATTGACCCAAAGTACCTAAGAAGGTTGAGCAATTCTTTATCCGCCCCCCAGTAATCTGTAATCCTAAGGGGATCCAACCAAGTCAATAAGGTAGTCTATCAACAAAGCGAGTTGGAAACATCCAGGTTCGATATCACGAGATGATATCAGAAGGAAGTTGTTCCGATACACATCGCGACGCGTGATTTATACCCGGAGTTAATCCGACTATTTACTAGTTTTAGTGGAAGGTAAAGAGGGCCTTTTTCCGGCATTCCCTCGCCCTAAAACATAGGAGAACACTCAAGTAAGGAGCATACGACTTTTGACATTATTGCGTGTAAAACTTGCTTCGTTTAACCGTTTCGTTTAACCGGAAATTATTTCTCATATATGTGGTACACCGACTAATTACTGTCAGAAATTAACTTCAAGCGTTTTTGTTTGAAATTTTGAATATAGAAAAGTGAAATGACAATTATGTCTACTACATATCATTCTAAAGATAATTATGTCTGCATCAATATAGGATTAAAATAATACATACATATATGAATTTTACCATTAGCTTATGAGTTGTTCCCCACCTCCGCGTTCCGGCCGCTAAGGACAGTTATCAGTCAGGGCGCGTGATGTATGCGGGGCCGCTGTCGGCGCGCCTCCCGTGTCCGGCCGTCCACTTCACAGCCCGATAATTATCTCATTAACTTACCCTGTATTAGCTATGCGACTGTTTTTTTAACTTTTTCGGCCCTAATTCTAATGTGATAGTCCCTTTAGGTATCTTGGTCGATGAGCGCAGTACCTTATAATACAGGTTTGCCACACAATATAGTCAAAACTACGTGAATTATCCTCATTTCAGCAATCAATCAGTAATCAATCCGCATTCGAACAGTGTGGTGGAGCATGGCACAAGGCCTCCTTATGAGGAGAAAATGGCACAGTAATGGGCCATTAGTTGAAGCCACGTAAAGTGAATAAAGTGCTTTTTCATTTTTGATAATTTAGAGATTTCAGTGAGCACAGTGTGATTAAGCTACGATATTTAAGCTAATCAATTAGCATTTAAATATCTCACGGCGTAATACACTCGTCTGCGAATTCATCTCTTCGCTAAGCACTTAGCAATTGGTAGGAGGATCCGTGTGGAGTAAGACGATGAAGTCGTCTCCGTTCCGTCCCCGCGTCGTCCCCGCGCCGTGCCCGCGCCGCGCCCGGACCTGCATACGAATGGCACTGTTTACTCCACAGTTCGCCCACTCACTTAACTAGATCAGCGGAAATTTAGAATGACGTACCTACTGGTTAACAAGATTGTATGTATATTTTTACCTAGCTAATATTATTTTTCTGTATGAACTAGATATTTGGATTAAAAATACCTTAGTATTCATTATTTTCTCTCTTATTATTTATAATAATATTATCTCTTTTCCAATTGAGAGTGTGTCGTAGCTGTCTCGCTAATATGTTTAACGAAATAGACGCACCTACTATTGTTCTTATTGCTTTCTAACTCGTTGAGAATATTTCGAGACATTAATTTATAGAAATATAAGTCACGAAGAGCTCCATAATATTAATTTGTAATACTTAAGTACAAGCAAAATACAATACAGGCAAAATATAGACGTTTTCGTTTGTCCTACGTGAGATTTGCATTTGACGTCCTTTATGCCAGGAGGCAGTAAAATTGTGGTACATAAACGCTGATCTCGACCTGCTAAATGTACCTGACATAGTCTGAAGCCTTATTGCCCCCAGCACTATAAAACGCCAGTGTGACGGAGCCATAACTCAGCTAAGTAAGATGTTGCACCTAGCGCCATCTGCGGGCGGCGCGTGTCCGGCACGGCCGCGCGGCCGCGATACATCATCTGCAATCCACTGAACGAACCGAACCGCTCTCGATATGAGAACTGCACGACGTGCTTGCGGTGGTTGTACAACGGGTACAAAAGCCACCTAATTAATAAGTAGCCGTATTGGGGCGGCTTAGAATACTAAACCCAATCCTACGCCGGAAGGGTGTCGTAAAAGGCGACTAGATCCGGCCCGCTGGTGGTAGGGCCCTCGGAGGGATTATATTGGTAGTATTGATTTTAATTGTTAATTAATACCATTATTACTATTATTATTTCTCCAGGGGTTCGCCTGGATAGCTACCACCCTCGAGCATGAGTCAGCCACCAAACGACTCGTCGTGTTCCGGCTGGGGGCTTGAGAGCCAGTTTTTTCTTTCTTTTTCTTCCTTCTTTCTTGGCCGGCAACGCATCAGTGATGCCTTTGGTGTTGCTGATGTCCATGGGCGGTGATAGCCACTTACCATCAGGTGGATCGTCAGCTCGTTTGCCGGCTATTTCCAAAAAAAAAAGTTATTAGATACCCAGGTCTTACATCTTCCTCCTAAACTTCTAACTAACTATCAGCAAGGCGAAAATTTTGAACTTTCATCTGAAATTTCGTGACAGATTTACTAAAATATAACCATCTCGCAGCCTGTGTAAATCCATTAAAACTGTGAGATCAATTTTACATAACGGCAAATGAAACTTGCCACCGCTTCACCGCGACCGTGGCGTCGCGTCGTCTACAAATCTTAATGTTAAATGCAGCTCCCGGTGTGCCCCCGCCGCAAAGCAGTTATCAGCTGGCTGGCTGCGATTTTACTGCGATTTGATTGCGCTCGCGCGGCGGCCGCAATACTGCACTGTGAAGCGCACATATTGATAACTTAATATCGGGCGAGCTACAAATATGAGGTAATATGTCTTCGCAAAGTGGACTGCTGCCGCTTCTGGTACTTTCTGCTGAGCTCTCTGCGGCGTAAGGAGTGTTTTATTGGAGCTCGAGGAATTGCTGCTCGTAATTTGTCGATTGCCGCTTTTCTTACTGGCTGTAAATTTTTACTTGATGTAAAGCTTTTTGTCGACGTTCACATGTTTCTTAACCCATGTCTAGGTATGAGAATTTTATTTAGCAAGAGTCAATATTTTGGTTGGCTAATCCCTGACATTTATCAAGCTGTCTGGGGATGACTGACTGATACTAACAATGGTTTCATAATGTTTCACGCAGTTCTTACGGCAAGAAAAGTCTGTAGAGATTTTGAAAATAATTATATGTTTTAAAAAAATTTTTGAGGTTCGATTTGATTCCGACTATAATCCAGTGTAGAATTTACAATCTCTACGTAAATCTTATAGGTACCTAATATATATACCTAATACTTTCCATTCTCTCAATTGTACAAATTTTTAAAATGTCTTTACTTTCCAGTAGGCGAGAAGGCTGATTATTCCAGCGGGTTGAAAAAGCTTCCCTACAATTACGGGAAGATCGCTTTCCATCCTGGGAGGTGATTCTTATTATTTTTCCTCTTCCCGCCGTTAATTGCGAGCCAAATTTGGGGTATTATTAGAGGCAATTTGTTGATACCTGCCAGATTGTAGGGGTCGGATTGTGAAACTCAAGATGTTTTTCATTCCGAAGACATGTCTTACTTTATAGATAAGCAAATACCGTTAACATATCTCATCAAGAGACCCACCACCTAATGAATTATAGAAGTTTTGAACTCTTATTTGATGGTTTTCTGATTCATTAGATATTTTTAAATGTGAGTTTAGCTGATATTCAAATTTTATTCACTACAATTTGAAAATAAATAAAACCTATACATCAGCTACTCATTTCTACTTGAGAGTTCAGAAGACCCCCGAAAACTCTTGTCTTTCCTGTTCTATCTAAACTCATTTATCCTACTATGTAGCCATTGTAAATCAGTGCAATAAACAGGAGCATATCACTAGTTATGTAAATGAATGTGAGTGTAAATTACAGTGTAATAACGCCCGGCGCGCCCGAGATTAATTGCCGAGAGACAATCGCGACGTGTGCGTACGGGGCTGTGGAGCACGGACGAGTTGCGGGCGACGACAGGAGCTTCATTCGCACTCACGTTGATCTTGTGTGTAACTGTTAGTCATAAACAAGTTATTTTATGTATTTCGTCCTTTTCGTAAGACATAATATAATCTAAATCAGTGCTGAACAATAGCCGGCGCATATCAATTTAAATCTTTTCGGAACCATCTGATTCTCAAAGTCCTCTGTCCTACATTCTAAGCTATTGATCCATAACTACATCCTGACTTTGATGGAAGTAAAAGGTTACAAAAAGATAATGAGACTAGCAAAGTTTAACAGGCTCTTGTCTTCTAATTTTGGGTACTGCTACCTACTTGATATCAAATAAACTGCACGACTATACCCATACGCATACGAATGAGCAGATAACTTCACGTTCTTCAACTCTTAAGTTAAAATAGTGGAAGCTGGTTGCTTAATAGTAGGCAGCAGACAAACAGACAGCATACTATTGAGTTACTCATATTCCACTTCCAAATTTCTTGATTCAAATGAATCATGAAATCATTAGCGTTCGATAATCACTTGAAATGTGGAAATGAATACCCAGAGGTATAATTACGTATATAGGAAAACCAAATGTATCGCTCGTTCAAACAAAGCATTGTTCTGATTGTGGGCGGCAAGGCCGCTGGTCGCCGGCTCATTTGCCGCCTGTATCCATCACGCAGTACTCAGTGGTCACCTGAAGGCTGGCGCCGCGCTGACGCCGAGGGGAGACTCACAGATCAACACTGTACAGAACCTCTACGTGTCAGCGTAGCTACGGCGAAACAAAAACACTCAATTGAATTAAGGTGTATTTTGTTGTAAGTACTTACAAAATACGAATATAGTAGAATAAGGTCAAATGTAGGTATAACAATTTTTGCATATTTATTTTATCATGCTGGAAAAGTAGGTGTATTGTAACTTTAGCAATAATCTGAAGTAGGTAGGTAATACAACTCACATTTTAATCCAACCACCAAACAAGACCAAATCAGCATATAGTATTAGATCTAACATTGGTAAGAGATTTACTACAAGTCAAATAAGCTCTGTTGAATCATCAAGGTATCTAATTGTACTTTAACCTGCCTCCATTCTGCTATCATGGTTCTGAGTCACCGAATACACGTACATTGCGAAGAACAAAGTCGCGGCTCTCCAATTCAAGAAATTCCAAGAAACATAGAAGAAGAATCTAATCGAAGAAGAATAGTATCCAAGTAACTTACTGCACATAAACTTTTCAGAGCTGTAGGGTGACTAGGCGGGGTAGTTCGAGATTAATTACTGTTTAATCCCGCACAACGGGGCCCCAGGTACCGACCAGACCGACCTACCGACACGGACATTACTGCGTACTGTCACTCGCTGATTTACGGCAATACCACGACACGGCAACATCACGATACACAAACATTCCGTACAATCTAGCCGTGTAACCGCAGACCAACCTGTCGAATTCATTTTAACTTAACTCACCGTGGATTGAATATTTAACAGATATGGGTACTGACGATGTCTATTTTGTACACCGATATTTGGACCTATTGTGAGTACCAGTATCATAGTTCGTACCTGTAAAGTTGTTTAGTGATCTCAGCTAGTTGGTTGACGTTGTCATGGATGTCTTCTTTTTCGTCGTTTTCCTATGGCTGAGGGCCGCGATCATCGTAAAATACAAAAAAACGTAAAACAAAAACGTAAAATAAAGTGAACATACTATCGAAAAGCCAGTATTACACACGCATTTAATATTAACCAAGGTGATAAATTTTCGAAAACACGTTTCAGTAAAGGAACATTTATTTACCTCGCTCAACAAATTTCAACACGTCAAAGGTCCTAAAATTAAACTCCAATTGGTGCAAAATTACCGAACGAGTGAATACCATAAATCCATCTGTCTGTGTGGAATTAGTTGCTCGCACCTCGGGCCAACCCGTAACCCGCTGCGGGCAAAAAGGCTCGATCAGCGTATTAATTACTGGACACTGACGGGTTGTAATAGGCTAAGTAATGACCCTTGTACGTTTGACGGCGGTGTATCGGCCGTGTCGGCAGGTGATGCCAAGCCAGTAAGGCAGATTGCTAGATGTGCCAATATTGTAAGTGAAAGGATTAGCCATGGCCGACAATAATTCATCTCATATAAAAAACTAGTGGATACCCGAAGTGTACTATTACGAAAAAAAATGTTGTATGGAAAGAGTTGAAAATCTAAAATGTGAATGCATTGTTTTAGTGGTATCAAACCATCTTCGCAATATTGCCTTTCAAATGAAATCATTTTGAGGCATATCGTTTGGATAGTTTCAAAGTCTGTAAAAGACCCGTAAAAACATATTTTTTTGTTTTATATCGGTATGTATAGATATCGCTGGTCTTTGCTTTTATAATTCGTGTTAGGTGATATGATGTACCTATAATTTATTAGTCAAGCGTTTATAAGTCACTTGATGTATATGTAACACAGTGGCTACACGAACTTTGTGGTTGCCGACCACCAACAGTAATATGGTGTAGCCATAAAATTAAACGATCTGATAAAACCATCTGATGTCTACAAAGAGACATCGTACAAGTAACACGAATACCAGGCTATCATAACACGGAGGTAGCACGAGGCGCATCCAGCAGGGATGTGCGGAGGTGTCGGTGGCGGCCATTAGTGCGATATGAAAGAACAGGTCAGCGCCGTCCCTAATCGACGCCGCAATCCATCACCCACGTGAATAGGTGAACTTGTACCGAGCGCAAATAAAATGTTCTCGCTCTTTGTACTTCCACATACGAGTATTAAGAACTAAAATGTGGGCAGAATTTTGCGTAAACAGAATCCTACAAAGAAAATGGGCACCATCGATAGGAGAACGAAAGAGAAAGAGTTTAACGTATGAAATTGCAGCAAGAATTTCGTCAAACGGTAACTGTGAAGGTTTAAATTAGGTAAATAATCTAGGAAGATCTAAAAATCCTCAATTTTTTTCTCGTAGAGGCTGCCACAATCATGTTCTATTTCTATTCAGTTTGCAATGGCTTAAGAACGTAAGTGTAAGTGAGCGTAAGTGTAAGTGAGCGTAAGTATAAGTAAATGACATTGTTTCGTATTTATTCATTCACACCCATATAAAAAATTCGCCCTGTAAATATACAGTAAGTTGACTTTGAGATTCAGCATCCAAGGCTGAAATACCATGGTTTACCTATTATACCATAGCTGCCAAGCACTCTTGCCCTACCGTAATGTTTCAGCAGCTACTCGTATCAGTGTTTGTGTTGCGGACCGTACGGCGGCGTGCAATTTCACCGCACGTGCGCGGTGGCTGATCGATCATCTAATGCGACAATTATTGCTACTAAACGAACGACATTTCTAACTACACTGTGAGCGCCAAATTTTTACAAAAAAAAATATGGAATATTACCTCCTCCACCAATCCACACTGAAGCAGCGTGGTGGAGTGCTCTATGTGCTTCGTGGTGGGCCTCCTCAAGGGGAGAGACCCGTGTTCAGTAGTAGGTTGAAGCCAGCCAGCCATGGAATATTATATTATAGCTATGAGTGCGAATAAAACAACAACCCATAATTGTCCCACTGCTGGGCTCGGGGTCTCCTCTCACAATGTGAGGGGTACAGGCCATAGTCTACCACGCTGGCCAAGTGCAGATTAGTAGACTTCACACACCTTTGAGAACTTTATGGAGAACTCTCTGGTGTGCAGGTTTCCTCACGATGTTTTCCTTCACCGAAGCAAGTGATAATTAACTTGTAATACGCACTAAATATTTGAAAATTAGAGGTGCGTGCCAGGACCTCGTGCCCCCGCGTTTGGGAGGCCAAAGTTCTAACCGCTAGGCTATCACTGCTATATGAGTGTGAATAGCGTTATTTATTTATTTATTATTATAAATCATTATATTGTTATTAATCTCTACTTAATATACTTTATGCATTTCGCCTTAGTCAAAAATATTTTAAAGTTTAAATTTAAATAATAATAATCTTAATGAAGATTTAGTTCATTTAAAAATAAGAAATGTAATGAATGTGGTTGTGTAAAGTAATCTATTATAGTAAGAGTAATGCAATATGGATATTCACTTTGTAAGAAAACCGACGACACATAGGCGTAAATATGATTTAAATTTGTACATATCTAAAATGATCAAATCCAATTTATTCGTTCACGTCCAATTCTCTCCACGCATCCTCGGATCTATTTACCGCACGCGTATGCGTTCCCAGATCCAATCAGCTCAACATTAGAGAAGCGCATCTGCAGAATCTGATTTAGCGCCATAAGGTGAAGCCTCGTCTCATCTGCTAATCCATTAGCTACCTCGCGTTCCATATTTAATTCTTCCCCCTCCCTCCTCGCCCTCTTCAGCAATTGTCCGTGCCATCCATGCACATGTCGCTGCCCTACGAACGTATAAAATTTGATAAATTGCACCGCCAACATGTGAACTACCCTCTTAGCTTAAACGGTGCGTACTCCTGATCCTCATGCCGAAATTGATCGAATTTTGACTTTATGTCCACTGTATAACATTGCTTCTAGAGTGATCCTTCAAAATATAAGTTATCATCGTTTAGTCACACAGAAATCCTGAACGTCGTATCTGCTACCACGAAATTAAGTCGTATGAACGTGGAATTAGACCCTAAGTTGCTTGATACAAGTTCAAAACAAAATTGTAAGGTTTGACGGACGAAATGGCAAATGCACTTTGTTGTGAATGCCCGTGCAGTAACTGATTTCGGGGGACGGTAGGTAAGATAATGCAGATGTTTCGAAGGGACGCCGGAGGTAACCCTGCGCCCTTCAGACGGATCCAACCCTAATATTGATGACAGGAGTTATCCCGCTTAGCATTTTCAATTAATATAAATGCTTCACAGACGTGCTCAACTCGGCTCCATACAATTACGGACACCGAAGTCTTACGAAATGTAAGGAAGTTTATTTTATCAACCATCCCCGAGGAAGCCGTAAAAGGCGAGGTGGATGAGCACTTTTGTTTTTACAGTCCCAAGATAAAATTACGGGAACCGCAATCCAATTTGGTTCATAAAAATTGAATTCCAAACTTCGCTCACTCGTTTACAGTTGGAAATGAATAAAAACGATCCATCAATTCCGAATCGCACGAGCGCACGGTGAAACTTTCACCGGAGCAAAATCGATATGAAATTAGCTAATGGAAACTTGATAGCATACAAAAAACTGAATCCCGAAAGCCCCGTGAACGCATTCGCGACAATAAATCTCTGCATTGTCCCTTTTGCCGACAGATGGCGCATTAACCACCCCCCGATACAGGTAACCTTATACTCCAATGGGTGAAACGTTATAAGCGCTGGATAAATCGAGGAACATTTTATTACGTTTAAATGCGAGCGGTGTAAGCGCTTGACGGGTGGCAGGTAACTGCATTAGACACGTACAATAGAATATTCAATTATGGTAATGCGAGGTGCGTTCAGGACATGTGGGCGATTGTGCGCGCGCGACCGACGCCATTTTTGTCCGTTGATGCGTTCAAAGTTTGGAGATTACGTCGCCTGTTTGAATGGTAACGGTTGGATTATGGGCGCATTTGGCGTTGCTTAAATGCTATTTAAAATTATTAGTGCAGGGTGGATACTAAATGTAAACTTTACAAGCAATATTATTAACTTGTGAATGGACTGTCACCTAAACTTTTTTTTATTTTATTAAATGAAATTATTTTATTTTATTTATTCATATTTTTTGTTTACCAAGGAAATGATATGATATAATAACAACGATAAAACAATTTGAACAAAATGTTTTTGTAAATGTTAATTATTTCTTAACGTTTAATAACAGAGCTAAAGTATACTGAGCTGATGTGCTAAGCAGGAAGATTGCGTTCTGTACCTATGTTGAAATTATTTCATCAAATTAATATCATGGCCGTGATATTATGCTTCGCTATCACGAATCACGACGCAGTTAGACGTCAGTATCAGTAAGCATCAGCTAAGTTCGATGATGAAATAATAGTACAGTAATTAGAGATTAAAGTGGGAAATCGAGCGGCCATCAATATACGGCAGGATGTGCGTTGGACGCGCCACTAAACACTCCAGCCGCAGACTTATGAAGACTGGACGTGTTAAAGTATGGACACTAGAAATTATATTAATGCCCTTTTGTGTTCAAGTGTTTGCAGTAACACATTCTTGTACACACCTTGTAACAGGTGGATAGAAAAGAGCACCTATATGAAATTGATAAAAATTAATTGATCTCAAGGTGGCACCTGACCTCACTATGCTTTTTTGCAAATGAAAAGCAGAATCCACTCGTTGTCTTTTTTTGGCTTCTGGCCTTGTTATGAAACTTACAAAGAATGTATTCTTCTTCTCAGTCGGTCACTTGTCCGAGTGGTCGTGATTGTGCTGACGAGGTATACGGAAAGATATTCAGTGGGTTCTCGAGGGCTGCTTTCCTGACAATATCCATTTCTTCCTGTGGCCTGTGTGTCCTCCAGGCATTGTGAGTACATTGCACCATGGTAGACTGACTTCAGCTAGTGAAAAATTATGTTGAGCAGTTCCAGTGTAGATAGGCAAGTGGTGGACCGAGCGCAGCGCTGGTTGATTGCGCGGGTGGCGGCGCCGTGACAAAGATCCGCCGACAACAATCCGCGTCAATTTGCAAGCTGACAAGGTGCGGTCGCGACCCATCAGCGAGCCGTACGATCGAGCTCGAACACCGAACGCCGTCGAGTAGATGTCACCCGTCAGCGTATCTAAGGGAATTATGGCAGCGGATAAATTAGTGATAAATCAATAGATTGCTCCTGGCAATTGACAAAGAGTTTAACGAATTAGGTTATTTAATGTATGTAATTCCTTATGACTTGATGTTAATTTTTTAAGACGTGTATTTGTTTGTGAATCATCCAATACTTAACGAAAGCTCAGATGACAAAATTGTTTATTGTGACGGAGTTACGGATGACGTTATTATTAGTTTTAATTTCACGACTATTTTATGGTAATCATTTTAAACTAACTATGTGTTCAGGTTAAAATTATGTGTCAGCGATTACATACACCTCTTGCATCCATCAGTAGTAAAACAGTGAGATGAAAATATTATTATGTTCCTTAAGCTGAGGTGTCTACAATTCTTATAATTTGCAGTAGACAGCTGATCGTACACTGATAGTGGCATTCATAAATATGGTGATGTCGATGCCCGAATAATCAGTATAAGAGCGTCTCCACGATTCACGATTAATTATGTGCACGGGGTGCAGGCAGTCAATACTAGTGCGCTGTAGTATCGCGAGCGCCGCGCCGGCCGTATAGGACTCTCGACTCGCGCCTCTAAATTTACTGTGTCCTCTGAATGTGTGAGAATTCCGAATTTACGACGGGTGTTTGAGTCCACATTGCAAGCAACTAACTAAATATGTGACCATAGATATTCATACATAGATATTCATGCATTGCATATCTTCAGCTGGATAAGATTTTCATTATCTTATTGTGGGTATAACTTTGTACTGCAAATATTTGCTGTAAAGTGCAAAAGTCGAGTGCTTGATAACTTTAACTAAGAATCGTAGTATTCCAACTCTGCCCTTGTTAGATGTTAGTGGAGAAACAGAAGTCTAAAAGACTGACTCTACCTTCGACGTTCTACCCGGTTCAATCCTTGTTTCCCAAGTAGGTAATGTAGTTACATATTTGTTCTTCATCTATTTAAGTAAGTTAAGATTTAGTGATATATTTTTTTATTTGTCTTAATACATTCTACATTTAAATACAATCAAACCTTATAGAATAGAATAGAATTGAAAATTTTTATTTTACCAGTTTTTCACAACAAAATGAAACTAAAGTTACAAAAATGTATGCTGTTTAAAATAAAACAAAACATGAGAAAATAAATTATGAAGAACAACACCCATGATTCCTAATTACTCACACAAAACAAGTGCCTATCACAAACACAGCAGCAACACAGATCGCTATAAATCTAACAGCTTCCGTTTATTAGCTCCGGGAACGTGGATAAGCAATTAGCAGTCATCGCGCGGTTATTGGCAACAATAACTGATTATTTGTGAGCAAACACGAGAATCTTCTAGCGCTGGCGGTCGGCACGTCCGCGTCCGACGCTCGGCGACGCTCGGCCTCCACCTTCGAGTTCCGAGCCGGTAACTGATAATGACGAGTAATGAACCTATTTCGATATCAGTTTATTTCCACAGGTCGTTTACGGTCCGAGTTAATGATAGACTATCTTAAGTTGGTAGCTGTTATTTTTATTGTGTTCTATTAAAACATTAATACGATGACGCTTTAATATAATAAATAAGCTTTACAATTAGCTTTTTTTCTCTGATACCTCGTATCTTTGCCGCTCGCGCCGGCGTATTGGAAAAATATCGCCTTATGGTAGTTTTTCACATTATCTCCTTTGTTACTAATTTTACAATAAAAACACATCATAACAAATTGAATTAGAGAGAACTTACTTTAATTTTTGTCGTGAATTTTTTTTAAGATCAACAGTTTTGATATGCACATAAATTAAATGGGTAATTGTTGACGGAATTAAAGACAAGTCAACTTAAAGCAAAGTAAAATTACGCATTTTTAGTTTTTATCAAAATGGAATAGACTTCCCTCACTTTCCACTCGAGTAAAATTGAAAACTTAATCACACAGTTTCATAGTGAGTTCTTCATTACAACAATCAAATTTGGTCTACTTCATTCGATGACAACAGAGCGTTGTAAAACGAATGGCAATACTCGTAAACGTGTAATCCGGTTGGTCGTAAAACGCGTAAAAATATAATTCCGCGGCGCGCGCGGCGCTCTGCGTAATTACGGTCCCACAATCAACGCGCGTAATAATGATTACGCGATAACACCGACGTCAGACTCGCCGCGTTTTATAATAAACGCGGTGTCCAAAACGGCATTGTAGAAACTAATAAATTATATTAATATTATATTAATATTAATAGAAACTAATAGCCGTATTGGGGCGGCTTAAAATTAGCCGTATTGGGGCGGCTTAGAATTAGCCGTATCGGGGCGGCTTAGAATACTAACCCCAATCCCACGCCGGAAGGGTGTCGTAAAAGGCGACTAAATCCGGCCCGCTGGTGGTAGGGCCCTCGGAGGGATTATATTGGTAGTATTGATTTTAATTGTTAATTAATACCATAATTACTATTATTATTTCTCCAGGGGTTTGCCTGGATAGCTACCACCCTCGAGCATGAGTCAGCCGCCAAACGACTCGTCGTGTTCCGGCTGGGGGCTTGAGAGCCAGTTCTTTCTTTCTTTTTCTTCTTTCTTTCTTGGCCCGCAAGGCATCACCTTTGGTGGTGCTGATGTTCATGGGCAGCGATAGCTACTTACCATCAGGTGGATCGTCAGCTCGTTTGCCGGCTATTTCCATAAATAATAATAATAATAATAATTGATATAATTTACTAGCTGTGCCCCGCAGTTTCACCCGCATTAATTTGTGGAAATAACTAAACTAAAATATAAGATGTACTTTCCTCGATAAGTGGATTATCAAACACAAAAGAATTTTTCAATTGGAACCAGTAGTTCCTGAGATTAGCGTGTTTAACCAAACAAACAAACTTTTCAGTTTTATAATATTAGTAAAGATTATATCTATTTACTCTATTCTAAGTGGAAAGTGTAGGACGAATGCAATGGTATAGTGTTTATAAACAGTCCCAGCTTAATTGTTACGGACGATAATTTTGAGTTACTAATTATTTTGTCACCAATGCATCCATGGATTTATAGCTCATTTCCATAACGTTTTGTGCTTTACGTTTTGTGAGTAGAACAAATTCGACAATTTTGTACGAATAGGTTATTTTCTCTCTGACGTATTCTTAGCGTAAAATTAAGGGCTCAGCTGGTTAAACGCGTCAAGTATGAATGCGCTCTAATTCGTAATCCGCGGTTTACTTTCTAACTTTAAGTGTCCTTAGGATGTCCCCGATTGCTCCCGAAGGCACATTTTTAAAGCCGTACGCGCGTTAATGCCCAAAGTTTAGATTGAAATTTGATCTGCGCTATTACACGTGGTGTAATACCATTCGTCATTGTTTGAGATTATGATGCGCGGTCTGAACGCGGCCTAGTAACGATTGAAATGGGAATTGTAATTGTAATTTTAATGAATCGCCAATTATATGTATGGGACATTGGAGGAACAACTGCCGACGTTCTGGTTTAATACAAAGGACGACTGTATCAACATAGACATAACAAACAACATAAAAACAGAAGCCAAATATAATTTAATTTTAATGATTTTAATGAATATTTTATTAATGGGAATAACGCGAAAAAAGAAAGATCTTCCAGATCTCATGATTATGTATATTTAGCAGAAGGAGGTATTCTATGGTATTGGTTATGAAATGATATTCCTTTTACTTTGCACCATGATATATTTCCAGTTCTCCTAACATTCACATCAATATTCCCAAGTACTTCAACACTACGTGATCAATAATAATCTGTTCTACATTATTGACAATTCCCTAATCTAAATATGACATGACATTTCTTATATGCCAGCCTCTGCATCAGACAAGCGCTGTAGAATAAAGAGGTCCATCCCTGGACCTTCACTGGAGATTCATGGCCTCACCGATATATACTTATTATTTATTTGGCCACGTCACGAAAATATATGTATTATTAATGTCTTTGTTAACAAAAGAATCAATCAAGAACACAAAGATTTAAAAACAATTATTTTAAGGCTTTGAAAAGAAGTATTGATCCTTGATTCTAAGCCATCCTCTCCTACTCGATATACTGTGTACAAGAAAAAGCAAGGCAATAACAACATCAATTTATAATTACGCACCATTTACGCACATAACTTCGAAATATTAAATAAACTTTTGCCTTTAACAAAGTTGAAAATGTAAAGTCCAAAGACCATTCGCAGTCAATCATAACAAAATTCCGTAGTTATCATCATTAGTACAATATTTGCCTCCATTACGGTAAAGGTGTCATTATTTACCGATAATTAGGTACAAATATTGTACTTTGCCGCTTCTCCCTAGCAATTAAATGTTTGTGCTTTAGATAACAGTAATTGTGGAGCGCTGTGTGCTCGAACTCGAAGGTACACTACAAACATTGGATAATGACAAGGATCATATCAGTTAAAGAGCTGCTTTTGTTCATTTTTTTACTCTAACAGTTACTTGTAACATTCCTGCTGAACGAGAGCCACGGTTCAAATACCAGCCGATGCATCTTGACATACAACGTATGTACTTAATGAACTTTCATAGACGTACTAGCTTCCATTATGGACGATAATAAAAGCAAAATAAATATACTGAAAATAGTAAGGCATAGGAATATGATGCTCTTGATTTTGTAATTATTTTGTAATAAGGTCTTCTATACCTATTTAAAATGATAAAAAACACATGTAAATCGAAATCGAAACAACATAACACCTAAGCCGTACTTCTACAACACACGTTTTAAGAGACTAGCCAGCCAGACTCAGTAGCCACTAGGTACTCACACAAGACTTGTGACATAAAACTGAGCGACACTCCAATCGGCAACACACACGATCACACATCAGTAGATAGGAGCAATCCGGTGGACATAAACCTAGCCCTGCCCGGACTGTCCGGAGTCCGGACAGATCACGAGACGATACGGAGCAATCCGCGCAATAATCCGTTTACTTTTATCTCTGCTCGCGTGTCAACGACAACGTTTTCTCTTTTTCAGTACCATCGCATTCAACCTTAAATTGATTGCAATAGAATTAAATGTTCGTTATGTCAGTTTATATTTTATTTCACGTGATGTTTCACGATAGCAAGTGTACCTACTGGTTCATGGTGTGTGTAATGATAAGTCAGCATCGTCCATGGACATTAACTCTAAAGGCATCGTAAGCCAACGCTTTGCCGACCAGGAAAGACTAGAGAAGAAATAAAGAACTAAATATGGTACTTTAATAAAAATGTACATAGTACTTATGTAACTCTAACAAAAAGTCTATGAAACCATAGTGACCGTACTTTACGTCATTTGGTATTTATTTAAGATGCGACTGACTACGTTAAGCTGGCCATACACGATCAAGTTTACTTGTCAAGTTTGCAGCGGACTTGATGCGGCATCCAGTTGGCATGATATAGCTATTTATATAGCCAGGTAGCCATACCGTGGCCATATACCGTCAAGTTTACTGGATGCTGCGTCAAGTCCACCGCAAACTTGACAAGTATACTTGATCGTGTATGGCCAGAATTAATGTTCCTTACCGCACGAGATTCCTAAGTATCTTGAATCATCACTATCACAACTAATCCGATGTTGGACATCTTTCGAACTAAAACTAAAACTTAGGCTGTTGACGCCGTAAACAAACTCCTTGCACTTGTAGATGTATTCATTGTATTGTAGTTAAAATTGCTAGGACTATAACATGGCTTGTCGTCTTTATTCATTATCCTTATCCAGTGTTTTCGTAACGATCAGCAAACTGAAAACAAACCCTCCATCTGCTGATTCGGATTCTCGCGGCCGCTTTATGACGGTACATGTACTGTAAAAAAGCGGCCAAGCGTGAATTGTACTTGCAACGGTCACAAAGTTCACTTTTGGGCTTGAATTTTTGTACTGCTTTATGTATAAGCAACATTAATAACTTAAATGACGTGCATAAATGATACCTACATTTATAAATAATTTTTAATTTTTAAAATAAGAGACGTATTGCAAGAGATTAGTAATGCAGTTGAGGATTGACTGGTAGATATAATAATTCTTAAAGTTGCCAGCCTCTCTGTATTCTATAGGCTACATTTTGGAGATTGCGCGCAGGAATTACATGATTTCCCCTTTCTACCATCTAACATCTCAGTGCACGGCGAGTATGCATCCTTTCCATATAGACGACATGCTTTCTTCGTCTTTCATTATGCGTACCGCGAAGGATTAGAATAAATTGTCCCTGTCGATGTTCCTGTTTATAGACTTCAAACGAGCAGACGGGCCATCTATAAATGGCAAGTATTGTAGATACCGGCGACCATGGTTATCAGCACAGATATAGATAGTAAGTGCGTTGCTGGTAAAAAAAAACCATTATTACATTCAAGTTCATAGCCCGGCGGCTTGTGTCAATCCTAAGTGAGCGACAAAGTTAAGCAACAGCGGGCGCGATCAGTAGTTGGATGGGTGACCGCTAGTGGCAAAAAAATCTTGAGCATTTCCGTGCTTCGGAGGGCACGTAAAGCCACTCATTATCGTGAGATAACAGTCGCTAAGCCATGTCGGAGGCCCTCGGCCGGCATAAAAACTTCTAACACTCGGTTCGACCACTAACACCTCTACCAATCCGCACTGGAGCATCGTGGTGGAGTATGCTCTAGGCCTCCTCAGGGGGAGAGACCTGTTCTCAGTAGAGGGCCATTAATGGGTTGGTGCCAGCCAACATTCAAGTTATCTTATTCTATTCGAGGCTTTACCGAGAGTATGTGCTTGGTTTTGTGTTGCACTTATGTTTTAAATTATTTCATGTGAAAGACGGATCCCCAAAAAGCGCAAACAGTTTGTTTATGCGGCGAGGACGCGGGACGGTGGGCGGTGATTGAAACCCATAAACGCGACCTGCGCTTTTACTGCCGACTCGCCCTTCGCCCTGGGGACTCACGGACCGGATTCTAACCGTTCAATGGTTATAAGCTCCTTATCAAAACTGGTCTTAGCTCACAAAGGTATTTTCTTAGTCTCAATAAACTCATCTTGCTTTTGTCTATTTTCAGAACCCCTCGGTTAACCTTATAACTAGAATGTTGATTGCTGGATCATTCTGATTTCTGATTTGGGAACCTCTCCAACAATGTGCATAAAAAATACAATAATTTGATGATGATTATGATAGTTTCAAAATAGCTTAATTCACAGAGCCAATCGATGTAACTTAACAAAATAATACAATCGTTGCAGTTGTGGTATAAACAGGACATACCATAGTTGTCAGATAGGTATATTGCATCTTGAAATTCTAAAATAAATATTACTTATTATTTAGTTATGATTATGATTTTACTAATTTTTCAGGTGTTTCAGAAACTAACGTTTAACGTCACAAACATAACATAAGTAAAACAGTCACAATGTTGCGACGTAGAGTATACGTATCTATAATTCAGAATATCATATTATCCATAACTTTTTACAGTATTTTAGATTGACCACTATGTAAGTTTAATTTGTGATTGCCTTTTATTGAACACTGCACAATATCACGGTGAAACAGTTACCAATGTGCGCAGACAAGTATTGATCCGTGTGTCCTCGCTTCAGGACCGAGAAACGCTGTTGTGGTCGAATTGAAAATGATGGTTTGAGTGTCCCGACAACGTATTCAATGCAAGACTGTTTAGAATCAAAGGACCTTTCTTTGAAAATCATTCGACAACGTTTCGTTAGGACGAATATAAAAGTGTTTATAGAATACGTTTTAGGTAGGTACTTAAATCCCTACACAAGACAAGAAACTAAATAATCAATATGTAGCAGATGTAAGAAGCTATATTTTTTATAACAAAATTATGGAAGCCACAGCACTCTAAAATACGGCCCGCGAGAAAACTATAGCAAACTATACATTTTTGATTATAACTTTTAACAAAATGAAACTACATATTATGAAATAAATAAATAAATAAATAATATTTTAAGTTGTATGGTTAAAGATATTTAGGGAAGACATTCATATAAATGTTAGAAAGAGATAGCTATACTACAGCTATTACTATAGCTATCCCCCCCGGGGGTTGCCCGCCTTGTCGTGGCGGGGGGGCTTAGTAACCGTGGACTGGTCACCCACGGTGAAGCCAAGAGGCAACCAGGGCCGGCCTGTTTGGGCTGCCGGCTGGCCCGAGGAGGGCGCTCCCAGCGGGCTGAATAAGTCCGCTGCGGACGCGCTTGGAGGTGGGACCGTGGAAGATAGGGTGCGCCGTTCTCCCTATCTTCTGCGGCCGTGGAGGGATCGCAGGGGGAGAGGCGTGTCGGTATTACGGTGCGCCGCTTGCCCTATCCTCTGCGGCCGAGGTGTGGTCGGTGGAAGAACCACAGACCTGATCTTCCACCGGGTACCAGTGGTACCCATGGCCTCCTAGTAGCAGACTCAGGGGGAGTTTGCTACAGTACTGGTGGAGGCCGAGGAGGGAGGCGCACCTTACCATCTGGTGCGCCCATCGTGGAGGGCCTTCGGGTTTTCGCGATGGAGCCGCTTGTGGGCGGCTGCCGTTGGCGGGGTCGCGGATGTGTGCGAGAGCGTTCCCGTAACCCCGTCACAAGGCGGCGAGGCGGAAGATGGGGGGGTTTTTAGTGGGTATACCGTGGGTCTCATTAGCCTATACGGGAGTCCCACATAACCACTCGGGTGCCCCCTGCGCCCGGGTGGTATGCGTAATGCATTTTCCCCTCCGGAAAAAAAAAAAAAAAAAAAAAAAAAAAAAAAAAAATTACTATAGCTATATACTTGGGTCCGAAATGTGCGGAAAAATAATTATTACCTATGATCAATAACTTACAAGCCAAAAATTAAATATGCCACTTAAAAGCATATTTACTAAAAATTTGCAGAAAAATCATTATTAAATTCTTAAAATATCCCGAAAATGATATCGCACCTTCAGTGGAAAAAAGGCATAAGATGCCAATTGCAATTTTACAGGAGAGCAAAAAACTGTTCAAATATCAGTAAGTAGTCAAAGCAATTTACATTACGATTTCTTACACAAAACCGTCATGATTAATGATAAAAATTAGCAATGCAGCTTTTGTACCTCTTTCCAATTATATTAATAACTAAAATTCAACGTAAGACGACTTATGCTTTTTTTCCACTGAGGGTGCGATATGAAAACATCCAAAAAGCTGACCAAAGGCTGTAAATGATAGAGATGGACCAGTGTGTTTCCTGAGGAAGGTTTATGAATTGATGTAAGATAAATTGACCGAGAAATAAACATTGAGTTGACTAAATTAGTCAAAAAATTAAACAAATACATATACAAACCTATAGACACTAAACCAATGAAACAACAACGAATTGATCATCATCGCTAAATGTGACTCTTAAATTATAATACATTAAACTTAATTTAATGCAATGAAATTACGTGATAACTTACAATTCACTAAAGTAAACCTAAATAATAATGGTCTCGAATAACGACTGGTAGTGGAAGAGTTCGAAGAGTCGAGTAAAGTCAGTTGAGTCTCGCATACAGTGTCAACAATAGAAACATGAATGTTAACAAGCAACTTTTGTAGTGCATCAAAGTTATGTTCTGATAGTTAGGAACGGCCCGCGGTCAGGCGTCGCGCGTCGCGCGTCGCCAGAAGGAGTTGGCAGCCGGCCGTGTTGTCGACTGGCGTGTACACTGTACAGTACAATGTACACTGGCCACTCGCTGCCACTCGCTGCCACTCGCTGCTCCACTTTGTAAGAATGTCTGCTTAGAGCTTCCTGTTACTAGTTCCCTCTTCACGCGACGATGTATTGTTCATGTTGTTCACACAACTTTGGATTTATTCTAAAAAACATTTCAATAATAAACGAGACAGCACATTATGTTCGAGGGATTGTATGTAAGATAGAAAAGTTGTATACTTATTTTAGTTGTATTACAGTTAACTTATGTCGCAGAAAGAGGGGGAGGATAATATTTAAAATTTTTGCTACTTTTTTTGCTTTTGAATGAGTGATAAAGTAATGTTTAAAGGATCGAACTCAGGATCACACTCTCGGCAGAAAATAACTGTCAATTTTATTTTATTTGTCGTTACGTTGACCAAGTTCATCCAAACAAGATAGATAACACAATATTTTGGAGCACTCTTTTATGTTGATAATCCGACAAAGCGTCGACATTATGGAATCCTATTATAGTATTTATGGAAGGATAGTTAGTCTTCCAAATATTACGTAAAGGTAGATTCCGTTAAATTCGAGCTAAACGGAGCGGAACACTGACTTTCAAACCAATAAACTTCGCCCAGATTTAATACGAGGAACAAGAAATCCTGAATCCAACAAAATACTATCAACTTGTAGCGAAACAAATTTCCTAAGCGGCATTTTAAAGCTTAGCTCGCAATTTCCTAGTCGGGGCTCGCAGTTCCCAAACCGCATCGCATTGTCCGACTCCGCGCTCGACGTTTATTGTCGGATGGCTGCGGATTTCGGAAATATTCCGACAACGACAACACTATTACGCTGCTTTGGTTACAAGAATCGTGTCCCCCAGTTCAGTTTTTCTCACAAATTACATCTATATGAGTCAATTGCGTGTACATTTTCACATCTTAGAACAATGACAAAAAAATAAAGCTCTAACTATATAATTATAAATTTTCTTAGCACCACAATAAATTAAATTCATTTCTCTTGGATCAAAAACTTACAACTTAACTAGGCTACAATAAGATAAATGTTTTTAAATTTTTTTGATAATATTTGATTAGCTGTAGGTATAATTCCCCACCATCTACGCCTTTCTCGGAGTTATTCGTGCCCTACAATATGCTGTTGACCTGGCGAGTTAAAAATAATGCATCTCACTGTAGGTAAAACCTTTAAAAACTTACATTTATTTAAATAAATTTAGTTTTATATTCCAGTTACGTATTCTTCATAACAAATAATTAATTTACTTATATAGGTGTACATATTAAAACATAAAAAAGTACTTAAAGATAAAATCACGTTTCTGTAACTCAACTCTTTGGGTCATCCATTAGCTTTAAGATAAACCGGATTTATGGTAAGGATGTGTTTACGCGATTACTTTTATTATGGGTTTCTGTAATAGAAAAACTTGGTGCAATAAGTTATAATCAAGTGACAGTACATAAATTAGGAGTCTGAGGACATTGGAACAGGGCTGCGGCCGCGACGTCGCCGCGGCTGATTTATTGTAATAAACAACACATACACAGCCCTAGCGTCGGGGCTACAGACTTAACTACGTGTAGATATTACCTAACATAAAAAAGCTCACAATTAAAAGTGTTCGTCGTTTCAATGACGAATCGGTAAGTAATCGATAAAGGCTACACTAGACCAGACTCAGGAGTGTAAAGGACACATTTTCATTTCGAGTTCAAGCTTAACCAACCTTTCTCCAACTTGTAGTACTCGAGATCAGTGGTGAGATTTTTACACTAAGTAATATCTCATTCTTTAACTCACTGTTCTATGTTGTCTAGCTCACGAATTACCTCACTAGGTGGTTCATTGGTAAGAGTTGAAGACATTAAAAGCGACTATAGATTGTGAATTTGCTCATTTTATATTTCGTATCTAAATAGTTTCAAATGGTATTTCTATGAATTGCGCAGCATTGATAAATCGGTGGCTAATTAAGGCTGTATCGGATATGTCCACGCGATACCGCACTAAGACAGCAACAGATATAGTCTACGTACTGGGTTCTCCAGTTTAAGAAGTTGATACACTTAGGATACGGCATTGTAACTGTATCATGGACCATGGTCCTAATTCCGTTATACATGTTAATCACAATCTCCTTTTAAAGATCATCACCGTCGTCATATCATTTTCGGAGTTATCAAATCTCGATGTTAATTAAACTTAGTTTTAACTAAAATCAACCATGCAACTATTCTTTCTGAGGCAAAGTCCTTTCATTCGAGTCCAATGGTAGGTCCCAAATCTTACAGAAGTTCATAGCTAATTCCAATCAACCATCAAAACATCAAATTGTCCCATTTGCTGCTTTGCAAGATTTAGTTAAGAGAGTTTATTGAACAGTCGACTAACGAAGAATCTGATGCAAGTGGTCAGACTCTAAACATTTGACGGTCGATTTATAAAGAAGCTACATACAATCCAGATTAACTGGATGCGGTATCTCTGTACTGGGCTCCCGTAGGCTCCCGTAACCTCCAACAAGAGAACTTAGTGCCGTAGCCTCGTCCATCGTTCAAGGACAATGTTAGTGGGTACCAAATTACCACATCCAGTCGCGAACCGTTCGTGGCTGCTGGCCGGCCGTCGGCAACTCAGCGGACATAAATAACATATGGGCTAATCCGATACCAGTGATTTGTTGGCCTATTTACTTATTTACGTAACCCACTCCCCCCCCCCCCCCCCGCGCGCCACCCGCCCTCCTCACCTCTGCTTGCTTACACCGCTCACGTATGCTCACGTACGAGTACATGCTCCTAGATGAAGAATGCATCTTTCGAAACAAGTTTAGTTCAGTTCGTTGTATCAATAAACTTTAGTAGCTCTTTAAGTAGGTGCCTATTTATACAATACCCATGGTCAATAAAGCTTTATATCTCAATTGTGATCCAAAGTAAAAACATGTAGATTATGTAGAGTTTAAGCTTGTAGAGTTAGGCCTTGTATAGTTTAGGGCTTGGTTCTTCATGAGATCTGATAATTTTAGTGAAAGCTTGTGAATTCTACACTATTCTTCTTTCTGCTACGTGAGCTAATAACAGGTTAAATTCAATTTTATAATACATTTTGTGAAACATCGATTTATTCATTGCTGACACTGCGTGTATATTTCAAAAAAATATGAAATGCGTTCAGCATTCAAAAGAAATTGTTACACAGGAGTAACACTGCTAAAACAAATATTATCACCGCTAGATATGGATGCCAATAGATAAATATCAGCTTATTTTCTATTTTGTTAAGAACCCACTTTCCCAATAAACAATTCTATAGTACGCCGTTACAAGTGCGGAACAAACCGCACACATCTTGATGTGGCTTCATTTTATCGGTACATTTCCTAGATTGCCCAATGTTCGTGACGGAAAACAAAGACGTAACTTAATTATTAAGTACTCGTAGATCACCCATCACCTCCTTTGACGTCTGTAAACGAACCCATAAATACCCTGTTTATAATATAATAAAATTTATAAGCTCCATAATTCTCGCAAACTTCGAAAGTGAGGCGATCTCTTATTAACGATTCTCTAACAGGCACGTCCGTATCTTAACTGATGTTTTTTTCGAGTCGTAAGCGTCTTCGTCGGGACATAAGAATGTGGTCCCTGTTGTTAAGCGATAAATTCTAAATTCGCACAAGAGTGTGCGCGAATAAAAGTAAATAGTAATGCTCAATAACCATCGACATAAATAGTATTAACAACAATTGATTTACATACAAATTGCTTTAGACAATATTGCTGAAGGAATGGCGCGCGTGACGCGTGCCACAGCGCCGTGGGGCCACGAGACGCGCGAGCCTGCGTGATTAATGGCCGTGTTGTCTTCGAATGCACGATTCTGTATAAATGGCTTTTATCTGCCACTAATGATATTGTCTTACACTTATTTATTACCATCCTACATGAGGTATTTCGCAGTTGTATTCAACTATTGTTTTAATGATTTTCAAGCTACCACAGAAGTTGCCATGTTATTGTAAAATTTATGAATAATTTCGAATAAAAACATGAACTTATACGAAAGTTGTAATACGATTGAAAATTCTTACAAGAAAAGTATGAGATGGTACAATAAATCATACTAATCAAGTATTATAAACTATGTTATGATTATTTAAACATGTCTATGACATTACATATACATTTCACACAAGATACGTGTAGGTAAAAAAGTGTAGTCTGGAAAAAAATATTTCGCTGGTGGCATGGCCAAGCGATAAAACGCGCATTTACCCCGACATGCGCGAGGCGCCTCACATTCATACACGCACGCGTCTTGCATATGCAGCCTCCGAAAGGAATAAGAGCACCTGATTGCTTCTCATTGAACTGTGCGCGTTTTATTGCGACTAGAGGAAAGCAAATTACCTTCATCGAATTCCACATACAAATAAACGAGATTGGAAAAATTCTACATGCAAATGCGAACCCTAGCGTTTTAGTGTAACGAACGTACTCGTATACTTGTATGAGTTGTGTGTTTAGAGTAATCTCGAGCTGATTGCTCAGCTCGCTTGGCAAGCGTCACATATTTTCTAAGGCTTATTTATATGCATAAAACCATCCAGTTTAATAAAGCATGTGATAACGCATAGAACGAGTTTTGTCCGAACGAGTGGGACTGGATGAGATAGCACAACATGTTTTCGTAAATGAGTTGTTGTGTATAATAATGACATTAACATATTTCGTCATTGTTGCCGTGAAGCTGAAGACCATGGGTCGCATGGGTGGCAGTGGTGGCACAGTCGCAGAACAGTTACAATAAATATGGGCGGCCGCGGCAGACTGCTCTGTATGCAAATATAATAGGCCCTATCTGGCCACTCGATTCCAGTAGGTATGTCCACCGCACGCGAGTTTTACTATCGGGTACAGACTTCAAAAACATAAGCATTTTTATTATTAAAAAAATATGGAGGTGTGTCTATCTGTCTGTGTACCTATTAGTTTTAAATGCACAAGTGTATTAAATTCGGAGATGCTTATTTAATATTGATCAATGATGAATGAGCTAAAGTGATTAACGAAATGTAAGCTTATTCGTTTCAATAAAAGGGAATTGGTATCGTTTCATTAATTTTTGAAATTTCATATCACTTATTAAATCATAAAATCTCTTATGTTCGGTCGTGATTTTTTTTCTGACGCTACCAATCTTCTATCGCAGAATTCATTTTTTGTTAGTTATCGTACGACTCCCGGCTACGTATATGTTAATAAGTAGGGACAATAAAAAGATACGATAAGACATTCTTATTTTGTACAAAGGCAACGGCCATAGGGTTAGGCTGGATTAACAAGGAGTTCATTTTCATAAGACATTAGGTCGATGACAAGACCGTTAACATCCAGGGCAATTTACAAAAAATATGCCTTGTACTCTATTGTAGGCAATAACACAGAAAAAAGATATGTAGTAATTCTTACTAGTTTATCGAGTCTTCTTTAGCGGAATACTAAATAAGGATATTATATTGAGTAAATTACGTGCGTGAAACTGATTTTTTATATTTTTAACAAAATACTTTACTTTTACTTTTCACTTTACTTTTTAACACAACTTTTATATTTTTTATTCCCGTTGTTATTCTTTGAAATATTACCAGTATTTTAACATTATGTGCTAACTCAACCGCGAATATAATGAAAAAGAGCTTTGTTAATCCCGTTTTTACAAAAAATGTGGAATATGTTCAAACTTGGTTAAGCTACCATACATTAGTTTGTTGGAGCAAATCGCCCACGACGTCAGACACTTTAAAAGAGTCGGTACTGATACATTATTTTGAATATTGTGCAATACATCAAAACATTTATGTGAGTTCAAATGTAACTTTCGATAGCTATAATTATTGCACTGTACATTCTCTTCTTAGCAGTTAAGTATTGAAACAAATAAAGCCTACTGAATTAAAACAAATGAATAAAGAATACAGTTTCTCTCAAACAAGTTAAATTCCGTATAAGTGTGGACATTAACGCGTAGCTCGGGCGGACGATAAATCAGTGTGGAGCCGTAAAACCAACGACTTGTACGGCCGTCCCACGTGTACCCGCTACTCGCTTTGCTTGTGTCTTGAAACCTAAAACATGTTTTAATGTTCTTTGTCATTGAATTACTTCAGATTTACCAGTCGTGTTTACTGTTCACTACAGTATAATTGAGTGACCAGTCGAACCTTTTGTTTTAAGTTTCGTTAATCACAGAAATATTAAGAAAATACATATTTAATATGTTTAATTGTCGTCCAAACACCACAAATTGTACGGTCCTATCCATCCTTGCGTCTACGTCCCCAGCTCGTGGCGCACCCTACACCTGCTGAACAATGGACGAAGTTCTAACGAAGTGTCTTGCTTGGTGCAACAGAACTCTTGCTTGGTGGAACAGATTTTACAGGTCTGGCTCTACCAACCTCCATGTAAAAATTTCAAAATTTTAATACCCTTTCGCTTTGTACACAACGTAGGTACTAGTCCAGTTGTTGCTCTGTAAAAGCAGATAAAAGGTTTCAATATTAATGGTTTGCTAGCCGCGCCAAGACTTCGAGCAGTCACGCCCTCTGCCGTCAATTCCCTACTCCTCTACAACTTAAATCAAACGAACTTAATGGATTACTCTCTTAATGTGGGTCTTCCAAAAAACAAGTGAAATGTTTTCCGCAGAATTTGTTTTTACAATTACCAACAAAACATACATATTGTTCGAGACAGTTCGATGTCACTTATTATGTAACGTTACACTATACCAGGAATTCGCACTACACCAGCTTAGCAACTAAGCTAAGTTGCTAAGTTTTGGTTCACACCAAGCTTGTCTACGGAAACAGCGATCCCTCCAGTGTACTTACTGTCTCCAAAGCACTGAAAGTAAGTACTGTCCAGTACATCAGAAGGAAGACGACAGTGTTAAGTACTTTCTGAAACTATCCAAAGATTTAAAATTAAGTTAAACTACTTATTTTATTACATTTAATGAAATTGAACAAAATAATAGGTAGGTACTAATCTAGTAATTATGTAAATGAAAAAACAAAATGAGTTAAAAAACAAAACCCATTTACGTTAAATACTTTTTAATGAGCCACAAAAAGGGTTTTAGTAATTCCGTCATTTGGCAAAGTTCAGATCAACAATGACAATAAACTTTTTAAAGTGAGTGATGAGCTGCTCCAATACAATTATAGGCATTGGTTTTAATTTAAGTGATTCGCTCATCGAACTATTACGATTATTGTTTGATTGATAGATCAACATTAACTTCAACCTATTTTCACGGGCATTCATAATCAAAAACTAAAACCCGACTATTAGTAAATTACGCTCTAAAAAGTAAGTTATATACGTATTTCATACAAACTTCAGGTTCAGTATTGATTATTCAAAACGTTACATGTACACTAACTATTAGTACTCGTACATAAGTGAGGAGCGAGCACTCAAGAAGTTGTAGCTAAGCTCGCACGAGCGAAGGGCGAGTCACGGAGTTTCTTAGTGGCGAGTTGTTGAGAGGTCTCCAATTAGACAAATTTGGCAGTAGGTCCGCCACTGAAAGCCGTAACTGGCTTTTGTGTAAAGTAAATACATATACATACATATTTATTTTGTATGCAAGGCTCTATACATCCAGAGACCAAGCTAACTTCCCACGTGGTGCATCGTATTAACAACGGTCGAGGCTTGGCGCCTGGCAAGGTATTAGGTAATCCCGTTTAAACCCGATGGTATTCATGCATAGAGCTTGGGTTAGGTTAGCTTCACCTGGCCTCCTAGTAGCAGACTCAGGGGGAGTTTGCTACAGTACTGGTGGAGGCCGAGGAGGGAGGCGCACCTTACCATCTGGTGCGCCCATCGTGGAGGGCCTTCGGGCTTTCGCGATGGAGCCGCTTGTGGGCGGCTGCCGCTGGCGGGGTCGCGGATGTGTGCGAAAGCGTTCCCGTAACCCCGTCACAAGGCGGCGAGGAGGAAGATGGGGGGGTTTTTAGTGGGTATACCGTGGGTCTCATTAGCCTATACGGGAGTCCCACATAACCACTCGGGTGCCCCCTGCGCCCGAGTGGTATGCGTAATGCATTTTCCCCCCCGAAAAAAAAAAAAAAGGTTAGCTTCACCTTCTTTCTCAAATACAGCATGAAATGTTCTATTATATTTGCGCAGTTGTCGTCAGATAACGTTAAAAATATCAATCTTTAACGTCTGGCCGTTAGCGCTTGTGTAAAGTGGTGTGTGAGTGAAATTTGACCTTCACTTATGTAATATACAGCTGATTAGTAATGACTTTTTTGAGATTGGTCGATTAATTATTAATTTATTAGGGTTGTTAGCGAAATTTTAGAATGATTAGAAAGAAATACATACAAGGTCATAAGAAAGATTAAATCCAAATGTTTGTTAAAGGAAGAAAGAAAGAAAAACATTTATTTCAATGCAAGGCACTGCAATAGATATACAAATTTGCTTAAAAGTAATATTATGCTAAAAAATTAAGCGCAGTGCCATGCAGATGGCACGGAAGGTCACAATAAAGGAAAAAAGGATGAGGAAAAGGTCAAGGTGTTAATAGTTAAAATTATCTGACATTAAATACCGGCAGGTTATGTTGGATGTGGTATTTGGATATTACGACAACGTGACAACTGCATTTTAAAAATGAAATACAATTAAAAAAACTAATTAAAGGTTGTATTGTAAATCGATGCAATCTTATAAGATCCATGAATCCAATGAGAAGTGTAACTTAACTCAAACTGTCTTACTTAACTCACTAAGTTTCCAAGCAGTGAGTCGTCAGGAGTTGGCAATTAGTCAAATCGATGGCTTTTGATTTAAGCTAAAGTTCATTCGCTCGCCTCGGTGAGGTTTTCCACCTGATAATCTTCTATTGACATTTCGTGAAAGTTTAACCCAACTTTGTATATACTTAGTTGGAAAGTTTACGTAACAGTTTAACCATTTGAGAAACCTAACTACATTTCTTAAACGAAATTAGATCAATACAGTAACATTGTTAATTTAATTATATGTAAATAAGTATTATACATTTACACAGTGTCACAGTTTTCCATGGTGTAACGGAAAACGTTTTCATGTGACATTTATATAAAAATAACTACTGTATACAGGCGCTGTAAAGAGGAAGAGGCATACAGAAACAAAATAGTACCGAAACTGGCACAAGAAATATCTATCAAAATTAATAATATTCTAACAAACTTGGGCCTTTCATATTAACGCAACGTTGGCTTTATATTTTCCTCGTACAACTTACTTAGTTATTTTTAAAGTACAGCTTAAAAGCTTAAAGAAATAACGCACGAGTAAATCTTATAAAGTAGGACACAGCGTGTAAATTTCAAGGATAATAGAAAATTGGCAGCGGCGACCGGACGCGCGCGTTGTAAAATATTAGCGCATTGCTTCCGGACGGCGCGCGGCGTCGCGTCGCGGCAACGGGTGTAGCGCGTGTGGCGCGTGTAGCACACATGTGGCGCGAGGGACGCCACGCGACGCGAACGATTGCGACAGCGACACGTTAAGCCATGTCGTGTTCGGAGGCCTTCAGTTGGCATGAAAATTTCCGAAACTTGGATTAGCCACTAAAGTCTCCACTGGAGCAGTGGAGTATGCTTTAAACAAAAGAAGATTTCCTCTTGGGCTCGGCAACGGCAATGTACCTACCCGTGCTCAGTAGTGAGTCGTCAAAGGGTTGAAGCCAATATGAATTGAATTCAGTGGGATTCATACATACCAAATTAAAGCAGTATTAAGTTACATTATACTCTTATAAGAGCTACATAACAAGCAACACGCACACAAATACACGGCCGGACACAAAGCGGAGCGCCGCGCCGCGGCGCCGCGCCGCCGAGCACCGTGTCACACGTCTTGGTCGCCGCTGCGTTTAATTTATTTTCACGACCACTATTCGCTGCACTGTTTTTACCCGACTGCTAGGAGGGGTTATGTTTTTCGCGCGTATCTTGTATGTATGTATGTATGCGTGTAATATTCTTTATTACCTCATATCTTCCAAACCGTTGAACGGATTTATGTAATTAAGATCGCCGTATTGGGGCGGCTTAGAATTAGTCTAACCCCAATCCCACGCCGGATGGGTGTCGTAAGAGGCGACTAAATCCGGCCCACTGGTGGTAGGGCCCCTCGAGGGATTATATTGGTAATATTGATTTTAATAGTTAATTAATACCATTATTCTCGTCGTGTTCCGGCTGGGGGCTTGAGAGCCAGTTCTTTCTTTCTTTTTCTTCTTTCTTTTTTGGCCGGCAACGCATCAGTGATGCCTTTGGTGTTACTGTTGTCAATGGGCGACGATAGCCACTTACCATCAGGTGGATCGTCAGCTCGTTTGCCGGCTGTTTCCATAAAAAAAATTAAGATACCGTTAGATCGTCTTGATAACTCAAGTGTGAAATTAAAAACAACTTTACTTGCACCAGCTATGTGTCATGCATGTTAGACAACTCATTGTTAGTTCGCTTTGAACACGCGGCCGAAGCCGCGGGTAATAACTGTAAACTTAATTTGTACTTAAGAACTTTAATAACTCAAGAGCGAAGTGTTCTGTACATTAAATATTTTTTTTAAATTTGTTTTTAAAAATTAATGTCTGTATGTCTGTTTGTCTGCCCGGGCATCATATGAAAATGCTTGAACTGATTTTGATGGAAATGAGTAAAATTGTTCCTTATATTTCGGGTCATGTTTAAGAAAACTTTTCATCCCGAAAAAAAAAGTTTCCCTGGAACAAGATGAAACTTTGTATGGAATATTTTTAAAGTATAAATAATTCGCTTCTTTGCAACAGACGTCCCTCCTTTAATTGATGGAATACATGTTTTCGAATTTTTCAAAAATTTTCATGAAAAGGAAAAAAATCAAATTTATGTGAATATTGTTTATTTTTCGAAAGCCGCTTCCGAAGGTATGATTTGTGAATATATTGTAGGTTTCAGTATATCCTACTAATAAGTGGCCTGACACTTTTGAATTTTCTTCTGTACTAAGGAGTACAAATAAGATAAAGCATAATTTCTGCGTGCAAAGCTGCGGGCAACTAGTCAGGATATAAAACTGACTTCTTATTACTTACCCATAATCTTCAAACTACACATATCAGTCCTCTTAATTATATCTCAGTGCTGTTATCTATTACATAACTAATTACCGCCTTCAACTTTTCTCTGCACATCCTGAAGGTTGACTGTTAAAGAATGCTACTTAGCATTAAGTCCGCCTATTGTACCACTTTTCTTTGGTTCAATAAAGATTAAATAAATAAATAAATAAATAATTATCTAGTACATATTACTAATAACATAATTACTAATAACAGCGCTTCATGTAGCCTGAGTGCACCCAACTCGGTAGTCAGCGCGCGCCACGCCCCGACCGAGGTACTGACGGACTTTAATCTCGTCGCAATCAAAGTTTCCTCATTCATATGTATTAACGGACTCACCGCTAAAATATCTTCACACTGCATGTGTGACACGGCACCACTACCAGTATATTCTGGCATTAATAACTGCATAAACAAGCACCTAGCTTGCCGCAGACTGCATGAAACTAAATAATGTTAACTCTCTGTCACCAAATATCTTCCTGAATATAGTCCTGCCCATTTGGCATATGCCTGTTACAATACATTTTGAGACGTTACGTTTTGACTTAAGTTACGTATTAACTAAAAGAATGTGGGAATATATTAAAAAAAACGAATTAACACTATAATTTTTAGACATTACTTTGCAAAAGACATAATCGAAATACGATATCACAGATCAGTGGTACAATTGCACAATAGTGTAGAGGTAACTAAAAAGTGCATTAAGAATTCTATCTTAGTTTAACTAGCAAAATATTTAGGAAGAAAACAAAAGTTACGAGTGAGTAAGGAAAGTCTAAGGCTTATTAGGACATTGGCAAGCGAGTCGCGCCGTCGTGCCAATACTGGCAAACTGCAAGTTACGGTATCAGAATTAGGGAGGGAACTTTAACAAGGTTATCTTACAACTTTATACCGATGACAGGATTTAAATGAAAACGAGATTTATAGCTGCAATATAGTTCTCGTCAGGAAATACCTATCCAAACAAAAAGATTCATTGGAAACCCAATAAAAGTTCTTGTTATGGCCAACTCCAACGCAAACTACGATCAGTATTGCCTGGAAATAGGAGATAGTTTTGGTGTTGGTGAAAAAGTGACTTATGCAGTAAGTAATACCCAAGCACCCCGCATACGCGCCTAAAATTGAAGCTACAAAAAATACTCATTTATTGAGTAATATTACGAACGAGCGATTAGTTCTCTGGAAATTCCCCTGTGGACGGACGGCTGAATTGCTGTGATAATTTTATTAAATAATGCCGTCTTGCGCCCTTCCCACGTGTAAAAATGCAGTTTGTGTTAAAAAGAAAAAGGATAGGATCACATTTCATGTGAAAGTAGCACATCAAAAGCTTGTCTTATTAAATTATCAAATATTTTATTCATATTTAGAATGTCAACCATATTTATGCCTCCATTTTGTTAGTGTTGCCAATATAATAGTTTTGATTTTCCCTACTGTAATGACTGCTACACACTATGCCGCCGATGTGACTGGCGACTTTTGAAGCCGCCGGCTTTGCAGCACAAATAAGCTATATTCCGACTCAGCCCTGTCCTTGAAAAAATTGCCTACACCCGCGCGGTACTTAAACGCGCGCTACTGACAGTATTTTAATTTTTCTATTTTAAAAATGAAATTCGTTGTGAATGAAATAGGAAGTGTTCAATAAATATCCATGTTGTGTTTTTTTATTAGTATTTTTTTATTAGTGTTCCGTAAGTCTTTAGTATTATAGTAGTGACAGAGACTCTTAGGGCAGGGTAAGTTCTTCGTGTAGGTTAAATTAAAAAAGGTACAACTGTCAGATTCTATATGCATACTTTATGTTGGTAAATTAATTTATAACATTGAAATAAAAGTAGTAATAATGTTTTAATGACAAATTTGACGCAAATAATCTTAAATTAAAATTATAACTAAGTATTACACATTACATTATTTATTAGGTACAAATATTTCCAGACGTGATTGTCATTCAAAGTTTTATAAAATGTAAAGTTTTATAAATTATAGATAGGTAATGCCCCCTAATTGAAACTTTGAAAAAATACCCAGGTAGGTGTACCTAATACCTATTCAATGTAAAGAAACAATGCCCTTTGAGTTTTAACTATACCTACCTAGTACAGTTAGATAAACGACCACAACGTGCACATCACTAGCGTTCTATACGACCGATGATGCTTTCCGGCGCTGGGCTGATCTGTGGCACGTGCCGCCAGCGCGCTACCACGACATCTCCAGCATCTCCGCCACCTGGCATTCCTGCTCGGGTTTAACCGCGCGGGGATGTCGTCGCCATAGTGTATGGCAGCTATATAAATCTTTTATTAAATGTTTTGAATTGTACATACCTACTTGTCTTTATTGAAGTGAAAACTTCTTTAGCATCGTTGTCATTTGAAAGTCGATGAAACGAAAAAGGGACAGTAAATTTAACATAGGAGAAAATGAGATAGAAAGCATTATGCAGTGTTTCTTATGTTCATGGTTCTTGTTTTTCCAAAAAAAATTTTGAAAATTTGGGTGGGGGTTTGGGGTGGGTCCAGTAAGGTTTATGTGATAGGAGCTCGGGGTATAAGGGGGGTTGGAAATGTTCTCAAAAGTTGTCGATGACGCACCGTTTCCGAGATATGCGGTATTTTTGGTTTTTCAAAAAAAAATTAAAATTTGGGTGGGGGATTAGGGGTGGATCCAGTAAGGTTTATGTGATAGGGGCCGAGGCGGTTTACGGGGGGTTGGATATCGTGTCAAAAACCGTGTACGACGCACCGTTTTCGAGATATCCGGGATTTCCGGTTTTGTTTTTATGTTACTTAAAAAAGTGCTAAGTTGTATTCATAGATGGCGCGAGGGACAAGATAGAAGATTCGTTTTATTGCTGGATAGATGGCGCTAGCTGCTCATTTTACTCTTCATAATATGTTAAGCCACTTAGTTACCACAGAGTTTTATTTTTATTTAGTGCAAAATAGTTTTTGAAAGATAATTAAAACTGATACACGTTATTAAATTAATACCTTTATTTTTGAAGTTTTCACTTATACGACGTGTGAATTGCACACATTTAAATTTTTTTGGAACGAAGTTCCTTATCGCGCGTTATGAAAGGGGGCTAGAAGGAAAATTTTCTTACGAAATGTTGGTAAGATACTTTTTGAAGTGATTCACAGAGTTTTACAGAGATGGCGCTGTACAACAAAACAATACTTAATTGAAAGGAACTTCGTTCCATCCGGGTGTCCCTTGACACCTCTCATGTTTTTTTTTATTGAAGATAAAATACTGTGAATATGGAATGAAAACTTGAAAAGTTACATCACACAAGGTCACGTAATTGATACGTTGTAGGAGCGATTAATTATTATTATTTATTTATTATCTTAATCAAATGAATATAAAATAACAATATACAAATATAAATAAAACATTAAAAAACTTTAAACATTTAATTTTTTTTATTAAATATATAAAATATGTGGATAATTTAACATTGCCTTTATTTAAAATGTTTTCATCTGAAATTAACAAACCACACATATTATATTACCTATTATAAAACTAATATTATGATAAAAATATTAACGAGCAACAAGTTTTATTTAGGTTTAAAGAAACTTGATTCTCATATTTAAGATACAGTCACTTACATGAGAAACATATTTTTATATTTACACACTAATAATATTTTGCGATCAGATTCTAGTAGACCTAAGTATAATCGCCTTTTATTTTTTGCTAACGTCCTGTCATAAACATTTCCCGAAATAATGGGAAATGTTTTACGTCGAAACATTGCGCGGGTGGGTCGAACGGCGGGGGCGGGCGGTTTTGGACACAACGCGCGACTAGCAATGACAGCTAGATGCGGCTTCTAGTTTATTCCTTATTCTAAGGTAATACCTATTAAAACCCCTTCGTAATAATACCTATTAAAATTTTTATCATTAATCGGTTTTGTGCAAGAAATCGTAATGTAAATTCCTTTGACTACTCACTAATATTTTAACAGTTTCTTTTTTGCTTTCCTGTAAAATTACAATTTTCATCTTGTGCGTTTTTTCCACTGTAGATGCGATGTCACAACATCTGACGCTCAACACGTTGTACCTACAGCATTGCAATCAACATCACTTATACCCATAATATCGTCTGTAGATTGACGTACCGGGTCCCGTAACAAACGCAGGCCCTTTGTTTAACGGACTCAATCACTTCAATACCGCACCAAAAAATAATAAAGAAATATTGGAGAAGTATCGTGGCCCATTGTGCGGTAGTTGACGCCCGCATAGGTACACGGTACCGGAGTCGGCTGGTAGCTTATACAAATTTCAATCAGCTTCTGTTCGTACCTCGGCTCATTGTCGAGGGAAAAATGGCCGGCAGGCAAGCGACCTGGATTGAAGTGTAAATTGAGTAATTTTCGCGGATGTTCACGGGCGCTGTGAAACGACGCGACGATGGCATTTGTTACTGACGACTACGATTTTATCACAGCACAGCTTTTTAAAGAGAATCTGTGGTTAAAAAGAGTGAGATAAGAAGATTAAAAAACGCATTAGGAAAAAAAAAGAAATTATACTTCCAATTTTTTTTGAAAATTGAAGGAATTAATAAAGTCATAGGACGTCTCAGACTTACGGATTTACTAAGTAAATAGCCAACTAACGTACAAATGAGCCACTGTAAGTGGTATCATCTACAGCCCACGTTTTAATTTGTCTCGTTTGTCGTCGTAACCGCTATCGATCAACATAATAATATCGTAGTCCAGTCGTAGTCGTCGCGAGCAACAGTCCTCCGCGAGGGGTGTTCTCAAGACGAACAAACATAAATTTGATTAGGCCAGGTTCCGTCTACGCGCAATCAACAAAGCGAGATATATTTTGTTTGCACGTGGGAACGGCTGATTGAAACCCAAGTGCTGGAAGTGTTGGTTTTGATGCGGCTGTGGATCGGGAAGCGCGGGCGGTGAGGCGGTGGGGGTGTTCGCTCGAGCGAGCTCCCATTCTGAACAGGTGTGGAGTCATTTACAGACCCGTCTCATTATACAATTTCAAATGTCTGTGAAATAATCACACATGTTGTGATTGTCATCACAATTTCTTAGTTAGTCCGCCGAATCTTCTTAACTTAAATATTCATTATTCAAATTAAATATTCATTTTTGTTTTCCGTGAAAATAAATCAGTATGAAAATATTGTTTAGAATAACATGAGTCGAATCATTAAATAAATAATCTTGTATGGAACTATTTTTTTGGTTCTTTAAATTTCTTAAATGTAATGGTAAAATAATAATAAAAATAAAGAAAAAATCCAAGAAAAATTACGTTCACAAGACAATTGTCTTGGTATGTTTGTGTATCTAACGCCGCAACTCATAGTCACTAACAGTTACTTAAATCTCTCTTTAGTATAGAATTTGTATGGTGATTACTAAGGAGCGATTAAAGTAACCGTTAGTGACTCTGAGTTGGGGTTATTATAATTTCAATAAAGGTAATTTTATCCGGTGAGCAGAAATCTGACTTGTACCTACCTACTCAGTACCGTTACACGTGTAACGTACAGAAAGCAAACAGATTGGTATAATGTAGTTAAAACGATGTTAATAAAGGAGCATCGCGCGCTCGCAGGTAGCGCATGATTTTATTACGCTCGGCAAACATTGCGCCCCCGAGCGCGCATTGACGAGGGAATTTTAAATTATACACGAATATATTGAAATCTGTTTGTATTTCAAGATGAGATATTGTTCAATGAATTTACTTTCGATTTTGGAACGGAATTGATATCATGTTCATAAGGATTTTTATGAGACTTGATTTATTATTTGGGTTTTATTCTATAATATTTTACAAAGAAATTTGAGCTAAACGACAAGGAAAGCAATGGGAACGTGTCATTATCTGAATGAAGTGATAATAAACTGGCCGCATTATTTGAAGTACTGATGCTGATACAAGAAGGTAAATTAATGACTTCATGGAAACACCGGGTGTCCGCTTAAATTAAACCTCTTACAACGAATCAATAACGATAGTTCACCAGAGGACTTCGTAAACCTGACAGGAAAGAAAATCGTATTTCCTTTATTGTGAAAATTTTAGGTAAGTTATCCTGTCATTTTTTATAGTGAGATTTCTTACACATATTAAAGCTTTTTGTTGTTTACATTGCCATTGACGAAGACCCTCGCGCTGAGTCGCGCCTCCCGCCTATCGTTTGTAGTTGGCTGTTGTCGATTTATAGGTAAAGAACAAACCCCTTGCTCGCTGCCGTCGACTTCTTCGTGCTTATTTTTATCACTTTACAACCGCTGTTGTCAAGAATCCTAGGTGCAGTTACACACTCTCGAGACGCACCGAGCACATTGTTCAAAACATTGGGTTTTTAGGTACTTTGTTGAATTGTGGTTTTAATAAACAATCGTTTTATCATTTGACGTATTGCAGACGAACTTTGAAGTATTCAGGTATTAATTCGATCGATTGTTATGTTTTAACATTATTAAAATAAATATAGTATTTGAGCCAGGTACACTTTCCGCATAGGCCTTACCTTTACAATACTGATATTCGAGACATTCATGCATGTTACTAAAAACAGTAAGTATTTAAATATTAATTATTAAAATTTCTGACAATGTATGTGCATGTACGAGAAAAATATGAAAACAAATTTTCTACTGTCTAACTTACATTGTAAATTAAAAAATCCATAAATGCTTTTAGTAGGGAAACTCGTCGATAGTGTGCGGTTGACTTTAACTGAAAATTCCTTGTGACAGTTCCATAGTCGTTGTAAAGCAGAGCTGCAAACAAACATCTAATCACAATATTTTTGCAACTTTCACGATTACGGTAGTCGGGATTGTTGGAGGCGGAGAGGGACACACTCAACACTCGACACTGGCAATTCGTGAAAGAAAAATTTAATGTAATTTTGTTTTCTATCTCTCCATTTTTGGCTTTATTACGATTATGTCTTTCGACACTCAAGTGTGTTTGGTTGTCAAAAAGATAGGTTGTCAAAATGTTTCGTTGTTCAGGGAAATTGCACATTCCTACTTTTGGTACAATATGCGTAATAATCAAAAGATCTAATCAGAACAATTATCATTGAATCAGAAGACTGTAGGTACATCGTATCTTGAAGCCAGTAGGTACTTATTGTTTTGAATTATTTGTTTGGAAAAGAATTTGAATAGATACACTTAAAATTCATACAACCTTATTACCTAGTAATTATTTATACTTATTGAAATATATTAATTAGACCACCACGTCAGACCACCCACGATAGAGAAGATGCATATTTAAGTGTATGATGTATTCAACACAAAGAAAATCACCTTTTCAGATGTCTTAAGAAAACTCGCCAAAGAATAGGAAAGACGATAAAAAAACTTGAAAATTGTTTTGTATTGTACACACAATACAGTACAGTTGAAAGAGAGTGGAATCAAACAATAAAGCCGGTGGAGGACCGTCGACCGGGACCGCGGAGTGTAAAGTTGTTGGCCGCTAATGCGCCGCGCCGCCGCGCCGCTGTGAGATTAAAAACGATTGTTTGTGTCGTGTGCTCGCTGATTTTCAATACTTATTTATTTCGTCAAGTGCTACCGATCCAGACTGTTCATCACCAAACAACAGAAAAAAATAAACAGTTATAAGGACTGCCGACAGAAGTGAAAACTTAAAACAATGTAATGAGTGTACTCACTATTGTACTGCACAGTGATTTCAGTTCAAATAATAATCATTGAAAACACAGTTAAAACATACACCACAATATAAACTTATCAAGTGGTCAATGTAACTTCACTTACTACTACCTATTACAATATATCGGAGACGCGAAGTCACAAGATTTTACTCACCCAAAAAATCATACACGCATAATTATGACGCCGCTATATTGCGCGTCTCTAGTGATAACGAAATACGTCACGATCATCCCGAGGTAATTCTATATGACGCGAACCTATAAGTTTTCCCCTAGAAAAACTCACTGGACCTCACTGAACGCAGCTAAAGAAGTTTTCACTTCAAAAAGCATTTCTAGACTCGTTTTGAGATCTTCTGACCGTATTGCAGCCCAGCATAGGTCTCATGATGGCAGATGTGGGTGTCGCGACAGAACCTGACTGGCTTGGTGGTTACCTTCCGCGTAAGAACCATATCATCAATACTTATTAATAATGCTATTAAGTTATTCGTTCCGTGAAGCCCGTCTGGATAGCAACCGCTCTCTTACTTGAGTTAAATCACTCGTCATGTTCCGGCTGGATTCACCTTCGAGTGTATATCTGTGTCTACGTCTTACTATTATGATTCGTGTAATTACATAGGTACCTTAACATAAGTTACAAAATTCGTACAATACGAACGATACGTTCCTACATCACCTTCAACACACTCGACAACAATGAATCAAAAACATCAACAACATTACTACATCTCGGAGTAGATACCGTTCTGATCGAGGTTGCGGGTTCCTGGGGGGTCCTGGGGGGTACGGGGGTTCTGTTCTGTCGCTAGTGAGAATGATGTAAAGCAAACAAAACGCTCCGGTGAACGTGTAAATACTCGTGTTTGCCAACTAATCCCCAGTGGCGGTGAGTGTTCGCGTAATTGAAATTTTAATGGAAACAGGTGTTTAAGATACTCCTAAGGAAAGATAGCTTTATAGGGATGCTGGTATTAAGCGCACTGTACGTAGGACAGGCTTCTACAGCCTATATAATTACAATTAACATGTTCAACCGACTAACTACTAAAATATGATTTTTTTGTGTTTAAGTATAATATATTATATCTTACAAAGATAATTATGAAACAACTACGATATTAGTTTCTGCGTTCTATAAAATTTGAATGAAAATGTTATTAGAGACATAATCTTTTAATAATTGGTCTCTGTTTGCAAGAGAAGTAAGTTGACGGGATTGTTTTAGCATTATTTTTCCTCAGCATTATGTAATTATATCCCGAAACAAATGTGCCCTAAACATAACGTATGATCTAGTGATTCATCTTGTGGTCATCTAACTTAGTAGCTTTATAACTAAAATAATCATGGCCTACCATTCTATTAGATGACTGTCAAATACCTACGCAATATGAAGCTGTGTGTAGGTCTTGCTTCAGTGGAGGCAAATAGGTAAAAATGTAAGGTTCTCAAGATGACTGAAATCTGCCCATAGTGGACCACCGAAACCTACGCCACCTCTAGCCCTTTCTACCATTCTATTAGACGAATGTCAAATACGCATATGGAGCCGTGTGTAGGTACGTCTTGCTTCAGTGGAGGCAAATAAATAGGTAAAAATGTAAGGTTTTAAAAGATGAGTGAAATCTATCCATAGTGGACCACCGAAGCCTACGCCACCTCTAGCCCTTTCCAATAGAGACGTGCTTGGTATAGGAACTACGAATGGTTTTCAACCCTCATCACAACATTATCCAAAACATCTCTCGCGCTACAAACTGCGCACTAAAACCCCGTTTCAACAAAATGCCAAATTCGCAAACAAACGCTACAAAAGCCGGTAGTTGGAAGGTGCATAAATTTTTTGTTCGGGTGACCCGCGAGCCGGCGACATGAAAGAGGCCGCACCGTGTTAAACAGTTGACCGTAAACTAAGTAGTTACGTACCGATATTTTCTTTTTTGTTGTTTTAAATCGTGTCCACACTTAGCTACTAGTGGATAAATATCTATACAAAACAGGAAGCGCTCGTAGCTTGGCTAGTGTCAATCATGATTACATATTATTTCCAACGCTCGGAAAAGTAATCCGCGTAGTACGTGGTACGGGCAAGTGCGGGAGTAGAATAACCAAACGTACTTCGTTTGAAATAGTAGGCTGTCGTCGTTTGTTATTATTTGATAGTTATCGTTGCATAATATTTTACCTTGCATATTATGTTTCCTAAAGTTTACCGAAGCGAAGCGATGGCGTTTACTAGTTTTATATATTGTATATTTTAACCTAAATTTTATATTTAAATATAGGAACTACTGGAGTAGGCAGACAGATAAAAAGTTTCTTTAAAATGTACCTATTCTAGATGTCTCAGTCCTCAACCTTAGATATAGTTAGTTTTCTTTAATTTAGTCTACAGCCTACAATCTCTGCTTCCCCGATCCCACATTTACAAATAAATAGCGGCAAACAAAATACGACAAAAGCGAAAGGATCCTCGCAGTCGCCAGCCGCCACCTTGCACCTATAAATTTTTTGCTCACTTAACCCGATACACGGAAGAGGAGGCGCCGTCTTGCATGAAGGGTTGACCTGGTTCGGACCACGGGATACTGGTGTCTCCTACTTCGATAATATTGTAATATGATAGTCTTTCTACCCGCACTCGGATTACTACAACGTCTTAAGGGATCACAGATATGAAGCAATGTAGAAATTCTTTTTTCAAAATATTTATTTTATTTCAAAATAAGTTTCACCAAGAATAATTGAGAATCTCGTTTTAGAATTTTGCACAGACGGAAAAGAGACTGACAGATAGGCTGCGGAGCCAGCAAAAGATCTGGATCTGGAATCTGTAATATTGATAGTGGATACTTATAACTGTCTAATTAGGTAAGTAATACAAATCTTTTAAAAACAAGGTTTTATATTTTTAAGGCAATGCTATAGGTAGTTACAGTTGTGTCTGATAAACGTTAAGTAAAGACCTCCAGAAGTATAAGCTCCAAAAAGAAAGTGGCACCCGCACAATAGTGCTGGCTCTCCCACACACCAATAGACCGTCGTGCGTCGGTGCGAGGAGTGTGGTAACTAAAAAGATTAGCTTTTTTCCACTGTCAAGTCAACACATAAAAGCGACAACTTATTTCGGCGAAACTATCACAGGTTTACAGAGTGTGTCGCAAGCAGCGCCTATACAAGGAACGGGCGGTCCGCGGCGGTATGCGTCCCTCGGATCGCTTTTGCATAATACTATGCAAACCTTTGTTTTTGGACGAACCGGCCGCCGAGCGCCTTGTGTCGATCAACAGTTTTTATGCGATTCCTCTCCTAAGTGATGGCACATATACCACCCGTATGTGCCATTTTTCTTAGTCCTAATAAAAGACCGCACGAGTTTTTTAAAGCAATGAAAGCTCTTTCTTCTGTTAAATTAACTTTGAAATCAATCGCAGCATCCGATCCTGTCAAAAAATCTTTCATTTTATATCACTACTGCTGAATTGGAAAAACGACAAATATCTTGATTCTGATTAGTCCTTTGCTGTCATGAAATACCTACTGTCGCTGTACAGGTTTGACTAACACTACGTATAATATCATAATACTGGCCGCAGTAAATTTACAATAATAGCACCAAACGAACACCTAATTTAACACAGTAACTACAACATAATACTTGCACTGATAATGTAATCATTAGCTCTAGTCAGCAGAAGCGCGCAAACTGAGTGTCGTCACGGGCGCGCGCTGATCGTCGCAACGAGCCTCTAATTACACGTCGCGCGGCGTCACGGCGGCGTCACGTCACGGCGCGGCGTCACGGCGACACGCCGCCGGCACCCGACACCTTGTTACTGGCCGAGGACGTGACACACCTCAAGGGATCGCTCACTAATTGTGTTATTGGGCTCACATTGCATTTATCCCGTCCCATACATAAATTTAAACTAGCCAGAGCCGCTAACTGAATCGAACTGCTATGTACCTATAATAATATCGTCGAAAGTAAGGTTGATCAGTTGATCACTTAATGGCAGTTATTTTTGAAGTAAAAAATGGTTGTCTGTAAAGTCGGTTTACGGACGGTAGTTTAACGTGACAACGTCATGACAAAACATTGATGAAGTAGTGCTCGAATATAATATTATCTCTGGAAATTAACTTATAATTAGAAACTTTTATCTTTATACTACAACGTCATCTAGAACTCCTGAACTAAACTATTTTTTCAGCAAGTTCCTTTCTGTCTTAATTGTGTATAATAATATAGATTTGTTCATAGATGGCGCTTTCTCCATTGTTCGCTCGCTTGCGGAACGCGACAGATGAGTCATGCTTTTTCGTGCGTGCACCCGGCATCGTTTTAATAGACGTTATCACGTCAAAAATTCTTTAGTCGCGTTAAGCGATTTTTGGTAGATGAAAAACTTGTGTTCACGTCACCGATGACCTCAACGTGCTCGTGAGTCGTGACTCGTGACGTATCGCGCTTGCGCCCGCGCCAGTCCAGCGACTATTATGATTATGTATTATATTATTACACACTTACATTTTGTACATATACTCGACTGTGTCATATGCGTGTTTGACTTTTTGGGTGAGTGATGTTGTGACTGTTTGACTTCACGTCACCGAGATTTAAGAGCAGTAAGTGAAGTTATGTTGTTATTATTTTGACGGTGTTTTAGATAATCATTATTGCAATGTGTAGTTGTAGAATCACTGTGCAGTTCAATCGTAAGATTGGTGAGTACTTAATATACTTATTATTCCACTTATTATAGTATTCCATTGTTTTGAGTTTTCACTTCTGTTGGCAGTCATTAGGTAGGTATACCAAACTGCCCATTTTTCATTGAAATAAAACTTCTTTACGCACGCTTGACTTGTCGAGTAAGCTGGTGAATACGTGTCGAGAGCGTTACGAAAAGTGTGATCAGGCGAGGCGAACGGTAGTTCATTTGCGAGTTTACTAGCGTTACGCAAACTATGTTCTTGATTATCTCGTAATTGGAACGAAGTTCCTTATCGCGCGTTATGAAAGGGGGCTAGACGGAAAATTTTCTTACGAAAAGTTGGTACGATACCTACTTTTTGAAGTGATTCAGAGAGTTTTACAGAGATGGCGCTGTACAACTTTCTGAATCACGCTAGTAGCGTGAGCACGTTTCATATTGCTGAATCAAACTGCTGAGCGCGTAAAACAATACTTAAATCGAAAGGAACTTCGTTCCATCCGGGTGTCCCTTGACACCTCTCAAGTTTTTTTCATTTCGTTCTTGAACAATTTTATAAATTAATATTTTGTTCAATGCATTAAATATTCTACGTTTAAAGTGAGCGGTTAAATAAAAAAAAGCAATAGGGATGTTGACATTGATTATAAATTAATATAAATTTATGTCTAAAATATTAGTGGTAACAGTTAAAGGCCTAAAATATGATTCTTTTATTGAAATCAATCACAATAAATTAAATATCATTAATTTAAAATGTTAAAAATTGTACTCACTGTCACGTGACCTCAAACGCCATTTTGAGAATATGACGTCATTGGAACAATTTTATATGGAAATTCAACAAACTCTGTAGACAGATAGTATTGAATATCGTTTAGTGACGTCACGTGACGTTTTTGGTGGGAAATTTGATAATGATTTTTATTTATCAATTTTTGTTTTTAAATTGAAGATTATTATTTTTATTATATTTTTTTCGTGAATATTGAGGTTCTATCTATAAAATAAAATTGAATCTTAAAATGAGTCAACATCCCTATTGTGTGGTTTTATGAAACCACGGTAGGTACCTATAAGTGAAACTTTTTTTCGTATTGTAGACATTTAACTAAAAATTTTTGGATAAATATTCGATTTAGGGTATTAAAAGATTTAGGGTATTAAAGGCGCTCGACAGAGCAGCCGAGGCCAATATGGCGGCGCACTTCACTTTTACTTTACCCCCACTCCACGGCCGACCGTCACGCGACATGCGACACACAGACCAAAAAGTTTGAGACGATGTAATAAAAGTTTCACTTTAAAATTTATTCAAAAATACCAATTTATCAATGAAAACCCATAATAAAGATGTTTTACTTCAGTCGTGTGGTCCAATGCACACTCGTTTCTTTTATTTTGTGACGCACGTTACGTTGCAGGACAAATGAAGTATCAAACAACTAAGACCAGAAAAGTCAGAGCGCTTATGTTCTCCATGTTCCTTGACGATTCAAAGACATGGCTCCGAGAAACAGAAGAAGTGGATAGATTCTCGAGATCGAGCAACGTCTATTTTTCACATGTTTCTAGACGCAAATGTAGTAGTTTCGAAAACACAAATAAATTAAAATAGGTATGTAGAGAACAATCAAAATATCAAATGTAGTCAAATAAGCTACGCCTGTCGTAATAAAAATTAATAACAAAAAATCTAGAATACTGCTGTACCTACATCGATTTTGCAAATGTGAATATTACGCATACCTACCTTATGTTACGGATTCAATAGAGTTAGATTGGTATAATATTATTATAGCATGTGTTAAAAACGTGAATTTAGTTTTCTAGTGAATACATTGGTCTATGTTACTACCTAGCTTTTTTATGTATTATAATATGCCGGCAGACGAGCAGACGGGCCACCAAGCAGTCCAACCAAGGATAAGCAATCACCGTCGCCCATGGACACTCGCAACACTAGAGGTGCCACCAATGCGCTTCTTGAAAGTCCCCATACCGTATCGCTGACAAACTTACTGAACTAGCTGCGGATGGTGAGTGGCAGACAGAGCTGTCGACGTTTGTAACACCAAAGACATCACCAACCGATGCGTTGTCTAACAAGGTATAAGAGAAATAGAAAGAGAAAGATCTGGCACCCAGCCCCCAGCAGAAACACGATGAATAGTTTGCCGGCCTGAAGCAACAGGATGCTAGCTAGCCAGACAGGCTTCACGGAATGATAATAATATCTATAAAACAGTAATATAAGATGTAATATCGATTGGGGCCAGCATTCTTAGCCGCCTAGAAGGCAAAGAATTTTCGTGTAATACCTATTATTAAATTGATACACACATACTGCCCTCGTTATGATAAACAACGTATCTGACATTTTTGGCGAAAACGAGTTATTAGCATATTCGTAATCAGTGAAATGAGATCTATCTAGATCTATTATCTATTTTTTCGTATGTATTATAGAAATAAAAATAAAGGTAAGCATAAACAACGTATGTGCAAAATTTTCATTCTCTTCCTTATGAAGAACAACGTATTGTCCATTACGTTTAGAGTTATATTAGTTTTTATATATTATTAACTTTGAAATTAAATAGGTAAGTTATACCAAATATCTCGTCTATATGACGCAATGAACTAATATACTTACGTACATTTCATTAATTTGATTAATTAATGGCACAAGGAGCCAATGCGATTATTATTTATAGGATTTCGTTAAACTATATGAAAGAAATACAAGGCATAAACATCGTAAGAGCACTTTCCTAGTGATAATTAACGTAACTGAATAATTTTCATAGGTATAAGCAACGCAACTGCTTAAAAATTAACACTTTTTGGGTTCTATTAACTCAGAAAACATTTAGAAAACAGAAAAATGTAATGAGTCATAAAATACACACATATAGTAACAATTAATTTTAACAATTTTGAAAATATCTCAATTAGTGTAGTCGTGACAACAAAAATAAGAAAAAAAACTTTAGGCGCGTTTATCTCGGAACTTGCTGAAATGCAGATACGTTGTTTATCATAAGGAGGGCAGCATAGGTAAGATTGTATTTCACTAGGCAAGAACGCCAAAAACCAAAGATATCAACCAAAACACTGAGAATAATGAAAAATTGTTAGCAGGCATCAAGTAGAAACAATCTACAAGAATCGAGGCGACAAATCTACACTGGTATTGTTTTATCTTTACCTGACGTCATCACACAAGTTCCTAATTCGATTTTGTCAAGTCACGTGACTTACAATACATAGAGTGTAATCTCACGGGCAGGTAGGCAGGTGGGCAGGTGTACGCCCACCTGGCGGGACGGGCGTGCCTCACCTCGCCTCACCTCGTCGCGCCGCGCCTCACCTGGGCCCCGCCCACACCTGCGCGCTCCGTACCTACGCTACGCAGGTAACTAATACGGAACAACGGCGCGGCGACTATCTACTGTATCGTGGTCAAAATAATATAGGTTGTTACGATTCCTGTTGTCCAACACAATGCTTCTCTTTTATATGTCACTTTGGAATTGAATTGAAATTTTGGGAATAGGTTGAATGGAAAAATTAACTTGGGATTTCTCACGGGCAAGTAAATATCCAATTCGAAAAGATAAAAGAGATTGATAACATCGTGTGCCAAAAATAGCCATATTAGGTGCCTAGGTAAGTACGAGGAGCTACCTACTCGTATTAATTTGTGTGATTTAATACCTGATCTGTGTGATTTAATTCATGATCATAATTTTGTAAAGAGACCGTATAGATATAGACGAACAAGAATTACCAATACATATATCTGACGGAATGTTGAAATAAAAACATTTAGTAAGGATCAGTGTGTCACTTTTAGGGGGTAAAAGTTCAATTACCACAAGCTACATACATAGCTACTCAGACATTTTACTCAGATCACTAAACTGAAATTTCAAAATCCAGAATGATGCCACAATAAATGACGTTTTCCCTCCACAGCCTCGGTGTCTGTAAAGTAGGTTACAGCTAATTGTTGGCTCAGAGAATCCGCAAACAAAGAACACGAGCCAAGGTGAAAGCAGAAAGCAAAGGAAGTACACGCGGGATTAGTTATTAAGACGAAACAATGGCGGGCCAGCGCGGCTTCGACAAACAATGTTGCTATACCGCGCGGCGACTACGTATAATGCGCTCGGGAGAGGACATGCTGCGGCCGTGCGGCGTGCAGCGGGCGGCGTGCAACATGCGACGTACGACGTGCCACTGATCTAGAAACAGTTGCTTGCTGAATTAGTTTCTTAGTATATCATCATCATCATCATCATCATTCTACAACTCTATATCCAAATTAATAATTAAAATAATTTATTTTATGTGGTTCTATAAATATAAATTAATTAATTAAAAATTTCGTTTCGAAACCACTCTACCGTGGGCAAAGCCGCGGGCAAAAGCTAATTTATTATTTTTCCTGTTGGTGGATGTGTACGTTTCATAATGCACTTTAATAAATAAATAAACGCTAACACACTAAATAATTATTTAAAACTTTATTTTTCTCTCTTTTGTCAGGCGAGGGCGTCCTCTGTTAAATTGGTAGTAGATTTTCATAAAATTCACGAGACGTAATTTACACTATTATTAGAAAACCCGCGCCTGCTAGGAACCACTGAACTTTTGATACGAGTACATTCGGCGTCCAGTTGGCAGCAGTCGGCAGCAGTCGGCACGCAAGCGGTAATAGTCGTCTCTAGCAGCATCCTACCTTTGTACTGTTCTCGCCCACTCTAGCTAATGAGCCGCGGGTAAACATGGAACTTTTATAAACAGCCTCTCAGCGAATTGGATTATTTCTCGCCTAATTACCTTAATGGCGCCGCTCACGGAAAATTCTCACGTGATGATATCTTGTGATAATATTGGATTTAGAAATATATACCTACTAGTTAGAGTAATTTTTACATTGAGTTCATTCTGGTGTCAGTGAGGGGCAAGCTGACTTCACAAAATTAAATGATCAATGGAATTCATAAACAATTCCAAACGCACTTTTTTCTAGATTCTGGATTACGCAATGAGTATACATAGGTATACTTAGTAGATTGCTATTAATACTTCCTAGAGTGTCCTAGACTTTTAGTAGTTAGTACCTACGTACAACACTAATTACCTACAAGTTACAGCAATAATAAAATATAAGTAAATCATTTGTAAAAGTCTCAGTTAATGCTGTGCAGCAAGCAGTTACGGGACGAGAAAAAGATTGTACCTATAGATGCGGGGGCAAGTGCGGCAACCACCTCGCGCAGTTTAATTACGACCGACCATCTGCCAGCACCTCAACTCAACCCTTCCGCTCAAATTATATAATAATAAAAGACTAATTACTCGAGAAATTCCACCAATAAAGGCAAGACGGCGGACCCCGAAAAATAATAAAATTAATTAATTAAAAACAACCTTCGAGTTTTAAATTCCTCCGCGAGCTGCGCCGCTCCTATTGCATTTATATTCGATTCGGTGATAATAGTCGCGCGACAATCGCGAGCCTTCGATAAATATTTGCCCAAGATTTTCGCCTCATAATTTTAAACGAGAAAACTTTTTCAATTTCTACACAATACCTACAATGATCCTTGTTTTAGCAAGGGATTAGTTCCGATTTAAATTAAACAAATCAATGAAATTTCAAAAGGACTCATTCGACTGCTATAAGATTGCGACTTGTGCCAAGTAAATTAAATTTAATGGTGGATTAAGTAGCGAAAATTTTTAGGGTTCCGAAGTAAAATCGGTACCTTTATAATTTCGTCATGTCCGTCCTTCCGTTCGTCTGTCCGTCTGTTCGAAGCATAGCTCCGGGACCCTTATTGCCAGAATGCTGTTATTTGGCATGGATATACATATTTATTAAATCTCCAAAATCATAGAATAAGATACAAGTTACCTCCCCTACAGGTAACGTGAGGATAAATTTTTTATTCGTCGCGCACCCTATAGTGTGATATATCGTTGAGAAGGTCTTTCAAAAATATTATGGATATTCTAAGACTAATTTTGAATTTAGGGGTCCGTTTACGAAATATTTTGCTTTAAAGTGCTAATTTTAGTTAGAGTCAAGTCTCCTCCCCGTGCCGGCTAAACGGTTAGAGTTGGACAAGTGAAAAAATCTCAAGAGACAAGTGAAAAAAATAATTTACAAGGAAAACTATCACGGCTATGTTAGCATAAGTAGTTAATGAGTAATAGTTGATAAACTTACTACTTCGGAACCCTACACTGTACGTGGCCTGACACGCACTTGCCCGGTTTAGTTTATGGTTCCGTTCGAGCGTGCCCACATCAAAAGGTAGTTATTCAATTTCACTAGCCCTAGTAAACAAAAGTGAAACACTTTTCATTTATTATACTTTAGTACCCATGTACTTGGATTTTTGATAAGATATCATGTATGTAAACAAAAGAGACGAAGCAAAGGCGGTTAAAGTTAAGACATTAATTATTTACCCGACTGCTACGAAGGGAAAAATTTTCGCGCGTATCTTGTATGTATGTATGTATGCGTGTAATATTCTTTATGACCTCATATCTTCCAAAGCGTTGAACATATTTATAAGATATAATTAACTTATCGTTAGATTCGTCGTGATAGCACAAGTGTTCTTAGATAAGTGAAATAAAAAAAAATATGGAGGCTGTAAAATGCCATTGTTTGAAGTTTCAAGAAATAATAATAAATCGAATAATGCTATATGGATATCAAATTAAAGAACTCACCTTATGGATTTCAAAAAGATATATTTTTATATATTTTTTGATAAGAGGAGGGTTTTTTTTATTTTTAAATTTATACTAGTCAGTGTATAAAAATAATACACATTTAAATCAAATTAAAATGAAAAAAATATTTTAATTTTTAATCAAATCAAATTAATGATTGCCCCTTTTTATACAAATTCCCTAACTTAATTTAATCAGGAACTCGTTGTATTTTTTAGTTCCGTTGTAGCCTAACTGAACCATGCTGCAAATCTAAATACAAAAAGGGTACAAAAACAGAACTGGATTAAAAAATTAAAACATTTTATTGAATAGGCGAAAGAATCGTTTGCGAGGCGGCGGAGCGTCGCGCAGGGGCGATAATCCTGATTGTAGGTTGAATAAAATTGAAACAATAACGAGCGAAGTGTACACTGCATTAGCATAGCGGTGGTCGGGGGGTTAACAATTACTCCACGAAAGGGAAAAAGACTCGCGAATGCTGTGCGAGGTGCCAGGCGCGATCGTCCTGACAGGTAAGTAGAGCTTAGCCATCATTATTCTAGTATTGATTAGTACTGTACAAATGGGCTGTTCCATCTCAATTCTCAGGCCAGTGATACATAAAAATATGTCACAATATGTGACTTACAAAAATTTATTTTAGTTTAAGGGATAAGGCAGCCTTATCTGACTAATGCAATTCATAAAAAGAATTTACTAATTACGTACTTTTTATAATGTAATAATGTAATATTTCAGTTGAATTAATTTCATAACAAATATACCTACCTATTAACATTCTTATGATTCAATAGACAGTACAATCTTGCAATTCAGTGACCTTAATTTGGTCAAAATTCTAATAAACATCATCATATAAAATTCATCATATTTAAAAAACAAGCTTTTTTAATTGAACACGTATAGAATAAGAGTGTGTGTTTTTGATCACTGTGGAAATTTCTGGTGTGAAGCCATCCCTCGGCACGGCATTCTGAATATGATAGAGTTTAGAATACTTGTAAAAATAGCAAAAAAAATATGCTAACAAAATGAGCATACATTCCTGGCGACAAGCATTTAATAAAACATGTACAGTTAAAGGACATTGCAACAGCACACGTGCGTCGATTTTTTGTCACTGTCGTCTCCGGAGACCCTATTGTAAGATTCCATACATCCAAAAAGAAAAGATTGTACCTTCCAAGACGGTAGGTATCACAATATTGCAAGATGCTCCGTGTTGAAGTTGTACAAAGCGTCCTTTGTTTCAGCGCCACAATAGAGCGTCTTTGCACGTGCACTCGCCCGTGAGCGACGCTTTCCTTTACCAACTAGCGGCTACACCGGCTCCTGGTGCGAGTATTTGCAATGATTAAACTGATAACACAAAATTTTAAGATGATACTAAACAAAATCCAAACTTTTAGGATACCTATTATTACTTCAAAGTTATTCTTTTTCAAATTTTATTCTGCATAAAGTTGTTGAAATGTACTTAGCCAATCAATTCAATTCGAACGTTTGAAAGAATCAAACCAGAAATGTAACTAACATGTGCGAAAGCAAAATATAATAGGTTCGATTTGTGTACTACCTACAAGAAATCGTGCACAAAATAGCGTGCTCCCGTGATCAAAACTGATAAAGAGTTGACAGAGCGAGCAGATCAAACAACAGCGGCCGCCGCCGTCCCCCCGAAGACATACAAAAACTTGGGGATCAATAATCGGGTGCAAGAATGAACAACCTAACAACCTGTAAAGGCAATTAACGGACTTATCTCGTGAATAACGCGATCAAACGGAGGGGTGGGGGGAGGGGCGCGGGGCGCGGGGGGGATCAACTTGTAGTTGAGCGGCCGAGAAAGAGAAATCAATCTTTGAACCGAACCTACTGGACGGAAAATTTTATAGCTCACGACACGACTTGAATAAGGCATGAAAAACTGAAGCTTATTTTGAATTACACTCAAGAATTTTGTGTATGTATTGTTTTCGCGAAATAAAGTAGGTAGGTATAAAGATTATTCAAATCAGAATTAAATCACAGCAAAATAAAACAAAGTTGTAGCACTAAGCAGTTCGCAACGATCTAGGTCATTTCGTGATTTATTTGCAATGGATTAATAAGAACATGGCGATTTCATGGCAGTGAAGAGTTTATTGCGGTTAATAACATGTATTTTCAACAATAATGTCGTGGAGTTTAATAACAATATCGACGACCGCCAGCGGCGGACTAATTTAAATATCAAAACTAATTTGTCGAGAGTGGCGCAGTTTGATTGTGGCTCGAATTAGGTGAAACATTCCGATGGAGGGAGGAAAAATTTAAATCTTAAAGGAGTAGATCAACTGAAAACAAAGAAACCACTTATTTAACAAATCTTATCTAAATGTATAAAAATATTATTAAAATTATTAAAAAATATTTATTGCGTATCTTTCGTTACATAGCTATTTTGATTACTTATTTTATTCCGTGTTGTGGGAAACAAGATTGAAACTTCTCGTTATAAATAAAAAGTGAAAAATAAGTATAATAATAGTATGAAAATATTCTACTTATGTCACAATTTAAATTAAATAAATAGTATTTCGTAAGAACGGAAGAAACACATAAAAATAACAGAACATGAAATATAATATGTCGTAGCAAAATCAAAATATTTAGATGATATTATAACATAATAATATATCTATCTACCTATTCAAGAATGTTTAAGTTTTCTTTACAAATATAAAAAAATATGAACGATGAATACAATACACCTACATACAAACACAAGTTAGTAGTAACTTTATGGCGTTGTAACTAAAATTCGAAGCAATTTATTTTAACGCCTACTTTTTAATCACCGGAGTTGCCCCTGCCCTGAGCTGCCTGGGAAGGGTTCCGATTGGGGATTTAATTAGCAAAAATCGCGCGACATTTCATCTCGCTGTCAAACTTTTCCAACAATTATACTAACGGCTAGAGTTCAGTTAATTTGTTTTGCGCAAATGACCGGCCCTTAATGAGAATTAAGGTGTTTATAGAAAGGGACGATAATGGAGCTAAGTTCATTTCATTTCGATAATTTAGTGACAGCTGCCACGGAGGTCTGCGAGTAGCTACAGCGATAATATTCAGATTCCTTCTTTCTTATTCACACTATGATAAAGTTCATCCGATGACATTTTTTATTTAGAGCTCATCTGCCCAACTCTAGTGGTTAATGATCTCCGTCAACCACCGATATAGCTGCACCAAGGATTTCATGCACCGATGCGTTGTTAGTCAGAAAAGATGAATCACTTATAATAAGGTGCTAACTAGCTAGCTAACAATCACACACGTACCTATCTACCATCAACAGATCATTATTAAGCACGGCATTGCATTGATACCGGCCGTCGTCAAACTGTTACGTTTTAATATAATACACAGGGATGAATAAAGCCCCTTACAAAAATACTTCTAAATCTAAATAATTTATTCTTCACTTCAATTGTCCAATGAAGAGGTTTTGTATTCTTCCTCCGTCTTGGTATAGTTTTAGTAATTGTAGTCAAACATAATTATTTACTTTAGTATTAGCTGTACCTATTAGTAAGATTATTTAACAAATCTCAAAGGAGGCTGTAAATTTTAAATTTAATTGTGATGATTTAAAGAATCGTCTCAAAGATATTTAGCGAAGCATAAACTCATGAATACTAATTAGACATTACAGCAGTATGGTACAGCTAAAGAAACTCGACTGAATCTTAAGATCTCGCAGAGTATAACCTCAAACAGAGAAAGCAAATTCCAACAGGTATGGAATAATTTAAGCCCACGCTGTCTATACAAACAATTAGCGCAAAGAGAAGCTCGGAGCAAATGTTTAAAAACTCGGACAAACAGAATAATTCATCCGTTGTTTCCCGAGATCTCTTCACCCTTCAAAGCGGATCTCAAGTCTACCGCAGTCCGAGATTTTCCTGCGCCCATTTTTGACATGCAAGTTATGAGATGCCAGCGGAAATCCCATCAGATATCCCTTAATGTACTTAGCTATCACTTTTGTCAGATTATTGAAAACATAAAACGTGACGTAGTGCAATATTGGAAAAATAAATAAAATAGAATTTGCCTTTTCGGTAATATGACTTGCAATGAGTCGGTTATAGAGGGAAATGGTGATAAACATTCAAAGGCATTAATCAGAATATTTTTACGCAAAAAAATCCATAACTTTCCAGTGATAGTCACTGTAGTAAACATGCAAGAATTATCTGAAGTGAAACGATAATATTTATTACTGAACTAATACGTGAATTAGAAAAGAAGCAAAGCAAAGCAGAGCCACGTACTTATATTATTTAAAGAAGAGACGCGAATATTGTGGCCATAGAAGAGTTGAGGAAGATGGACCTCTTATCATTTGCTCCGAACACTGATTTATATTTGAGACGGCGAACGGCAATTACCCGCCGAACTGGAATCATTGCCCTCCTCTAATTAATTCTTCCCTCTTTTAATGTTCAAAAATCGCGGTCTCTAATTAGGTTTTAATTCGTTTTATTGGGCCAGTCATGAAATAATGGCGGACCACTTGGCCGGTCGCAGGCCCGTTTTATTACCAAACCTTTCCGATATTTCAAGTTTACTCTCCTAACTTAATATTGCCTCGCTAATTATTTTAGGCCTCACTTAAACTTAGTTTAACTTTCATTACGATTTCAGCAAAGGTTTAAGCACTTTGTTAATTACTGCCTGAATCCCGCTTACAATATTTCTCAAAACCAATTTGAGACTACGACACCTTTCCAGGAACTTAAGACTTTACTGTAGTTACAAACTAAGTGGTTTGAGTTGTATCGGCGGTAGAGAGCACGTTAAGGTAAGAAATTTTTACGAGACTCAACCACCAAAGGATGATTTTTTGACACTCGTAATAGAATCGTAATATTTGTGGTTGTTAAACTGTCGTATGGGTCTGTCTCACTTCTATAGACCTGCGAATTACTCGTCATAGATATATGGAACCGCTTGCCTATGCTTGCTTAGAAGTGAATGACACATAACAAGGAAAGCAACTCAAACCAAAAGTACCATTTGCGGGACTGATGTGTGAATTGTTGAACCCTAAAAACGTCAACAGCAACGTAGCATCCCCTAAATTTTTACAAGAATAGGAGAACAAGACAAGTGTTGGCAGGCAAACTTTCCGCTGTAGGCGTCGCTGGGCGGCGCGAGCCGTGACGTCACAGATCGAAGGCGATTTTTTCCGGCGATTGGTAATCGGCTAAGTCATTAGGAGTCGCTTTGTTTTTTATCGGCGGGTAATGACGCGGACAGTGTCGTTAGTGGCCGCTGGCAGGTGATGATGGCCAGGAATCTGGCGGCGGCCGACAAAAACTGATCTTTTTATAACAATCGAGAATCGGAGCTGGAATTTAATGATCTTTAAACTTGTTACTTAGGTACTTGTCTTTCTTCTAATACAGCTACGATATTTTGAGTTTATTAGCATACCATCATGTGTGTACGTTCAGAGCCGGCTTGTGTCGATCGTAGACGATTAAAAGACTACTACTATCACGTCGCAGGTGGCAGTATTTATTTTGCTTAACTTTAATATTTTGCTCTTATATAAATATCTATTTCACTCAAAATTACTTTAATCTTGAATGAATGACTTTCTACCTGGCTGACAATCTGCAAAAACTTTTCCTCAGTCAGCTTGAGATGTCTGACAGTAAAAGAAAATCATATGACATTAAGTATTATACAATAATTTAATTTCCGTGTAATAATTTAATTTCGTAATAGGTACATACATAATTTTTGATGAACTTATTGGAAACATTCGAACATATCTTATACTTCTATATCTTGGTATGTGTAGTAGGCACCTGTTGAGTACCACACTCGAAGTGTGCGCACAATAAAAAAATTTAAAAACATTGGTTGGTTGGTTCATTTCACGAGGAACTAAACAGGACACGCTTCAAACCGAAGAGAGCTTAATTACATTCAGAGCGGAGATACAGACGCGAGTCCAACTTCGCAAATTAAATATTATTTTTTCCTTTGGTATGTTGAAACTTGTCTGCGGTCATGTTCCGAGGTTAACTAGTTACACAGGGCTCAGCACCGACCGCTTTAATATTCGCCACTGGACGTCTACAATTACGCTCGAACAATTTCATAACTCTGCTCCGCCTTTGAGCGCAAACTCCGCAGAAAAAGAAGGAATATTAAAAAATATATCAGCTACAGCGCTGCGCAAATAAACAAGCGATACAAAAAGCGCTGCCGATACAAAGGACCGCGTAATTAGATTAGCGCCGAGTTCCATCGGACCTCGCTCCTTCTTTATAATTCGCTCGGGTTTCTAGACCTGCGGCTTAACAAGTGCGCTCTCGTACCAATGAGCTTTGATTTCCACTTGTTCTGGAATTCTCGATCGGTTCAAGGAGGTCGCATCGAGCCGCGGCCGCCGTTGACAACGCGCCGTCAACAAGCCCTTCAACTAATATCGAATATTTTGAACCAAAACGTTATAGTGTCACGCATCTTTGTTTGTTTCTGTGTATGTTTACGTCTCTGCGTGTCTGAATATTAATGGAGGGTTTGTTTAAATAGCGTAGATTAGCAAGTTAGCAAACAAGATTCTTGAATGTTGAAGAATGCATACCTATTGCTATCGCTTTAGTTCGACGATTTAGAATCGTTACAGGCTGCTTGGCTTTAAGCTCTTCGATACAGAATTAATAGGTAGGTAAACGTACCCCGTATGTCACTCATGGAAAAAAGTAGCATAACCCAAGAAGTTACGGTCTGAATTAAAATCTGTCACAGTACATAAAAATTAATGCCTTTCAAGACTGCAATGTCGAAAGAGAGATGCTACTTATGCCAAATTCTCCATCTCACGTCAATCCATTCGTGTGTGATTTGAACACCGACAACACGATCAGTAATCAAATTACCTTTTCTCACAGCATCATATTACGATCAGATAGACGGTCGTCGCCCGAAGTAATCCCGGAGTCGGCCCCGCTCACTCACGGGCCACCCGACTCCCGAGGCGATCCCATATCGATACGTATTGTCACTGGAAAAATTACCAGCGATTGCAACGCGTGTTATCGCGAACCTTATTATGATTTTGACAACATAAAATGTATATGTCGAGCAGTTTTTGCTCTTGAGCTTATGTCTTCGTAAGCTGTTGATAAGTGTAGTAATAAGGAAAAGCAAAAATTTAAACGCCCTTTGTTCTTCGGAGAGGTAACTGTTGTTCCTAATTCACTCTACATTTAATCCTGAATTTTATGATATAACCTAATACTACTAGGAATTGAGGACATTGAATGGTTTCAACCTAAAGATTGTAAGTTCTAAGGCACAAGTGACTTATTTATTTCAGTTTTCAACCAGTTTCTATTTATATTACAGCTCTAGAAGTACTAAGATAGAATTGCTAATGAAATTAAGTTTTATATATCAAATCAAAATGTCTGCCGATAAAACAGTTAAAACAATAGATAATCCAGTTTGATCATTCATTGCCCACAAATCTCCATCTATCAATTAAAATGAAGAACTAGAGAACTATATTTAAATCCAGTATTTATAGCACGTATAGATCGTACTAGTATAGTAGGTCACGTTACAAGTAACTATTGATCATTCCAATGGTTACGTAACGTTGTTGCAATACGCACTACATCCTAAACGTGTCATATGTACACGTGTTCCGTATCTGCTGCGAGGCGGCGACGTAATGACAGATTACAGCATGACCAGATATGTGATTCATGCTCCCTTCGCTGCGACAACTAGCACTGCATTCACGGTAAGATAATGATTGTAGGTTAAGTGTACCACTTATAGGGCTTCTATTGATATGGGTAAGTAACCGTGCAGTACTCGTAAATTGGAGGTAAAGGAATATTTCAGAAGTTCAGAAGTTTCAGAAGATCAGCCTTAGATATGTAACGCTGTCCTATGTGAATCACGATTTTGGTGGAATCCTTTCTCACCAGCATAAATACGGTAATTGTTAAATTAACAGGTGACATAGTAATCCTTTGATAAATTAAAAGTTTCTCGCAACAGACACCACTTTTTCATTCTGTCATTCAACTAACCCGTAAGTATTTCGTACAAGGTTTATATAACAAATAAATTATCATTGTAATTGATTTGCTTAATTTTAAATGCTGATGGCATGACTACTTTGTATCCCTGAATACATATACATAAGTAGATACGAGACATCGAGGGTAGATTGAGTTTTTGTGTTGAATCGTACCTCGCAGCCATCTTGCTTTACTCCCGCCGCGGGCGAATTTCGAAGATTTGCCGTCACTGCTCCTTTTGGATAATAGTCTTTCAAATAATCTTCAAATCTAACTGGCCGTAAAGACAAATAAGATTTGAAATAACCTTTACTTGCTGGCGTGCTGGTGGTTTTTTAAGAATACCGATAGATATTATCGTAAAGGACGGATAGAGCGTTCTTCTTAATAGGATCGATGAAAAACTTTATTTTTGGTCACGGTAAATAAAAAACTTTGAAACATACACCATCATTTACAGTTCAAATTGGTGGCACTTCTCCTTTGTTACATGGCATTACTTACAGATGAATACGTTTTTTAAACTCCATGTTAAGCTTTTTCGATTATTTTAGTATTGTACCGCGTACAAGGAAATATTGTAGGTGTTTTACAGATAATAATAATATCTGCAAAATTCATCCATCTTAAACCACCATCCATGTGACACTGTGTCCACTGGTGATAGTGGAGACCTCAACGTCCATAAAGACGTAATTCACAATACCTAGTCGTGATTATGACGTCTATTTGGATATTATTGATGATTATTTATTAAAAGTAAGACGCAGAACGGTAATGCCTCGCACGCACACATACGCACGTCATGCTTGTTGACTCCTGACCCGAGCACACGTATGCGACGTGAAATAAGGAAAATCATTGAAATAGATTGTTTAAATTGTCAGTAGTTCAAGCTTATACTTATGAAAATGTGGGCATTTTTACTGACTGGTCGTATTTCATGCAAGCGGCAGCTTCCATTCTCTAGTCCTAACTTCCTTCTGATAGTAGTGTGTGTGTGTGGCAAAACTACTAAAAATGAAAAACTACATAAAGTGTATTTTACATTCACTTCGTTTATCGTATAAGTTGTATATGTTTGCCTAAATGTTCATTATGAAAGACTCGAAATAGGAAGGGCACACGACAAAACAAATACAATAGTATATTTCGTTACAAGTGCGGAAAGCCTGTCATTGCAAAGAGTTCTGACAAATGTCTACCCGAGCCGAGGCGCAGCCGAAGGTGAGGGTTGACAGTCGGAACAAGTTGCAATGACGGTTCCGCACGTGTACTGAACAACTATTTTTAATACACATTATTTTGACAGTTGGGAAAGAGAACGCACGAGTTCGAAAAAGGTAAAGAAAAAGCACGAGTGTGTAATAGCCCACATCCCGAACGCTATACGTCCCTGCAATACGCCACTTTTTGAGCAACTGTATTAAAAATACTTTTACATCAAGGCGACAAAATTAAATTTTAAAACTTTAATAAAACATATTTGCTCTTCTGGTAATCATTTTTCTTAGTTTCTAACTAATGAGTAATTATGTAACCCAGTTTTACTACCGTAGAACAGTTTTATTGTCCCGTTAGTTACATGTGTGTAATAGGTCCGCGCAGGTCAGGCGGCAATCCTGATAACGTACAACAAAATTATATTCATTAGCAACTATCTAAGTGTATTGTCATAGATTTAATAGCCAATTATCTTCGTAATTCACAGGAAATAAAGTTTTGAATGAATACCAAAATTCAATAATTACACAATGTTAGGAAATTCTTAGACGTACGATTTTTAAAATAGATTTTGACAGATTAAAATCAACGTGTCTCCATTGTAGATAATTGATTTTATAACACCTAATGTCCTAAATATTTGCAATGTCCACGGTCTTATAGTAACTTAGGTAGTTAGTAGTTATTGTGGTCATAAATGTGTGTTAAATTCCCCATATTTTGGAAAAAAAAGATTGTTTATAAGAAAAAACCCTTTGTACAATCTAAAGACGCCACTTTGCACTTGGAAGCGTCCAGTGCGGCGATATCAGCGGCCGCTCCACACCGCACGCCAATAAAACTTATCGCGTTTTTGTCTTACCTCTCTGATACATCCTCGGCTGACATCTAAAACTGACAGCATGACCCTTGTTCGATGGACTTAAGGTTACAATTTCTTAGATCTAAAGGTATTGTGCCAGCGGTCGGTGTAATACCGAGGACAGCTGAGATGATCTAAATAGGCGGATTGAGTTTTATGAAGGTAGTTGATCGCGGGATGTCCTCCGGCTGGAGCGTGACGCGGCCTCGGGGAGCCGTCGGTAGGCTTTATGTTGATGGCGCATGTGGAAAGGTAAGATCTTGTACCTAATATGCACTTAAGAAGAAAACCCACGCAAATCTATGGATTTATAGATTAGGCTTCAGGGATCTTAGCAGTCGAAAATGTTGTATTTATCCTATTTAATATTAATTACCTATCTATGGAACCATTATTAGGCTTACATTTATAAAGCGTTGCACTACAAACAGTCACTCTTAAATATAATAAGAATTCTCAAGTTAAAGTAACGATATTATGCGATTCAATTCACAGTAAAGAATTTTGTTTTATCAATAAATTTAATTATCTTCAATATCAACCCATTACTTCGCGAGTAATCTCTTTTTAAACCGCACCTTACCTAATATAGGTACATACAATTAGCAATTCTCTTTTTCCACCTTACAATGAAACAGTGACTGAATAGGAGCGAAACGAATACAATATATCACTGATCCTCTCCACAACATTGTCAAAAATGTATGTGAGCTTTCTTCACCAGTTACCGTTTAAAATTTATCAGCACAATAAATCAAATGACGGTGGGTGTACATTGACCCTCGTGTTCTTGCAAGGATAAGATAAATGTGCGGGAGCGGTGCCGGCGGGGAGCTAGCGACACGTGCCGGGCAGGTCACAGGTGCGGCTGTGTATTATTGTATGAGGGATACACACTACACTACAGACTACCGACTACACTCACAGTCGATCATACACATTTTAAATAACTGTGTAACTACATACGTATACACCATATTGTGTAAGAGTAGCCAAGTGTACGGTGAAGTTGTCTGCCCAGCTACATCTCGGGCTGGAACCCATCGGACCATTTCGTGATTTGTATTTTGTTGCTAGCCTCATCTTTGTCAAATGTTCAATTTTCCTGTGATCCAAGAAATAGAAGTGCAACGTATGTGTGTGGGGCAAATATTGCAAGCTTAATTAGTCTACCTACTAACCTGCATTCTCTTATCCTAAGAAGATGAAATTTTACATATCGGTTTAGTTCTGACGACATTATCATCATTATTGTGGTAAACATGAGCTGATAGTATACTCAGGTTTGGCTCCAGGTGTACACAGACACAAAAGTTTAATTGAGTACATTGACAATATAGTTTTTAAACAAATCAACAATGATCGTACGACGACCCTGATGGTAGTTTAACGGTTCCCATGGCATGCAGTAGTGTCTTGGATGAAACTTGTTAACTACTAGCTCTCATCATTCATCACAGCTGAAACTCATCAGAACGTTGTTGTGTGTTATATACCTATACAAAGTACGTTGGAATAAGGTGAAACACGCAGAAACTTTTAACAAGAAGGCCATAAATATATTAGAAGAATTACAATACGCTCTGCGATGAAATCAACAGATGAAAGTGGGCCGGCGGTGGTGGACAAGGGCTGATGCAAACGAAGGTCACGAGATCACTCCCACACACTACCTACACTTGATGTAAAGTAGTACTTATTGCCATAATTACTTAGCTCGTTATTTATGTATTATTTTCTAATACAAACAACGTGCAACAGTGTTGTTAAAAGTTTAAACTTATGAAAATATGTTATTTCTACAGGTTTTATCTATAACTTTATTTAGTTTCATTCTTTTAGTGGCAGTGCTGCCCGGTGGCAGCTGGTGGATCGTGTCGGTACACGATCTAGTGAAACAGCGCGCCCTAAGCTGACGTTTACTTACAATCATAGGTATTAAGTGAAATAGCCATGAGTACTTATTATTCATTTAATATTGTAATAACTTTATACGTTTTTGACTGCAGCCCGCAGTAGAGTGGTTTCAAAACTAAATTTTTAATTAATTAAATTTAGATTTATAAACCGCCTATGTGTTTAGGGGTATAGGCTATCTCTGTTCCAAATTTCAGTCAAATTGGTTTAGTATTTTTGGCGTAATTGAGGAACAAATATCCAAACATCCAAACGTCCAATCATCCAAACATCCAAACATCTTCACAAACTTTCACATTTATACTATTAACAGGATTAATATCCATTGTAACAAAATACTACGAAATCCCTAACAGTTGATTAAAAGTGCTCGTTATTAAACATTCCCACGTACCATAACACCGTCATAAAATCAAAACAAAGTGTCATGCACGTAAAGCGTGAATTTACACGTGTCTCGCGGGACCGGCCCCACGGAAGTCACGCAACAACTTCTGCGCGCTAATTGTTGTTCGCAGTTTGTTCGCCGCCACCACCGCGCGCCGCCACCGCGCGCCACCGTTGGCAAGGTGATATTTAACGTGCCCACATTTGAATGTAAATGCGCAAACTTCCATCCCGGCCGAGTTTTGACGGCTACCTACGCACGTAATTTTCGTTTGTCCGAGTTACAAAATTTGTGGAACCGACATCACATTTAAATTTTAATCGCCCGCTTCCTTCGCGAGGAAATTAGAATCACAATCGGTCGAGTTTTAAGACTGATTAATAACGACGGGACGCGTGTAGTTCCGTGCGGAGTGGAGGTGGGGCCCTAATGGCCATAGAAATTGAACAGAAACGTGAGTGGACAAATTGGAACGGGTCAAGATAAGGGCGGCCAACGAAGGAAAGGGAAATGTCCATAAACAACAGGCGACTCGGTCCCAATTAATAAAGCAGCCGACACTGAAGTAGTGCAATTAATTCTGCGCCTTCGGAGATTTTAATAGTTCACATAAATCAGAGCGAGCGGCCGGTGGGTTAATCGGCGTTTAATATGCCGGACCGGCCTATCGCGCGCCCAACTATCTCCCAACAAATATATTCCCCACGCCAACAGATAAACCATGGTACGTGATCCGGAACCATCCTATTTGGCCGGATTTTTTCCTTCATTGCCTTTTGTGGTACTTTTTATTTACTTTTCACTTTGGCGCCCAACGTGGGACTCGATTCCTTTTGAATCTAGTAGTTTATCCAAGACAAGTGTGTACAATTGTCCATTATTTCGTAAACAGAAACGATTTCACAGGACCCCAGCTGCAAGATTATTCAATTATATTTAAAACACGGTCGAGTGTGCCCAAATTCAATTGAAGCTAGACTTCAGTTCGCGTTAAGTGGTTATATCCCCTTTAACAGTGGACAGGGCCCAGGGCCGCCAACACAAGGCGCAAGGTGGAAGGTGGAAGGCGGGAGGGTGCGAGTGCCACACCTCGGGATATTGAATTTGCAGCGGTGGCGACTCTCAATTGTTATCTGCCATTGCAAGGTCGCACTCAATAGCCCCCTCCAGGTACTATAACCCTTTCTTTTGAATAGGGTTGTCAACTAGAAAACAACCTAATAATAAATAGAACAACATGAACAAATTTTAACATGTAATTTTAACATATGCTTTTAGGTATAAGAGACTACTTTCGCTTATAAGATTTAACCCAATGGAGGCTTTATCCTCTGCCCTTTGCATTTTAGTTACACTCGAACGAGGCAATGGCACCTGGTCCTTCGTTTAGTGATTTCTGGACTCTGCAACTTAATCTCGTCAATACTCGTAAATGGTTTCGTGACTCCTTACTGACCTGATTTCTTAAATATTGCATCCACATTGGACAACAACATTTTACCGTCCGCAGAGTTATTGATAAGAACTAGGTTATTAGCTACCATCAATTGAACCGCGAGTCCGTGTTAACCATAAAAATCTCAAGACACTATTTTCCCTCCAAGTGCGAGGTGTAGAGCGTACTTTGTTTATCGGTTGGCAGCCCTAACCCGTTCGCAAGGGCGGTCATTGGTCAATTTATTTCTTGCAGGCGCGCGCCGCCACGCCGGGCCGCAGTTATCACGATTGAATTAAGCAACTCGCCGCACCTCGCCGCACCTCGCCCTGCGCCGCCGCACCGACCGTGATTTAGAACCACCGGCCCTTGTGGACACCTCAGAATGAACCCACTAACAATGGCCACAGGAAATTGATAGTAATATTCAAATACAAAGTTATTGTATCAAAAGTTTTTGCATATTGAAAAAAAAACATGTTTTAAAAAAGTTTTCGTGCTATGAATAGCTCTTTATACAATAATATGAAATACTATGTAAAAAATATGATTATCTGTAACTTTCTTCTAAAATGGGATAACACATTCCAAAAAATCGTTTAATAATTGAACTGCTGAACAAGACACACACATCGATGCTGCCCTTCCTTCACAAATAAGAGATCGATGATGCCACCATAACTACATATGACCACAAACAACACAGGCCACTGTACTCAATGATCCATACGCCAGGTTTGCTTCCAGTCGTTCCATTGTTCGCTCGAACATTCATCACTAGTTCCCGGCTTCGCACCTACGAGTAGCTCGTATTTAAATCGCTGACAAAAAGGGAATTTGTAATTGTAATGGTGGGAACGGAGCGGGCGCTTGCCGGTTTATTTAAGGTTAATTTCAATGATTCGATTCAACGGTCAGTTTTAGTTTGTTTCTCGATGAGGTCGGTCAGGTCGGGGGTGAGGGGGTGAGGGGGTCACTGAAGTCCAAACGATCCGTTTGTTCGCTGCTTTTCAATTGATTTGCTAATGGCGGTAGTGCTCGGATGTTATTATAATTACATTCGAGTTAGCAAATAAAATTCTCATTTACATTGCCAATCAAAACGTTTCTCGTAATGAACATGATAGTGGGTTTTACGTTTTGCGAAAGGACTACTACTGAATTCTTTATAGATATATGTATGTTGCCACTAGCAGATATTATATACTAGATATAGGTCAAGAGACAAGAAAGAGAGACAATCTTTCTTAGTCTTTTATTAACTTCTTTTACATATTATATCCACACAGAATAATAAAAAAATATAAATAAAATATATAATATAAAATAAAAAATATAATATAAAACATATATTATGAATTACACTTAAATGTATTAAATGTTAAGGAGCAATGATAATACAATATGTACAAAACAAATATACTTATCATTTGCCGCGAGATAAGAAACAACTGCTGCTGGTTTTCAGTGCGACCTGAAAACAAAAAGCGTAGGCAGACACATGATATTCAGTCAGAAACGCACATTTCAAAAGGTAAATAGACTGCTCTGAGGTTTTCAATAAGAAATCAATAAGCTATCGTAGCGCGTAGCGAACCTCCGTAGAGGTGTCTACGAGGTCTACGGGCGGGCTACGGGCTACGGAGGCTGTTAATTGCATTAAGGCCGTCGATGAAAGGTGGTGTAAGTTGCCGCTGCGAACTTTCCACTTAACTTTCTTAACTTTGCAACTCCGCTTGACCCTCGTCGCAGCCATTAAGAAAATTCATTTCATTGTTTATGTTATAAGTGCTGTTAACATCGCTAAGTGTTACGAGGTGGGAGATAAATGCGGCCATTCGCACTTAATAGCTTTGTAAGAATATAACAAACTTTCCCTTTACGGAATAGCTCGGGATATTCATCGTTACACGTCAAATATTTCCAATTATAATATTGGCTTCAACTCATTAATGACCCACTAATGCTTCAACCCATTAATGGCCCACTACTGGGCACGGGTCTCTCCTCTTGAGGAGGCCTAGAGCATACTTCACCACGCTGCTCCAGTGCGGATTGGTAGAGGAGTTAGTGGCCAACCCGAGTGTCGGAAGTTTTCGAACCGCCCGAGGGCCTCTGACATGGCCAGACGACTGTTATCTTATGATACCAACCGGGAACGACGGCTTTACGTGCCCTCCGAAGCACGGAAACGCTCAAGAATTTTTTGCCACTAGCGGTCACCCATCCAACTACCGACCGCGCCCGCTGTTGCTTAACTTTGTCGATTAGGTATACGTACTTGGGAGCTACGCAAGCCGCCGGGCTATGAGCGCTTCAACGTTTAATATTACATTGTAACAAAACTCATATAATAACTTTGTAATTTGTAAGTCAGTAATTTATGTTTGTATTCCGAGGTGGGCGTAAACAGTGGCAACATACTTTAAACTATAGACGCTGTATATGAACATTAACGTTTGGAAAATTATTTCTGTTAATAAAAATCTTTTGAATCTTAAAACTTAAATTTTTATAGATATTATGTTAGCTAATATCAGATATGTAAAGACGTGCTGAATTCGAATCCAGACCAGCTCAATGGGTGCCTAACTTTGTATGAACACTAGCTTGTACGATCAATGTTATTGTGTTTTAGTGATTTTTGGCGTAATGTTTTTAAACATTTGGATAGGAAAATCACGTATTGACTTAGGTAATTTATTAAAAAACGTACACAGAGCCTCATATAAGAACGTTGAAACCTACTTAGACGAAAATGCGATGTCATCAAGACACCACCACAATTTACCGAGTGAGTTGTAGTCACGTTGTAGTCAAGATGTTACAAACAATAAATAACAAATGCCTACTTCGCTGGGCTTCCAAACATCACTAGCTCGTATGTCAAACCGACCCAAGTTCATTTAGACGAACCAATCTCATGCTCATTCGCATTCGAGAGCCGCTTGTACTCTATCGAGAACATCAGTAAGTACAAATAATCCATAATTTATTGCAGCAACTAGAACATCGACATTTGCATACAATATCAATAGCGAGATGATAAAAGTGAAGCATCCAATCCAGCCCACGTCGATGGCGGCGTTACATCAAATTATTCCATTCCATTTTAGACGAAATGTATACAGAGCAAACATGAAAAGAGAACAAAATTAAGCATTAGAGCGGGACGCAAGACACGGGCGGTAGCGGTAGCGGGCGGCAGGCGGATGGTGGTCCTCGCGAGCAGACGGAATAATATTATGTGTAAAAAATTGTATTATAAAATTACGTATAATAAAATTATTTTTATTACTAATATTATATGTATTAGTAACAGGTAAAAAAAAGGCAAAAAGATACTACAGGTAAGCCAAGTTTACCGATTCAAATAAATAAAATGTTGCTTGTATGATAAATATATGAGAATGTCAACACGCAAGGAAGGCAAAATAAGACCGGCATACTATTTTATGACGTCAATGCCACAAAGTCATAAACATGTCAAAAATTGTCCAATATACCGGTAACTCCCAAAAAATCTATCAAATTTAGGTAAATACCCGGTGCGCATACCCATTGTGACAAGCATTGATTACCTTGCTTACGATACGCGATAAGACATCGTCATTGAATAGTAGGAGGTATCAGCGTGGTGGTCGTGCGGAGCGGGCGCGAGCGCGGCCCGGGTGCGGGCGCTATCAGCTGTAGTAGCAAACATGTTTATTTGTCACCTTATCGCACTCACCGCGTTTAATTAATCTATTTGCGTGCCGCTTGACGTCACTAGTGCTCGCTTGATCTTTAGTTGCCCATAAAATTTATATCTCGCACATAATTTCTATGTAAATAACACAATCAATTACATACAGTACGAGAGTAGTAGAACGTCCTACATGCGATCCAAAGGTGGAGAAGAGAATGAAACTTATTTGTGACTCGATATGATGGCCGAAACTTTCGTAGGGTTCCAGAGCTACACGAGCGTTAAGGCAAACCAATATATTTCCAAATGCGGAGATTATTTATAAATGTTGTCAGTAGGAGCAATCGCTTCCGCTCGTAAGCTGCAGAAGCACGAATTAGATCCGCGGCTCAGGCGCGAGGGCAGCGCGGGCTGTGGCGCGGGCCAGGACGCGGCGGGCAGGGGCGCGGGGCGAGGGGGGAGGGACATCAATAATCCTCCTTGTTATTCTTATGCAAATGCCCCGGTACGATAATAAGTGGAACGCGAATCACCAGACGTTATACAGATTGGAAGAATTCGCTGACAGCCCGCTAGTCCCGCGACCCACACTGCTTCCGTTTTCCGCGTGTGCCATTTGCCTACTAACTATTAATGAACTGTATAATGCCCTTGAATAACAAATCACTGAATAAATTAATGCAACTGTACAACATTTTCATCATTTTGTAATACTTAGGATAAGTATATAATGCGCAACTATATTTGGACCGTTCATGAGTAATTACTCCTTGATTTATAGGTAATTATTTCCAAGTAATTGCTTAGTCATAAGGATAATTAAATTTAACAACTGGGAAACAACGGGCAACAATATTGTATGCGCAAGCCAATAACAACAAAGGACTCGCAGGTAAAACTCTCAGGTAAGAGGAGTTTCTTTACGGCTTTTCTGGTCCGCCATGACAAAGCACCTTTCCGAAAACTCGTAGATTAAAAAAATGATGACGTGCATAAAAATGTGTTAGTGATACCTATATGAAAGAAATATTTAGACTTTGACTTTGAAACCAGGTAACGATAATATTTATGATCGCACCTTAGATACATAAATATATTGGGAGTTGGGACACGGTGACCATCAACAACAATCTAGTGAAGTTAGGGTTACCTGCACTCATCTCTCTCAACTTTCAAGTAATACTATCGTCCAAAATACTGTTTATAGCAGCTCAATGCACAGGCTGAAGTAACCGATGAACGTCGTTCGTACTACCAAACTATTTGAAAAATCTGATCCAAAATAATTTTGATTAAGGTGATTTCTTAAATTTCAGGTCAGTTCTTAAACACAGTATTGTAGTGTACGATACCCTGATTCGATTTAATCAGCGTCGACGGCATTGTGATACATCACTTCTTATCATCGTTTTATTTGATTTTTTGCAAACAAATTAATATAGGTCATAGTATCACATTTTTTATCTTTTACAAACTGAACATTGATCTCAAATTGTAGGTATGATTTTAAATTCAGACTAGCATATCAAGGGCATATAGTACCACCATCTTCTGTCGCCCATTGGCATCTGTGACAAACCTCGAATAGTAGAACTGTGGGAGGGATTGCTAGTGTAAGTTAGGCTGGCTTCAACCCATTAATGGTCCACTACTGGGCACGGGGCTTTCCTCTTGAGGAGACCTAGAGCATACTCCACCACGCTGCTCCAATGCAGATTGGTGGAGGGTAAAGTGTAAGTTAGACTTGTTAGTATAATAAATATAAATAATCGTTGAGATATAAATCGTTAGTAGTTGTCCCACACAAAGTCGGTCACAGATGCTACCCCAGAGAGATGGTCGCTTCTTGTATAGGTGTAGCCGACAACCTACTGAACCTATACAGTGCTTATAAATAAAGCAATTATTACACGGCAAAAATCGGTGAGGCGGTGGTACTGCCCGGGCGAACAGCATAGAGTTTCTACCACCCCAAAGCCAGAACAAAAAATATCTAAAAGCCAGAGCAACTACTACGTCCATTACGTATTTACTGCTACGATTGCCCACTAAAGCCAGAAATGTTTGCAACTAACCTCAAACAATACTGCGACCCCGTGTGACCCTGACCCATTTTTTTATTTTTCTATTTAATAAAACATATTGAAGAGAATGTACAGGAACATGCAATTCAATTATGTACTCGTATTTATGGAACCTACTTAGGTACCAGGTGTTAAAATTGAATAGAAAAAATCTCTCGGCACAATAGGCGAGATGTACTTATAATAACAATGCCTCCATTGTTTTACCGATTTACATTACTTACTGTTTACAATAGTGTCATTTTAGTAATATTATGTCATTTCAAACACTAATTACCTACCTACAACTACCTATCAACTGAACGTTAAAATGAACGCAGTTATGGAAGGAAGTGGCACACAAGTTAACTAACACACACATAAGCTCGTTTACAAGTAATCATCATTATTGTCATCCACACACACACAGGGGCGCGTGTTATCGCCGCCGCCGGTGCGCAGGCGCAGGAGCGATAGCCGGCGGGCGGTCACAGGGCAAGGCGTGCAACACCTACATACACATGATTACATTTATTGGAAACATGGTTGTACCGGGTCCGTTCACATTATGTTATGTTCATGTATATTGTATAAGGGAAACGTGATAATAACTTCCACGTTGATTTTTATAGCGACAGTTTATCGTAGGTGTATAAAAAATTCTAACACGAAGATAACGTCTTATCTCAATTTTATTAAGTTTAAATAAATTAAATATGTTAGGTTTTTGTTAAAATATAATCATTTCCATAACAATTTGTGACGACGCTGATAGATAATAAATATGAATAGGTATGCGGATATTGAATAAGTCTTTAGAAGTTTGTGACCTTTTTAATGCCGTGCAAAAAAAATTCCTTATAAACCTTTGTAATTTCTTAATAACAAAAAGGCTTTATCTCTATTTCTGTAATACCAAAAAGTTCTCCATTAAGCAAAGAAAGAAATATAATATGAAGATGATTTCCAGCTACCAAATGTAACGCATTATCTATATAATCATAATAAAAATGATGAAAAATATTTTTGGTAATGTATGTACGTTATAGAATTTTTTTTACGAAAATAGCTGGCAAACGAGCTGACGATCCACCTGATGGTAAGTGGCTATCGTCGCCCATGGACATCAGCAACATCAAAATCATCACTGATGCGTTGCAGGCCAAGAAAGAAAGAAAGAACTGGCTCTCAAGCCCCCAGCCGGAACACGACGAGTCGTTTGGCGGCTGACTCATGCTCGAGGGCGGTAGCTATCCAGGCGAACCCCTGGAGAAATAATAATAGTAATAATGGTGTTAATTAACAATAAAACCATACATACAACCGATGTGCTCAAACTCGTTTGATTTGAAAGACAATAATGAGAAGACGGTTTGAGACCACTAAAGGATATTCAGTCAATTCATGAAGTCGGTTGTCAACTTTTCTTCTTTTCTCAAATTGCGTAGTAGCAAACGATGAGTACTACTACGCAAAACTGTTATATCATCGATATAGTACTAATAAATTGTTTATTTAACAAACTTATATCGCAACTTTCGTATAGGAAAAACAGTAATAATATTTTTTAGAAACAAAATGGCGTCACCCCTACCAGCTATGAATGGCGCACATGTGTGACCGTATCAGCATGAATGAGGTGACTGATAACACACACACGCACGCATGCCTGTACTGATACTATAATTGTTTAGTGTAGTGATGATGATTTGCCTTTGACCTGTAGCCTGTAGGTGTTCGGTGCTCGTCTTACGCTGGAGACGATTGGCCCGATTGGTACAATCCATGACAATACATGGCTACTACAAGAAATTGAAATTAAATTCTTAAATTCCAACCCTATAACCACGAAGTTCTAGATTACTGCATGAATTATTATTCATCAAGTAGAATCAGAGCTTGGCCTAATGCCACATTCCATACACAATATAAAGAAGAACAACATTTGAAGATTTATTGACATTTAAAAGGATGGGCTATAATAATAATAAACCACACGGCGAATAAACAGTCGCGGAAATTTTCCTTCACGGAAACAGGTAAACAGTGTGAACTCAGAAAACAGTAGGTCTGTAACATACATTATTATCTTGACATATTTATAAGTAGGTAATACGCAATTAGAGTGGACACATAAAACACTTTTCTATCTCCATAAATTGTTTACAGTAGACATGTTTTGACAGAGCGAAGTGCGCGTGCGGCGTGGCGCTTGGCGACGCAGTTTAGCGCATAAAGCGATAGAACGCGACACCTATGACAACTAGATGACGTGGATACAGTTGTAACGCGGTTTAATTAGACGTGGTCACGTCTCACAACACTCACGACTCGACGCGAGCCGCGAACGAGCATCGCCAATTCACCGTTCAGTCGTAACAGTGTCTCCATAATGGATATAAAAAGTTTAACGAACATCGTATATTTTATGATCTATCTACTCAATGCTACAATATTGATTCCATACAAAGAATCGTGACGTCATTTAAGAATTATAATTTGTCAATGGTTGATGGTCACCGCGGCCCACGGACATTGTTAACACCAAAGAGACACCTGTTAGTTTCTGACATCTTGCGGAAGGAAGAAATTGACGCGACAGGGGAGTTATTTTTATAATAAGCAGTGAAGCGAATGTCAACCGCTAGCGTAAACACAGTGATTATAAAACGCAAATCACAACGCAAGGTGAATTAGATGGGCTTTTTACATTACAAAGTTTTCTAAATCGACGAATTCATTATACATTGCTGTATCACTAAAACCTTCCCTGTATTTTCTGGTACACAGCAATGTATGACACATTAGTCACTGAAAACTGAGCCGCGTATTTTAATTCCAAATTGACATACATAAATAAATGTTCAACTAAATGTTCTCTCTGCTTCGACGACCCGTGTGGCACAATGGTTACCATGCCGGATCGCTGCACCAAGGGTCCTGGGTTCGATTCTCAGTGAGGCGGAAATTTGATTGATGAGTTTGAATTTCTGTTCTCGGTCTGGGAGTGAATATCCTTGTCTTGTGTGTTGTCCATGGCACCCACGACACATGCAATCCTAGTGTGGGGCTATGAGTGTGAGTGTGAAGCGTTATGCTTCCAATATATTAAGGGATGTCCAACGAACAAACACAACAGGTACCTTTTAATATAATAATTTTGTAGGAAGCGTTAACAGTAAGTAAATAAATAAACATTTACACACTCATACCCCTGCAGTAGGTTTACAGTTTTTCACCTGTGTCGCGGGTGGCATGGACGACAAATATAATAACACATCACAATAAACAACCATTATTTATCGTGTCATCTAGCAGGCGAGTACCGCGAGTAGCGAGTTGCATAACACAATAACTTACATTGCGGACTGCCGAGTGTCCTCCGACGCATCGCTGTAGCATTTGTGTTATGTATTTTAAACAGTTTGAGTTTAATAGTTTGTAAGAGTTAAACTGTAATACATCTTATTACTGGACTGGCTTCAACCCATTAATGGCCCACTACTGGGCACGGGTCTCTCAGACTCTTGAGGAGGTCTAGAGCATACTCCACCTCGCTGCTCCAGTGCGGATTGGTCAACCCGAGTGTCGGAAGTTTTCAAACCGCCCGAGGGCCTCCGACATGGCTTAACGACTGTTATCATATGATAACAACCGGGACCGACGGCTTTACGTGCCCTCGGAGGGCCCTCCGGGCCCTCCGAAGCACGGAAACGCTCAAGAATTTTTGCCACTAGCGGTCACCCATCCAACTACCGACCGCGCCCGCTGTTGCTTAACTTTGATCGATCACTAGACTAGGGTTGCCAACCGTACTACAATATATAGCATTGTACTATATTTCGGGTTTGCGTACTATATACTGTTGAAGAAATATAAAGTACGCAAAAATACTATATTTTCAACACCGGTATCTAACAAACCAATCTTTTAATTTAAAAATTTATCAGCGTGCCTTTTCATTAACTTTTGAGCGTGTAGTGTATCCGAACTTATCAATCTTACGACAAAGACAGAGTCAAACGCATGTTTGGTCATTATAGTCTGCAATATTTTTGTTTTGGGATTTTGGTATATTTCCAAAATAACAGGCCGAAAATGGCAGCATATTTTGAAAAATACTAAAAATATCTTAACAAATTTATTTAAAGTCATTTCATTACTGCTCTCTATTCCCGCTACTTCAGCATTCACAGAAAGGATATTTTCGATCATGAATTCGAAATGGCGAGAAGAAAGAAACAGATGTAATATCTCATTACATTTACATTAATTTAAACATTAAAATATGTGATAAAGCATATTATGAGACTTTACATTGGAATAAAAAATTGTTAAAAATGCAACAAGTGCAAATAGTTATACTTTTTATAAAATAAGTAATAAATATATCTTCGTCTACTTTTTGCGTTTTCCGTAAAATACTATATTTTTTTGAATTGTACTATATTTTTTATAGCTTCGTCTGAAAAATACTATATTTCGCTGAAGAAATGTTGGCAACCCTACACTAGACTATTATTACGTAACTATTCTAATTACTGGACTCGGTTGTATTTGTATTTGGTAGTACTGTAGTTGTACATAATTTCACCTAAATTATTAATAAACATTTCTTTCTTTATTTTTCTTTCTTTCCGATGAATCCACTACGCTGACCATTAGCAGCGCGGCGCGGTGCGTTCTAGCGTCTTACCACAATAATAAAAAAATATACAAGGAAAAATATTGTAATATACTTTTAGAATCAACACAATTTTGTTCGTTCTGTAGGTAGGTACCTATCGTTCCAATAATGTCACGCTCCACTCTTGTAGGTACATATATATGTATATTGTTTTCCTATATATTAGTTTATTAATTAAACATATTATAACCGACATTAGAAGTTAATTATTTACTCCAACACATGATACTTACGATTAAAATAGGTACATAGTTCTTAAGGTATTTTGAACTTATTGCTGAAAGTTTCTATTTAAGTATGAATCAGTTTGGGCACCGTCGTTAAGTACCTACCTGTTGTAAAAATTTTACATTAGCTCGATGAATGCAGGTAACACAATGTCATTATTTCATTGTTTCTTTCGCCAAAAAGCGGCTATTATTTTGTATTAATAAACCTACTAAAATTATGACAAGAATCTCTTGGTCTCGAATTAAAATACAAATCTTACGTGAGATCAAACATGAGTTCGATGTGAGTCATTTTATTGTTTAATTGACAAATAAAGATCATACAGGCATGGAAAGTTTGAATAAAATAATTGAGCAATAAAATAATAATGTCGCAGTAGGTACGTAGGTATATGATCGTTCCAAGGTATGTTATCGGCACCTACGCGAGGTGAAAACCCGCGATAACTCGCGACCCGCCAGTACCTACCGCCATCCGCCACCACCCACGTCCCACACTCGGTACATACGCAAGCTGTACTTGTAGCTAACAATTTTAATTCTTTATGGAAATAGCCGGTAAAGGAGCTGACGATCCACCTGATGGTATTAAGTGGCGTCCATGAACATCAACACCAGAGGTATCACCGATGCGTTTTCGGCCAAGAAAGAGAGAAGAAAAAGAAAGAAAGAACTGGCTCTCAAGCCCTCAGCCGGAACACGACGAGTCGTTTGGCGACTGGCTCATACTCAAGGGTGGTAGCTATCCAGGCGAACCCCATTGAGAAATAATAATAGTAATAGTGGTAAGTATTAATTAACAATTAAAAAACCTACTTTACTATGACTTCAATAAAACATTACCTACTGATTAAGATATTTTTCTGTTATATTAGTTAGTTTCAGTTTTATTTAATATCCAATGTACTTTTAAGTTATTTTGTTTCATAAAGTTCTCATACAAATAAAAAATCTACTCATTTGTGGACTCAGCAGGAAAAGTAGGGTAAAGATGTTGAATTACGAGTATATACTGTTACTGGCAAAATTCGATTCGTTAATAATAATGTAGCTATTAACAGAAGGCATACTAAGCTCTGCACTGTGTCCTGTCTCTGCTCTGCTCTACTAATGCGTCCGAATTTCCAACAAGGCTTAATTTAATAATCTCATGATAACCGAGTTGTCCTTTCCCAAGTTTTAGATGATGTACCTATGTGGAACTGGCTAAAGAATAAATTAAAAATAAAAGTCTTTATATCTATTACGGTTAAAATATTTCTATGCTACGTTATAATTATAGACATACTTTTAATTATTATAAATCGTAGAAGTCGCCTGAGCGGCGTAGCTTTCGCCCAATTTGCTCCAGTGGGCTCTATGTAGTGTCAGTTGGCTAAAGAATAAGATAAGGTGAGTTAACTATATTAATAAGTTTTCCGAAACCCCCACAAAGACCCAGTTTAATTCATAAAAGCAACTGTTTTGACTTATCTTTGTCACTATTTTTATTAATGTATTGTAAGAATATGGTTTACATTGTAGAATGATTCTTTGATCGGCTTCGCTTCAACTGCCGTAGTCGGGTTACGTGCGACCAGTGCGGGGTAACAAGTGCAACGTCCTCTCACGTAGGTTATCAATATTATAATATCATACTTTTATATTATACGTACTTAAAGCTGAACTCTGCCGGTCTTCACGGTAGCTATTTATACATACAAAACTTCTGTTACCGCATAATCAACATTAAGTTAACATAATTTAACGGATAAGCTGTGCTTTACCTAAATTAAAATTATTTCCTAATGATTGCTCCTGCGGCTCAAATGCGATCATGACGATGTTCAATAGCTATCACTCATGCAGCTGCTCACCTTAACTTTTGGCGTTTTTATTAATCTTTGTGGCCATCGACACGAGCTTTCCTTATTTACATTTCACAGCTTATTTGACGAAAACTATGAAATAAGTATGAAAAACATCAATGAGCGTCATATTATTGGCATCCGACGACGCCGTTATCCTAAGGTTATTGCCTTCGTTATTTTTACTAGTATTGCGTCGTAATTTAATTTGTGAACCTCGGCGGAATGAGGCCGCGGGCCGAGGTTGTGTCATGTAGGTGCACTGGTCCGCGGCGCCGCCCGGCCGAGGGACTTTGAGTCTTGCTGCGCGGTAATAGAGCGGCGGCGGAAGTATCTAGCTTATGTTACCTACGCCGGCGGTGTAAGTGTTGACGTCAATCGGTAGGTTATTTGTGTGCGTATTATCTGCGCGATAGGCCGCGCGGCCGGGGGTGAAGGATCGCCGACGCAACGTTCACGTGTCGCCGATCAGTTTCTAGGAAGATGAGCGATACGGCTGATTGATTGCTCTTTGTTCCCGCTCCGCTTTACTACCTACCTGTTACGCCACTCCACTTGGACTGGGCGGAGAAAAGAAGCCCCGAACCACCCCGAACTACAGATGTTTTTCAACATAATCGTAGTCTTATTGTACATTTCCGGTCGAAGGAAACATTTGCTGCGTGCATAGTGCATACCTAGGTACCCAGCAAATTAATTGTAAGTAAATTGCGATGTTACAAACATAATAGACATTTTGTTTGTGCGAGAAAAATGGTACCTAAATGATAACATAAAGTGCGTAGTTATGTTAAACAATACGTTGTCATCATCGCCATCCTATCTATTCACTGCGCGGTTTAGGTTTCTCCCATATCGCCGTAGCTTAATAAACGGTCCTTGGCACTTCCCTCTATCTGCTACCTTGCACAGATCGTTTCAGTGTTTAGTGTGTAGCATGAGGTAAAATAGCAGTTTGAAACGATTTTATTATTATCATCACACTACTTCTATGATATTAAAAAACAGCAGTAATCTAACAGGGTAACAGGTCTGTCACAGTGACCCGGTGGCTGGCTGGCGCCGTGCCAGCGGCTGGCTCACCGACTCACGTCAAACACCGCGTTCATCTATAGCGTGGAAACTTCAGATAAACTCTTTTTTCTTCCGATCCCAGTCAGCAGCTCAATAGAGCCGTCACGGTAGCCTGCTGGCCGTCACTGGCGCGCCTGGCACGGCTGGCACGGCTGGCACGCTTGGCACGCTGCCAGACCAATTGCATACGTAGTGTAAAAGTACCTCCCTGTCACTAGCATAGGATTTACGGTTGACGTGACCGAAAATTGCTTTGTTTTTATTGTTTAAATATTTTTCATTTATAAGGTTATGCTGTAAGAATGCTTGTTCCAAAAACTACCTATGTTAAGTAAACTGGCTCGCGGTACTCTGGCTGGGATCAATCTTAAATGCTCAACAAATTCGAGCAACATCGCGAGCCAGGTGTCGATCGAATAATAAAAACCAAGTGATAATAAATGAAGGTTTCCGGTATTCGGTAAATTCACGGAGTTGTCAGTAGATGTAGATTTTTATCGAAACACATTCTATCACAATTCATTATCTCTACTGTACTTGCTTATATTGATTGCTTATATGCTCTAAGACTCTACATATAGTCCATCTGCGATGAAATTATAGGTATCAGAATGCATGACTCAAAACTTACATTTGTTTGGGGCTTACAAAGAACAAGATTATAAAAATTTTATGTTATTATTTGAATACGATATCGTTTAAAACTAACTAAAAAGAAATTATTTCGAATTTTCAAGTGACAACTGACTTATAAGTAAAACTTACAATTCAATACCCCAATAACATACGTTATTTGTAACTTGCAAAGGAATAAAAAATAAAACCGAGACAACCTCCGCAGTCCGCACATCTCAACATCCAGCTACAACTAGGTAGGAGTTAAAAACAAAATGGCGAAACAAGTTCTTACCGCGCCAAATTCCGCGCGCATTAATTTCCCTCGCATCGGAAGTGAGGAGCGAGGAACAAAGCACTCGGCGGGAGGTGCCATCGCGAAACTGCATTAACACTCACGCCACATAAAGCAGGACGGCGCCACACCACCGCGCCACCGACACAGCCGCGACACATCCGCGTCACACTCGCGTCACACTCGCGACACAACCGTGCCACCTCCAAGCCTCTTCAAAAAAAACTTTTTTTAGATGTTACGGTGGAATCTTACGCAAATGGTGACACACACAGGTGCTTGTGACCCTTTGATTTCACGTCTCACAATTTACATTATATTTAGCCTACTTAGCCTAGTCTCATTGCATGAAAGTTGGTTTCTCTGATCAAGTTAGCACTTGGATTTTACATAATGCAAAATATACTATTTACGTAGGTTTAAAACATACCGAAACAACACGACACACATACACTTACCATACAGAAACATCAAAAAAGTTTTTATAATGTTCTTAATCTTATTAATACAATGTGACGCACTGTGCTTCAGTTTTCCCTTCGATATTATGCAAAATGGGTCTTTTAGTCTTTAAAACAATAGGAATAAAATAAGTAGGTATTTTATTTCGAAAACACTTCATCATATTTTTGAACGCATGATATTACGCGGTATTATGTCTATGGAAGAATGAAAATAAACAGTTACTTGCAACGTTAGAAATAAAATTAAAATAAACACGTAAGCTGGACGGCTCCGACCGCAAACCGCGAGTTACCTGCGAGTTGCGACGAACAAACAAGCCCACGTGACGAGCTCGATATAGCGGCGCGAGGAAAATAATACGATACCTATGACTAGCCAGCCTAAGGTTGTCCGACGGTATTTTTCAATATAAATAATTATGAATCAGCTAGAGCAGTTATTAATAGAGATTTTCTTATTAACTTCACCGCACATTCACCTAACTAGCATCTACTGCGTTACAAAAATGTCTGTGGAAAAGACCTCAAGCTAATTGTTCTTGTTTTTTTTTCAACTTTTTGTTTTTTTTTTGCAGATTTTGTTATTACAGTGGTTAAAGTAATACCTACATATTCAGGTGTCCAGCTATTACGGTTCAAGAAAAAAAGTCTCTGCGACTGACAGCGGACAGCGGAAGATTTCCTTTGGTACCCATTGAGTATGGAACTGTCAAAATGAGTTAAAATCTTCTCTCCATAACTTTTCGACGTGAGGCACAACTGCCCCTCGGCGTGAAACATTACAAAGCTATTAAGTTTCACGACATTCCCAACGACTTCTTTCATAAAACAATACCTACCCCTGCGCTACAATTTTGGTGTAATACTTTTGTCGTGTCATCTCGAAGGGTCGCTATAATTAATTAACAAATAATGACAATAGTGGGGTACGTTTTTATGAGCCGTTTTAAACAATGCCGACCATAGTACCGTAAACTAAGTTAAAACCCACGATGTGTAAGTAATAACACGATATATTGCGAGCAAAAATAACCGCAGCGAAATTAGAATTTGTTTCAGTGAAGCATTTAAGCTGAACTCAATCTTGTTCTCTTGCTTCTAAAGTGCAGTTTTAGGAATTCTGTATGTATTGCACATTAAAAACTTAGAATGTTATAAGTCCTATTTTCGTAGTAGGCATGCGTTTGTTAATTCGTTAAGATTTAGATTATAAATATGATTTGGCATCCTAAATCCATCGGTTGATCGATTTATTCTATGATTACGAAACTACAAGCGAAATGCTTAGGTAAAAAAATTGCATTTGATTTTTACAAGGCATTATTAACTTAGGTATAGGCCCGTGCCTAGGCCGTCAGAACAAGGCAAGCCCAGTTGTGTGGTACAACCCAGGATCTCGGGATCTTTGGCCAGACAACACAGAACACTCCATTCCATACGTATAATATTTACCAACAAATAATATGAGTGTTAACAGCTGCAGAGTGATGATAGTAAAGCGATGATATTAAGGTGGGCTTTTCGGCTTGTATGGCTGTATCGCCACTGCTGGGAACCTCTGGTGTAGACAAATAAAAGAACTTTCTGTCGCTCAGGAAATTTGAAGAACCAAGGTACCGCAACCAGACGTATGTGACGTTTACATGTGAATTGTGTCAATACACATTATTTCAAAATGTACGATCACCACATTTTATAGAATTTGATTGAGTTGCGAGGATAGATCAGCGCCCTGCAGTGGACAGCAAATGGCTCGAAACTTAAAGCTTCTACGCCGTAACTTTACAAATAGCAACGTGGTAGGTGGCTTCCTCATGGAAGCCAAGTTACTAAGTAATGAACTTTGTAAAGAGTGTCGTATCTATATTCAACAATCCTTAACATCCACTCGTAGTATCTAGGAAACACAATATTTCTAACACCGGATATATTTATTATTACAACTATTTACATTCAGACCTGCCAGACAAGCATAACAACAAAAATTACAAATCATAAACCATCAACTCATTTCAACCATTGTTACTTTATCTGTACAAACAAAGGATTTACAGCTTATTCGCTATCCATAGCGGCTGGCGGCCGTAGCGCACGTCAAGTATTAACAATTACTTTGACGCTTCTAATTGCAAGGCATCCTGTGGAAGTGCAGACCATCTGGCACCGAAATGTGCCAACTGTAATTTATGAGGAATAGTAAACTTTACGTGTAAAGAAATAGAGTGTCGGCACAATGGCCGGTCGCAGCTAGAACAATTAGCGATTGTTCAGGAGACGTGCCTCGGATGGCCGCCACATGTCGCCGCCGCGCCGTCCTCAGTAGGTGACAGAGATGCCACTTCAATGAGCCTTGTTGTTCCTGTTGGACGCATTGTCTCGTGAGAAGTTGTGTAAAGCTCATTAAATGCCTCGCAGGAATTAGATATGCAATCATAATGCCATCATTGACAGTAATCCTCCTTATCTGATGGCAAACATGATTAAAGTATTGTGTAATTCAATATCTACTGCTTTATTTTATTACGTTCGTACCATGTTTTTTCCAATTATAGTTCTTGAAAGTTTAAAGAGTGATTGTTATCGGTAAGTAATGACTTCTAACTACACATTGTGTATGTTATCACCATCGGTACCTAATATTATTTCGAAATACGTGTTTTACAAATAAGAGTAACTTTTTCATTATAAAACATGTTCAGAATTGAACTAGGCAGTAAAGTTTAGTTTATAATTAGTTTCAGACCTGCTTACTCCATGACACTCGAATATTTTTTGAAAGGGTTGCAGGTCAGATTAGTGCGCTTCACTGTCGGTCGATACCACACCGACACCACACCGATACCACCGATACCACCGATAACCTAAGGGCTATAAACTGACATTCGACTCTCCCTGCTTATCGCTTCAAGAGATACGCATAGTTTTTTTCATTTCCCAAAGATAACCGACTGACATGTTATTTTTAAACGATCTCTCCGCTTCTGTCAAACTTACAAATTAAAATTAGATAAGAACTGTTTTGGGTGTCGGGGATTATTCCGGTATCGATAGTACCTAGTTACATTCACAGTCATATACCACACGGAGTTCCTAATGGCAGCATTATGTAAGCGGGTTCATTAAGTTTAAAGTAGTTTAAAGATCTTATATTACAGTGACCGTTAAAACAAACACCTGGCAGACAACCGTCGTAAACGGGGAACGGTATAATATAACGTGCTTCGACAATAGCTATACATACAGATACCTGCATTTGGATCATATTTGGATAGAAACATATTTGACATAAAAAAATATTATCAGTATCTCGCCAATATGTTAATATTCCGTAACTTTGTTATTAGGAGAACCTAATCATAAAAACCCACATTTAATTTTCAGTGTTATCTTATCACCAAAGACACATGTCATAGAAAAAACGGAATGACAGGAATTCCGAACGAAACTGATTACGTTAAGAGTAACAACGGTTTAGTAGGTATACAAATAGAACCGCTCCGAACGAGAAACAATCAGTCGTCCACAATATTGTGTTGTGTCAAGAGGTCGATGGGTCGTCTAAATCTAAAACTGACTGAACTGATTAATGAGGGTGTCCAACCCAGCAGGACCTCACATCACATTACTTGGATCAAATCTCATTCTACTCTCGCAAACACTCGCTTTATGGCAATGATCGTGTTCATTATTTTGTTTGTTAACTTCTGACAGAATATTGAAAAAGTACTAAAGTAATCGTATGAAAGAAATAATCGTCTTTGACAAAAACCTTAAGCATGCGCCTGTTTTCATTTGAAAGACAATATTAGAATTAACAGCCTATGATGCGACTGAAACTAAGCAATAGGTGTAATAACGCACGTATCCAAGGCACTTCAAATACGAGTAATATGATGGTAAGATAATTGTTATAAATTTTTAATTTCATAATTTATGTAATGAACAAGAAAACGGATACTGTGGTGCTAACACTTTCAGGAACCTCGCGTCCGTTTGACCGAGTCCGACTCTGTCTTCTTTATTTCTTCTTTATTTTAAAGCTAAGTACATACCTAATTATAGTCATGAGTTACACATATTGTCAACTTTTTCACATGATTACAGAATCCCCGCAGAAGTCCGTTACATTCCCGACAATGGCCCGCTAATAACAAATGCGGGCTATCCCGGCTCCCGACTATTGAACCGCGCCGTATATTTATCGGTTCATAATCGTTTAGAGATCGGCGCGATATCGCTCGCCGAGTGACGTCACAATGCGGTTTTGCCGCGGTAATACTAGCACTCTATTCAGTGTTATTGCAAACGCGCGAACGTTATTTACCTTATAATTACCCGGATCAAATATCGGGTGCAGTTTGGATCGCCCGCCGATACGATGTACACGGACAATGGAATGATTTTAGTACTCATTTGTTGGCTGTTGGCTAGTACCAAGTAGGTACCAACCTCTCATCTCTACTGAGCCTTCGAGATCATACTCAAAGAGTCACTCAAAGTCCACTCATACTCAGAGTCCACTGCATAGGTTTAATTAGCTCCTCATTTATTTATTGATTTGCCTTTTCTGTTGCCTCCAATAACAATTCAAATTCGACCCAAATAGCAGTCCACTGCAAGGCAAGGATAGGAAGCTCGTAACTGAGTAGATCTGAAACGTGAGTGCGTCATGCTGCGAAGCGGTCCCTTGCAGCGGACTAGTCTTACCTAGCACAAAGGCTGAAAGTTAATTGGATTAGTTGCACCACCTGGAAGTTGGATGATCTCATTGTATCCGTGAGGTCTCCGACATAGCCTTCTCCGAGTCGTTACGCTCTTCACAGAGCGGTCGTGGTGGTCATTGCTACGGCGCGCTTGACTGTTCGTCTCCACTCTTCCTGACAGCTTCCTTCTGCATCTATGCAGGAATATGGTGTAGCTTAGCGACTCTATTTGCAACTATGTTTGCTAATTAATTCAAATCTTGCGTAATTTTTGCTACATCCTCTATATTTTTAACGCAATATAGTTATTTTAGATATTTAAGTTTCTCAAATAAAAGTATAAAAAACTGCAGCTTTAAGTTTCCCCCCGTGTGTCCGGGACCACACGGCGAGCGGGACACGCGCGAGGCCGCGGGGACTACCCGTGAGGTTCATTCCTAAACAAATACAGATATTTTTTATGACACCGCTATTATATCTACGTTTATTATGTGAAATCTTAAACTTACTCAGACCTGTGCTCAGACTATACATCAATAAAGTTAATAACGAAAGGTACTTAATGAATCAAGAAGTTTGAATGCGAGTCATTAATATGAGATTCAAACATCACTGGGGATGCTAAATCGCTGAGTCGCTAGTAGCACAGCTAGTAGATAAGTGGCACCTTAACTACCTATATGTTCAATATACTGGTGACTCCTATATTCAGTACGTAAAGTTAATTGTATCAGCGATAGCTCCTTTGCGAGAATCTATTGTTATTAATTAGTCCACTTTGCAACAATCCGTGGTTAACAAAATATACATATACCTATATATGTACATAAAATACGTATACACCGTATACGTTTACGTATACTTCAAGACATGCGTGGACCATACATTGCCTCTGTGTAAGTTATAGGAAAACATGAAAAACATAAGCAGCCATTACAGAGGATGTCGCACCTATCAATTTCACACCAAACTCACCCGTCGTAGAGACAAAACACAAAAAGCTTCGAGGTGAGCGCACGTGGGGCACACGTGTTGCAAGGTGCCATTGTCTCTCTACAAGTATACATTGTCTTTACTATTGTGGGATGAAGTTCCCTTTATTGTTGACACCACGATACGATTCTTAAATATAAAGATATACGACTCAATTTTCCACAATTTTTAGATGCAATTTTTCTAAAGACGTTGTCTTGAAACCATTAACATTGAGATGTTTTTGGTACGTCTATGGTGGTGTGATAGCTTTACCACCACTCGGTGGGCTTTGTAATATGATATATGGCCGCAATTACTATCAATGACGAAAGTATACGGTATGAAAAAATATGGCCCTTACACGTGTTACGGTACGCGGAAACTTTACTTAAGGGATAAATCTACGTATTCCCGTATAGCTGTAACAATTAATTACTTAACAATGTAGGCAGAGATGTACAGGTAGGTTTACCTGTCAAAAAAAAAATAGCCAATGCAAAAACCTCCTTTCTTGAAGTTTGTTAAAAAAAACACAATTGCAGTAGGTGGAAATGCCTGACAAAATAAATATCGACGGTTAAGAATCAATAGAGTCTATCTCGAAAAAGTTAAATTCACAGGAGATGAACAAAAAATATCTTTACTTTTCTAATGAAAACGTAATTCTCTATTCTTAATTACTATACTCTTTGTTTATAATTTAGTAACTTTATCAATGAACAGTAAACTTGTTTTTTTTCAACTCCTCTGCAAGTTGACTTTATTGAGATAGACATTGATTCTTAACCATCGATATAATAAATCGATTTTTTTAATACACTAGCAGCGCGCCCCCGCTTCGACCGGGTTGAACAATGACTATCTTAATGTCACCAGCACGCTATGGCTGACCGCTACCATGATTATTTTTCACACGAAAGATTTTATTTTGTTATAAGAAAAACAGAGAATTGGAATTTTTCCTTCTTTCTTCTTCTTCTCTTTTTGATGGCCGGCAACGCATCAGAGATGCATTTGGTGTTGCTGATAAACATGGAGTCGTAGCTTGCATTACTTCCAAAAAGTGTTTGTACACCAAACGAATTTTGAATAAAAACATTTGATTTGATTTGAAAATCTAATGTTCCTCAGGAATAATGTACCTAAAGGTACCTAAACGTTCTACGGTTCTTCGTATAGATGCTGAGGTTCTTGAGATCAATTCACAAGTTGGGCTCACAGAATTCACCCTCTCTTAATGTGGCTACCTACTATTGAACATTTCTTGTTTCTTCAAATAAAATAATATAAATTCTTTAATATTAATGAATCTCTATGTATCGTATTTAAATACTCGTCACCGCAAATATTTTATCATTTACATTGCTATATTTATATAATCACATAAATCATAATTAATTACAAGTCGACAATAATCACACTCATAATATTGGACGTATGAACGTACTACGTAGTATGTGTCTCTACACTGATTCCTTAAATAAGTTTCATATGTAAAGCAATCAAGTTAAAAATGAAATTAATAAATTCATAATTATCAACACCATATACGCCATCCACAATCACAAAATATACAATTATCATACCTGAAAATAAAAATCATAACATTACCGTGAACGCACATTGAGCGACACCTAGCGCCATCTTGTGTTCGAAAGCAGAACTAAAAGTCGAACTGCGCTGCACTCGTGTAGCGAAGGAGAAAGACGTTTAATAAAATAGTTGCTGATGACATTGATTCTACAAAGTTGTCATTTATAATAACAAACATAGTATTTATTTAATCATAATATTAAATGTTAATGTAGGACAACTCTAATACAAAATAGTGTCAAGTTTAATTTAATGAATGTAAATTACGTTTTCCGTCGTTACCATACAAATAAAAACATTTCTTAGAATCCTCTCGACGCTTAGGTACCGAGCGCACGATAACAAGACGATAGATAGAGACAGGTAGAGCCGCGGGAAGGTGGAGCGAGGCCGGCCTATATAAACAGTTTGAACGGTGGGCAGATTGTATGTCGTACCACCGTCCGTGGTGGTGGGACCGCTCCGACAGCCTCACCTCACCGTAGTAGCTGGCCACTGCGATACGTGGAGGCTTCGTAGGAACAGTGAGCGGTCAATCAAGAGGTGCTGTGGTGTGTGGTGCAGTCATCAGTGCACCGTGCACTAGCGGCGGTGGGCCGGTGCTGGTGGTAAGACGCGTCTGCTAATTAAGTATAGGTGGGGGTTGGTAGCGGCGCGCGGTGGTGGGGCGCGCGGGGGGTGCGAGGAGCGGGGGGCGAGGGGTGTGCGGGGCGAGGCGGCGGGTGGTGCGGGTGGTGCGGGCGACGTGCGGGCGGGGCGGGAGGCGGAGGCGAGGCGGGCCGCGCTCATTCCGCCGCGCGCCGCGACGCCGACAGCACGCCAGCGCGCGGGCCATGGTCGCGAGAACCGATGAGATGTTCGGCTGCTACGGTGACAGCTACTCGTATCGCCTGTGGAGTCTGGCCAACGTGTGGGGCGCCTGCCGATGTGAGTAGCGGTCCGCCCGACGGCCCGTCCGACCGTCCGACCGCGAGTGCGTGCGACGTGCATACAGTACAGTGGTGGTGTCGATGACAGTGCAGGGCCCGCTTATGGGAGTCGGCGGATGGTACGAACGGTTGGCGGCCGGCTGGCTTGCCGACATGCGGAGTAAGCAGGTCCCGACTTCCACCACTTCGGCCAGGCGGCTCGCGGCCACCAGTAAGCTTCTTTTCCTTTTATGTTTATTTGCTCCTTATTTTATTTCTTACCCTTTTACTCTTGTGTTCCGATCGTTTTGTTTCGTGATCGCCCGAAGTTTCAAAGTTGTTTAAAGTTCACTCAGTTAAAATTTTGTTGGTATCCCTCGATTCATTCGATTAAAGAGAATCGGCGCCAATGTGTAAATATTCAAATTGTAAAGTTTTAACCAAAGTTTGATGTGTGTGCGTGGCGGAGGGTGCGACCGACCGAATCAGGTGCAAATGATATCACCTGTCGGCCGCATCACGAGTAAAGCTCGAGAACGTCTTCATTAGAAGTGAACGCTCCCCTCGCACGGCCGCGTCTCCCGGGACATAACTCATCCACTCGAGATCGGCCGTACCTGTACCGAGCTGGAGCTGTGTACAGTCACACACTTGAAAGAAAGTTTCGTTTGACGAGGGGCGCCGCGCCGCGTCTTAAATCGTGAACGATTATGTTGTTTTAATTCATTTGCTTTTTTCCTCCTTGCCTTTTATTTTTTCTTCTTGTTCAAACGCCGCCTGTCTGGAGTGGGTAACGATAGGATGGGTCGGCGGTCGGCTCCGAGCCCTCGGTCCAGATTGCACCTGTCAATCAGTGAAAGTTTCGATTCCGATTTTTGATCAACCACAGGGTTCTACAACTATTTTGTTAGCGTGCGATGTTGTAGATTGTTACGTTTCGCTGATAACACGAGTACTCTTAACCATAAGTGAAATTTTCTGTATGCTGGCGCCCAACAGTGCCAACGTGTTTATATTTAAGTAAATGACTAACGTTACAATATACATTTATTTACCATCGCTGATAAGTCTATCGGCGTTAACGATAAGGGTTCATTAATATTTTTCTTGTTGACAACTTTTCATGACCTGCATTATGTAGAGCGTTAATTCTCTCGTACTGAATGTGATCGTAAATGGTATTATTTTAATTGAAAAGTGTGATAAATTGTCCAAATATCTACCTATGTAACAATTCAAATTAAACCAAACTTAGGTACCTATATCATGTAAACAAAATAATACAAAAAATACGCCTGCTCATAATAGTCAAGCTATGGCTTTTTTACATCAGAATCCAATAAATAATTACACCGCAACATTTAATGTAATTTCAGATGTACCTAGGTTAATTGATTATTGATTATGTTAAATACAAACTAGCTACCCACTGTTAATTTAACCAATTATCAAACCAAAAATGAAACAATAACTTTGTAGCTTCTGAGTACCTAAGTATCATAAATTTGTTTAATTTCAAATCACTAATCATGTTTTCTGGTAAGTTGTTGACGAGGACCCTAGAATGTGGACAGTAGAGTGTAGGTGCTGGTAGGTAGTGTTCCTAATGATTTGTTTGCGAACAAATCGCAGCTTCATTAGCATTCGGAGGTAGGCTGTAGGGCAGAGCCCGGCCGCGGCGCCGCGCTAATCACTTGTCAATATGATACGGAGGACGTTATCACCTCATTACCATGCTACACCTATTATCAATGCCATAGGTAGGTACACTGCGCTAATTGAGGATATTTTTATAAACAACACTGTTAGCTTTAGTTATGCTCTTGAAAGGCTACAAATGGAGTTTATAATTTTACTAATATTTGCTTCACGTGTACCTACCTATCTAAATTTAATTTAAATATAACTTAGGATTTTTTACCAAAATTCGAATTATTCATAAGGACATAGCATTCGTGCCTACTAATAAATATGCATAGCGGACTTTATTTTTAAACTAACTTTTTTGCTCCAGTTCTAATATTTTTGTTCTGATAAAATACTTGATAATCCATAGTTACCTACACTGAAACGTTTTTTTGACTTCAAAATTGAGTCAATTATTTTCCCCTGCGTGCCTCCTCGACCAAAGGTTTCAGTCAGATTCCATCAGAGTTCGGGCAGTTATTTAGAAGTGTTGTCGCGACTCGCGACACAGGTAATCCTAGTGCATACATTTCAGTGTATTTATTAAGATATTTGTAAAATTACAATTTTTGTTATTGGACGTAAAAAAATACTCTGAAATTGAACAAAACATTTCCACTTAACGATTATGAATATCTTCGTTATGACTGTTTATTACGCATGTGGCAGATACACTTACATACCTACCTATTATATTTTTGTTCCAGAGTCTTTTAAATGGGCGTCTATCTATTTGAGTAAATCTAATTAATTATTTTAGTTTTTAGTAGTTTCCATACTAAGTACAAAAACAAACCCCCGCAGGGTTCGTAAATTGTTTTCCTATTTACTTAATTATTTATAGCTTTCATTGTTCAAATAATTTACACGCATTAAACTTAAATGTTTTACGTAGAATATAAAAGTCATGATATGATACTCGTATTGAGGCTCCATTTTAATTCGGCACAAAGACCAAAATATATTTTATACGAAAAAGAATTGATGATTAAACGAACTTACCTTAATAAGTGAAGATCTATCATAATTATCTGAAAAGCTTCTTCCGAAATGATTAGCTATTATTATTACATATTTCTATATCATTCAATGCTTTATGTTACTAAGGGAAGGGGGGGTATAACGGGGTCACGGGGCAAGACGGGGTCACCCAAAAAAACAAGTAACGATGCACACTAGACGTTTGTTGTTTTCACTAATAAATGACCATTTTGTATCAGTATTTAATCCGACAGTGACCGGCGATTAGTCTGCAGTCGTTTGGTTTTTACGAAAATAAATATTTTTTGATGTGATTTCATCTAATTTTAAGTGAATACGGAAACACTTTTAAAAATCTAAGTGTTTTCATTACTATTATTGTTTATTTGTTTTTTTTTTGTAGAGATATTATTTATTGATATGTTTTAAACAAAATCACTCTAACTATAGATTTATTTTTTTTGTCAATTATTTCACATAATGTTACCAGTGGGGGCATGACGGGGTACCCCTATTATGTATGGTGGCCTAAAGGAATGATGTGAATGTTTGATATTGGAATTTTAATTTTGTTTTAGTAATTTATTAAATATGGTACGAACGTACAAAAAGAAAAGTTCGAGAGGCAATACATACATTGTACAAAACGTAGACGAGGATACTTTATGCCTGTATTGCCTTGATGAGAAACATACATATTTAAAGTCTGCGGAGGTTTGGGTGGCCTGCCAGCTGTACAGACGATGGTGTCATACAGCCTGTGCTGGTATTGACGACGAGAACCCAGAAGAAATTCACATCTGCACATATTGTGAATAAAATAACCATGTACCCCATACTGCCCCTACCACGGGGCACAATGGGGTTTTCATGAGGGTTTCGTAAAATTAAAATTTAAGCAATAATTGATTAGTTACTTCGCCAAATTCTATGCCAAATGATAACCCTAATATGTAACCAAAGTGTTATGAGTATAATAATTACTTAATATATTTTGTTTATTCTGTTATTGGCTATTTCCCTTAACGTCCCCGTTATGCCCCCCCTTCCCCTATTACTTAATAACTTACTGGAAAAAAAAATTAAAACACTTGAGGTATCCTTTAAACGATAAGCTATCAGACTAGAGAACCAGACAATAAATAAATCTCTTCAGCAAGTATGCAATTAGCATTTCAGTTTTAATTAGGTAAAGGTTTTTCAAATCTATACAATATACCTCCCTATATGTATAAAGTAAATACTAAATCGTACAGGTTCTCTAAACTTAATGCTCGGTCACATTCTCATGAGATGGCAAGCAGAGATCTAGTCGTGGGCCGACTTGAATACATCAACATTCCATATGAAGCAAAATAATGTAACAATTATAATCTACTTAGGTAAGCTTCCATATCATTTCCATAACATCTCGTTAAAGCTACAGTATGGATTTTCCTGTTGCAGTTTTTATTGTCTCATTCATAGCATCTACATTAACATTTGGGTACCCAGTTGCTAAAAGTAGGTATATTTTTTGAACATTTTATGGCCTTATTGATACTGACGCTACCTGCGGATCGCTACTTGCATAATAACGTATGTAAGTTAAATAATAAATTGCACTGGGATTACATTTAAACTGTAAATAAGTGATGTGTTCTCATCGGTAGGAGAGCGACGCAAACTGCCCACTGACACAGACTCACTGCAGACAGTGACTGCATCACAAACTACCTACACTATATTATGTTATATACTATACATGAAGCATCACAAATTTATGTACTGATATTGTTTGTCAGTTTAATCCTGTTCTTTGCTCTCATTTATTATTAAATATTCTGCAAAATAAACAACTCAACTGTAACTCAATAAATACTTACACCCGCAATAGGCTTTTCCATCACACGGGTGGCAGGTAAGACGTCACTATAAAAAACAAATTATTAATTGTCTCTTTCCAAAATGTGTCTGCACAATCTGGGAGTAAAACTTTGGGTTTTATTATCAGCAGGTAGAATCACTAGTTCACTACCAACGCGGCTCTACAGTCTTCCATCTGTTACTTCTCAATCGTTTCGCTCTGTTGGTCCTCATTGGTGCCCACAACAGATTTAATTTGATCAGTCCATCGCATGAGCGTCTACCGTGTAGCCTGGGACCACTCTGCATACTAACAGACCGTTGTAATAACCTTTAATGGTCACTCAATACCTTCAATTCGTCATCAATCTAAGGAAGATAAATTAGGATCACGGTACAGATCAGTAAGCAAGTTATCAACTCATGCAAGTTCATAATTCCACAAGTAAGGAACACGCGCGCCAACGGCATCGCGGCAGTCTGCGCCAAATAGTGGAACATTAGTTCCCGTCGAAACAACTCAACACCCGAGACGTTACACGTTACAACATGGTGTCTACTGTCGTGAAGGCGGGGTTTTTTGTACGACGACCGCTTGTCCCCCCCCCCCGCCCCCGCCGCGGTTCCTTCACCCCCCCGCACAGGTGCGACCAATCACTCGAGCCACTCCGCTATCAATCGACTTATGTCATTATGTGTGCGTATGATAATTGTTGTAGCGGCAATAGGAAGCGGCGTGCGGCTGTGTGGGTAGGTGTGGCTGTGTGCCGGTGATAATTGTTGTAGTTATTGTAGCTCGTGTGTGTGTTTGTGTGTATGTGTGTGTCAGCGGCCGGACGCGGTCTGCTCGTGCAGTGTGCACAGATTACCGAACGATAGCATGTGAAGTGGTCGTCCGGTTTACCTAATGATAGGTATTTCGCCGTACTTACTGTCATGTTACGCCGTACAACTATGTACTAGGTGAATTACGAATCTATTTATTTATTTAATCTTTATTGCAACAACCTAAGAATAGGCTTACAAAGGGCGGACTTAATGCCTATTGGCATTCTCTACCAGTCAACCCAGGGTGATGGTGAGAACATGTGGCATCTATGTACGGTCTGAGGTATTTATAAATTGGCTTGATTACTTCTACTACGAGACTCTACATGTCTCTACATTCTTAATGTTAATCCGTTACTTGGAAATATAAAGAGATGCTAGTTGATTTTATTTAATATAGGTATATACATAATATAAAATGTAAATATTCGTGTATTGTTCTATAACTAATTTCAGTTTCTAATGAGTTGGTGCTTGAATTACCGCTCTACACTCTAAACAATTCATAAGAATGTATCATACAACGTGCAATCAAAGTTAAAGTTTTTTTCTAAAACAATAAAAATAATAGTAAGAACGAGATTTAGACCACTTAAAAATGTTAATTACTTAAATAGGTGATAAGTGTTTTTGTACTTCTGTTTTGAATAACACTGCAACATTTGCAACAACTAGCGCCATCTGTTGTCCAATAGCCGAACTTCACATCTAAATGTTGGTTGATAGCTTGATACGATAGTATTCATTATTTAACTGAAGCATGAAGACGATTAGTAAAACGAATACTAAATGAACGTAATAATTTGTAAAATCTTAGAAATCTATTTAAATAAAACACAAAAAAAAATATTGTACGGATTTCCTATCCAAGCGATGTGCCCCAAGTTGGTTTCATTTGAAATGCGAAGATGGTTTGAGACCACTAAACCAATGCATTATGCACATTTGCGATTTTCGATATTTCCCATACAAAAATTATTAGCGTAGTGGAACAAGCCGGAACCCAGTTTTCTGTAAAATATTAAATTTTCGAAGGTTGGCTGAAAATATTAACTTCGCATACAGTTCTATATATATATATATATAGGTTATTTTATTCTGTAACTATTATAGCCTAAAGAGTTTTTTTCGGATTTTTTTTTCACAACTACCTAACTGTACCTATAGTTATTGAGCGTTATAGAAGCATAAAGAGGTTTATAAAGAGTTGCAAATTTCAAGCGAAATGTTTATTAGAGTAATGAAGACGAATTGATAAGTTGCCTGAAGATTCATTCATGCACATTAACCTGTCTTACGCCCCAATTCAGAGTCACTAATGGTTACTTAAATCGCTCCTTAGTACTGAATTTGTAGCATGATTCTTTATTAAGGAGTGATTTAAGTAACCGTTAGTGACTCTGAGTTGGGGCGTTAGTCTAATTGTCGTCGAGCTGATGGTGAGGGGAGGGTAGCAGCGGCGGCATCATCCATCTTCCCGCCGCACCGTGAATTGCTTTACTTTGTAGATCATATGATACCAGGTACAAGATGATTGTCACGAGCCAGCTCCCGTCACATCTGCTTAAATATAAACTTTAGTTTTGCCTATTACCTGTCAGCTGAACATTTATAGGTATTAGGCGACCGTAGCTCAGTTAGTCATGCCTATCATGGTCCCGGGTTCGATCCCGGCAGAGGCAGAAATGTGAAATATACGCGCGGCTTATTACTTTTCAAACCGAAGTTACGACTTTCCACTCGCCGGAGGCAGAGATTTGCGTGAAGTTTTTCTTGAGGTTGGCGTTCTAGTAAACGTCAAACCTAAAATCTCTTTAGGTACTATTTCTATTGTTTCTATACCTAGTCGCACGTTCGCCAAATGACCACAGAAGATAAACAATGGCTAGCAACGCAGTGCCGCCGTGGCGCGGCCGTGTCGGCGGCGGTGTCGGTGCGTGCTAACGAGGCCATATTTTCTAAAATTCAATACCGGTGGCGCACACCGCACACCGCACACAGCCACACACGTGCGACACCTCGATACCGGGAATTTACTGCCGCTCATTACAATCAAACTATCTCCCCACCGCTGTACCGTGTGCGCCCGGACTGGCCCGGACCCCAGACCGAAAGCCGCGTCTATAGAACATTGTTATAATACAATACATACAACGAGCTAGTAGCTGTTCCCAACAGGCTTAACCCTCACTCTTATGACGAAACAGTTTGATTAATGATTAAAAATCATAAACGTGTTGGACACGTCCAATTGTACTGTAAAGAACATGTCAAACACGCGTTCATGTTTCATGTTAAAGTTTTCCACGAAGCTAACACAAGCACAAGTTCCGTAATGAGAACAGTCCGAGCGGCGCTCGCTACGCGATGACCTAGCCAGCCACCTAGCCCGGCCTTTATTAAGGACCCATTTAATAAATGAACACCGTATAGAGTAGAAATTATTCCATAATCAGTAAAGTGTAAAGTGGAGAGGCAGGATCTCGTTACGACGGTCGACCGGTCGACCGGTCCGGTGCCGCGGTGCTGAGCGCGTGCAATTAATTCGCCGCGCCGATGTTTTGCTCTTTATTATCCTAGATTTACGAGCAGCGCACCGACAACGCTTTAAAAACGATATTACGCGCCAAAACACCCCGTATTACACAAATAACCGACTCCAAATTGAATCGTTGCCTCGTTTGCTTTTATACAGCGCGAAAAGGTGTCCGCGATCATTTTAAACAAGAATGAATACGGTTAATTGTTTATTTGCCACCGCGGCACCGGCCGGCGCTGCGTAGGTGATGCGGACGCATCTTTATGGTCGGTTTTATTGCGTTTTACGGCCTATCGAGGATTTTTACTGTTCCGATTGTAATTTGTACGTCATTACGGAATGTGTCCGACACATGGCACTGTTGATCCGTGCGTTACTGAAAACCAACCTATGTAGGTGTTTACGAAAGAAATGGATAAACATTTCGCCAGCAGCTTCACAAGTAACACCTGTCCACGGCGGCGAGATCCTCCGGGCGCTCCGAGAGCCGTCCGTCATGGTCTGTGTAAATAAACCTCGTTACTCAGTACAGTACTCAACAACATCGCACATACCTGTGGTAAATTATTTTCAATACTTTTTATCTATAATAAAATTGAATTCTGTCAGTGATTTTTAAATATGATTTTTTTTGTTACTTGCACGATACAAACACCGAAAAATGAGTTTATAAATTTTTGTCTGTCTGTCTGTTTGTTTGTCTCCGCTAATCTCTGAAACCACTAAAAGAATTTTAACAGGACTTTTACTAGGATATTGAAAAGCCTTCAAATTAAAGTATAGACTATTTTTTATGGTTCTATTATACCTATATCAAATGGTTCTTAGGTTAGGGATAATTTGTATGGAAAAATAAAAAATTACAGGTAATTTGTTCTAAGTAAGTAAAAACCGTTTTTTCCGTACAAAAATAGTACCTAATACATGCATTTCTTAGTTTTTACTTATGTTTCATGAAAATACCATAAAATGCCTTTAAAGGTTATTTTTTTCATTAATTCAAATCCCTGTTACTGAATAGATATCTATTTTATAATACAATACGTATTACTATGCGTATTGCGATGTGTTAAATGAAACTTAGGATTTGGATGAAATAACTATGAAGGAACTAAACATAGCTGTAACGTGCTGTTTATCTATACTAATGTTATAAAGAGGAAAGATTTGATTGTTTGTTTGCATTGAACAGGCTCCGAAACTACCGAACCGATTTGAAATATTATTTCACTGTTGGGAAGCTACATTATCCCCGGGTGACATAGGGGTCAAACACAAAAACGAAAAAAAAATGGTTCAGCCTACATGGAGTCCTTATGTTCTCCTTTTAAAAGTACCTGTTATTTTATACTTATACACTGCATCATGATTATACAAGATTTAACTATTTTTACTCTTTATGGTAAAATAAAAATTTTCTTTGGCCTACGTAGTATCAAAATGTATTCTCCTGTAGACAGTTCGGATACATAGCCGTTCACTTTAAAAGATATAAAAAAATATTTCCCAAAGGCAATTATATTATAATCATTATTTATAGACGTAGAAATGACACAGCTTCTCAGATATGAAAGGTCAATAAATTACCATTAAATGATTATTAGTTAAGACATATAAACATATTGTTACAATATTTGCAGTCTTCTCCTGTGGACACATACAAAGCCAAATTTTTTAAGTATTCTGAACGCAGCCAAAAAATAAATTTTATTATGTTGGCATTTCTGCTTCAGCTGTCATTCGTTCGTCCATAATTCTGAGTAATGGCGTCTGTGTTAGTGAAAAATATCAATTTAAAAGGATACACGAGATTTTGGTCGAGTTTTGAAGATCTTTCCTGTATTTTGCGTAAATTGGTAAGTACTAACTAAATAAATATATAGACCGCGAAGTTCTATGACAATTAAAGATAGGTTTACAAGTTTGATTATGCTTTCATGCTAGCCTTGACGCATTGTCCACCATCTTATATTTTTTAAACGAAATCTCTCCTGTGGACGTCTTTTCTGTGCATGCGTGTGTCTACAGGAAATACATTTGTCTACAGAGGAGATGCAAAACCTCTCTTTTGTTAATAAAATTATTTTTTATCTCTCTTAAAAAGTCTGTTTTATTATTTTCCCTTGTTATAATAGTCTTAAAAACGTACGTTAATTAGGCCAAAGAGATAAGATTTTATACCAGACACTTTTTTAATGCTATTTTTTTGCTTTAAGCTTACCAAATTGATATATGTATATGATGAAAGAATTTTAATTAATTTTAATTTAAGATCATGATTATTATAGGTTTGTTAACAATTTATCAGAAATTGATAACGTAAATGAGGATTATGTTATTTTCTGTAACGTTTAGTTCTTTGCTGTAAAATTTCTACAGGAAAGTTATCCAATCTGTGGACAATTGTGAATTATTTTTTATTGTCTAATATAATTTAATTTTTCATAATTTTTTGACTTTGATGTTATGTAACGCATATTTTCAGCAGTTTTGTCCAAGTTCTGTAAACAAATTATTGTTGATTGATTACTAAACTGAGGATAATGTTATTACCTGTAGACAATTAGATCTTTTCTGTGGCCATAAAAAAATAAAATTGTGATTTTCCGAGAAAATATGAAAGACTGATCTATGTCAATATGATTAAGAATAGCTAGATATTACTTTACAATTAAAGGCTGATTTTCAAAACAATATAACATGTTTTATTTTTAAGACCTCACGAGTCATTGATTTTGTGTTTGACCCATAGGCTATATTACATATTTTTTTACTATTTTTCCCGAAGCGAAGCGAGGGCGATTTCCTAGTCTTTTAAAAACGGAATTGAGAAACAATCTTTGCAGTTGAAAAACTGTCATAACCATACATCGGGTCGCGATCAATTTACCAACTGCAAATAACCATTTTCTTTGTGATATTTACAAATTCAGTGTTTTCATAGGCAAAGTTCTTCTAGACAAAATTAATTATTATACATCTACGGAAAGTACCTACTATACTAGGGTTTGATTCCCTTGCGAGGGTCTTTTGACTGCGTTAACATAGAAGTTTTGATTTTTTCACATCTCCAAGGGAATGGAAACCTGTGTATTGATATTAATTTCCACATGATACCTTCACGCGTTTCTGAGAAAATTGATCTTGACAGACAGACAGACAGACAGAATAATGGTGTGATCTTACGGAAGGCTAAAAATATTAAACCGTTGTTTTGTGTTGAAATTTCATTGTAATGAGGTTTTAATAATCTTGCTGCTTTAAGAGTAGGTTTTTATCTTCTCAGTAAACTAAAACACAATTTTTTCCGAAGCGAAGCGAGGGCGTTTGCTATTTTTAAAGGATTCCGTAACATTAAAATAGGAATAGATATTCACGTTGATCACGGCGATAGAGTGGAAAATTAAAATCTAAACCACCTAAACGAAAATATTTTAGGGCACACGTAAATTGATGACATGCATCAACGAATGAATTATTCCCATGATGTGGAGTATCGTATTCAGTAAATACGTGCATTTTTCCGCCACCACTGACGATAGAACTGAAGCCTGTCTTTAAAGTCGGAAAATATCGACATTCTTTCACCGTGAATCGTGCCGTCCGCCTCCCTTGAACGCCTGTACGATAGTTTAGGTCTTCCGGAAGCTCTATCTTCTGCGTCCGAAAAGCATGTTATAACAGTGATGTTCTCTTGTTGCAGTCCGGCCGCTAGCCGGCGGTGGCTCCGAGGGTAAACCTTCGGAGGAGGAGGAGGATCGCGGCGGGTCCCCCCTGGGACCCGGGGGCCCCTTCTCCTGCAGCCAGTGCCGCGGCGCGTACCCCACGCGCGAGCAGCTCGAGCGCCACGAGAAGCTGCACTCCCCCAACACACAGGTGGATAAAGTCAAATATGTCAGTGTTCATTGTAATACCACTTGCATCTGAATAGCATTTTGAAGTTATTAAAAGTAAAAATAGGCCACTTACACCCGTACCATTCATCGTAGGAACTGAGAAGAAAATCTCAACAAACCGATTACTTACAAACCGACGCTTTCAAATGTAACGGCCAATTAAGCCTTAATTTAAATAATATCGATCAAACCTAAGATAAAATAAGCAAATTACTGACAAATGAATGTATTCTGTTCACAGACATGCAAGATCTGCCACAAGAGCTTTATCAACGTGTACCGCCTCCAGCGACACATGATTAGCCACGATGAGAGCGCCCGCCTGCGAAAGTTCAAATGCAATGATTGCGACAAAGCATTCAAGTTTAAACATCACCTCAAGGAGCATCTGCGTATTCACAGTGGAGAGAAGCCCTTCGAATGTGCCAATTGTGGGAAAAAGTTTTCACATTCTGGCTCCTATTCGTCTCACATGACCTCCAAGAAATGTCTTGTGATGAACTTAAAAATGGGAAGAATAAAACCGAACAATCCTGCGCTTAACCCCGATCGAAGTCCTTCGAGAAAGCGATCGAATGCCATGGTTGCCTCGCAGCTCAATAACAATATAACACCAAATAGTAATTCATTTTTACCTACCTTACCTAAATATAATACTGCAGCGTTCTTTGCATGGACGCCAACGCAAGACAATAATTTTACCCAACCAGCGCTACCCCAGCCAGGTATGAATCCTTTCTACATGCCACCCGGAGTACCCATGAGTCCCACGACGGGTATTGCACCTTATACTATTCCGGCTTCTATAGGTCAATTTTTTGCGCAGCTAGCATCCTCGCAATACCCACTTAGAAAAATTGACAAACCTTTGAGCCCTAGCCAACACGGTATTCCTTCAGGAGATCCTGAAGATTTAATAGAAGAAGTCACTGAAGAAGATGATAAAAGATCAGAAGGAAGCGCTGAGCTAGTAATGGATATTGAAGATGATGCAATATCAGTAAAAAAGGAACAAGAAGACCTAGAGGCAGAGCCCAGGTCTCCTCATAATTTTGAATCCGTCCCTATGCCTGAAAACGAACATGAATCCGGTAATGATCATGCAGGATTCAATACAATATTGGACTCAGTTAGTGCATCCGTGACAAAGCATTTTTTTAGGGCAAACATGGAAAAGCTTTCTCCAGTTTCCGGAAACATTTGTCCGAGCTTAGAATCATCGCCTGCTCAGCATATTGTGGTTAAAAATAAATTCGCGGATACAAACCAATGCTCAAAATGCAATGCTACGTTTAGCACTATTGATGAATTAATCAAACATGATAAAACTGAATGTGAAAACATATTTAGAAAACACGAAAGCTTAGCAGCTCAAGTTGCAGAAACAGTAGCTTTAAATAGATTGGAAGCTGAAATTCGGGCATCTATGCAAAGTGGTGTTAGTGCTAGCGAAGATGAAGATTTCAGTAGGGACGAACGCGAGGATAAAACTTCTTTGAATGACTCAGACAGAAAGATCAGAGTACGTACTGCGCTAACAGAAGAGCAACAGGTAATACTAAAGGAACATTACATGATTAATCCGAGACCAAATAGAGAAGAGTTTAAGAAAATCGCTCAGAGAATTGGACTTGATAGTAGAGTTGTGCAGGTCTGGTTTCAAAATAACAGAGCGAGGGTGCGAAGAATGAATCAAACGGTTCCAATATCTGACCAGCCATTGGATCTTTCTACAAAAAAATCAAATATATCTGTGACGTCAAGTCCTTCACCTTCGCCACCTTGCAGCATTTCAGTAACACATTCCGACTCTGAGGAAGCGGTAAACCTGAGTCAAAAGTCGTCTCGCAGTACAACCCCGCACCATACACAATATTTAAACACGTATCCACATTCCAACTGTTCATCTTCGTCGTATACCGACTTTGGATTATCACCCTCACCCGGAGAGAATTTAAATGGTCACAAAAGGCCATTACCTCAAAAAATACCTATAAATCCAATCTTACCCATGGACAAACTCCTACAGTATAATGATCTTGCGAATGCTAGATCTCCCATCCTGAACAAACACGTGCCGGCTGACACTAACTGGCAAGGATCGAGCCCCTCGTATGAAAGGAATTCTTGGGGCGACGAACTGCAAACTCCAACTGAATTCGACGATAAAACATTAGTATTTAAGAAAACTAAGCTGAAGAAAAACGCTGAATTTAAAGAAGGCGAAGGACAATTTGTATGTGACCAGTGCGACAAAACTTTCGTGAAACAAAGTTCACTGGCGCGACATAAATATGAACACTCAGGTTAGTAAAATAATTTGAATTAATTCATCTTCTAATAATAATAACACTATCTATGTTATGTACTCCAGCATTGCATAATTCATTTACCTTTTTTTCTTTATTTTCAGGTCAACGTCCGTACAGATGTCTGGAATGTCCGAGGGCGTTTAAGCATAAGCATCATCTGACCGAGCACAAGCGGCTCCACACCGGAGAGAAGCCCTTCCAGTGCTGCAAGTGCCTCAAGAAGTTCTCCCACTCCGGCTCCTACAGCCAGCACATGAACCACAGGTTCGCCATCTGCAAGCCCTACAGAGATTGACTTCACACGCCGCCAGCGTTACATCTTATAGAAATCCCAAAGTTTTGTGATGAAGCTTCGTATTCGATTTGCGGTATAACGAATCGCTAGTCAACGTTTGTGATAGCCTTCTCGCAGCGCGGCGCGGCGGCGCGTGCCAGTAACCCGAATTGAATATTGACTTTGAAAATATTACAAGATTTACGTATAGCTTGAAAACAGATAAATGTATTATATTATAAAGTATGCATCGAGTCACTCTATAAGTGCTCTTGTTAAAGTATAACAAACTTTTTAATGCAGACGGCCGCGCTGCTGTACCACAGTGGTAAGCGTCGGTCGCAATTAGTTAATGTAGTGAGCCAGATTAGCTGTACCTACCTGTTTTAAAATATACAAAATTTTATTGTCAAGTTCCGAATAACATTCAAATTGAGCCGTAGGTAGATATAAAGTTTTGCCTCGATGGTATTGTGTGAACTTCTAAAGTGGACTCGGATATTATGTTGTGTTTAAGTGGATAATGCTACCCATGAAAAGATAGTATTGTCGCTCGGTATTTTGATTGGAATTTAAATAATTTTATATCGTTGCTCAACGTCATATTTTTGTATGCTAGAACATTATTCTAATTTCCAATGTATTAAATGACTAGTGCCAAACGTACCAAAGATAAGTGCCATGACAAGCGCCAAAGATTTAAATGATCGTTTCGATGTTTCGATCTGATGGAATACTCCTAGTTATATATTATTATGTGCCGAATCCCAAAGGCCAGTACCTGTAGCATAATACTCCATAAATATATTTACTTTATTTTATTATTTTTTATATTGTGCCAAATGATATTTAAGGTTTGAGTGACGACCGTGTCGTTATTAGTTTGAAGCTTATTTTTAATATTCTGAGAGTAATTGAATAATGAATAATGGTGTGCAATTGCAACATCCAATGCAAATGGGAGCTAAGGCGAGGAGGAATGGACGCGCGTCCGTCGTGATGACAATACAGTAGTAATAACTAATAGTGTCCGTTGTTTGTGTGTACTAATAATTATAATGTTTTGAACTGTATACGTACAAGGGAGTACACATCTGCTTACGAACGATTCATCTCGAAACAGATTTTGTCTATAAACTCAGTTGAGATGGTGTCATCGGAATCTGTCACTATCTTATCAGTATTCTTCCAAATAAAAATCTTAAACCGTCTGTCCCAAAATTTATCTTCCGTTTAATGCTCGTTAACATTTTAAAATTAGTGTAACTAAGCTTCTCGTATTGTAACATAATTATGTGTTTAGATAGATTAAATCTTACTTAAGTTTAAAGCATTCCATGATATACTCCTATGGGATCTCTACTGTGTTTAAAAAACTCTTTCGATTAGTCCAAAGATTAGTGTATTGTTAGAAGCTGTACATAATAATTATTGTAAATAATACAAGAATTTATGTAAATAATATCGCTTTATCAAATGGTAGTGCGCGCGCGTCGACCCCGGCCGGCGCCGCGACGTCTTACGATGAATTAAGAGACAATAATCAACATCTGTTTATCCAAATACAATAATATTATGATAAATTAATAGTATCTTGTAAAACAAATTGTAAAACTATAGTGTTATTGTGATTATACTCAGTATTTTAATTGACATCAATCTGAATTCCAATATTTTAAACAGTAGATAACCGTTTAAGTTATAGCTAAATTCCATTTTCAAGTTGTAATTTTTACCTAACAATTAACTCTGTACTTAATTCGTATGTTGTATGTGTTTACTTTTATTGATATCGACACGACGTACCTATTATCTCATTTTATTTAGGTTTTAGATTAAAAATTATCATAGATGCAGCTCTATTCAAATTAATGTAGCATAATAACATCGATCATTTATATTTACCTTATTGAATAATATACAGTTGCACCATGGCATTCAAAACTTTGTAGATTTTGCTAAACAGATTATATGAAAGTGATTTAAAATACAACAATATGTCAAAATTAAAAATGTATGTCTTACCTACCTTAATACAGCTAGGTACAGTCGGCAAAAGAATTAGGTATGCACGGTATGATTCTAAAACCTGTAATTATTGATATTACCTACGGATTGTTTGTGTTATTGTCAATGTTAAATGATACCTGTATATGTAAGGTATGATTTAACATTGATAATAACGTAAACAATACGTGATATTAAACATTACATAGGGTTTTAGAAATGATTCTAATGATTGTTTTTAGGCATGTACTTAAAAGGCCCCTGTGTCCAATGGCCAGTGTACAAGATGGATTTGGTTGGAGTGATGATGAAACTCTCTAAAAACCTTTCCAACCTGTTGAGACCTTTTTCTCCACTTTGATCTCTTTTAGTGCCATGATCTGTTTTGTTATGGCTGTTCTCAGCTTCATGGCCAGTTTGTACACAGGGGAATCCTCTCCAGAGATTACAGCTAGTGACGTATCGTCCTCCTCGTCAAATACTGGTTCTTGGCGAGTTTGACGCAATCTTTGAATGGGAAGAGCTCGAGCTTCACCAGACTCAATCCACGCTCGCCCGGCGACGTAATATTCAAGAATCCGTCGTCTTCCTTTATCGAGATATTCTGACAAATTCTTCCAGTAGTTGACACTAATGAGTGCGTTCGGGCTAGATTGGCGACCATACAGGAATAATCCTCTTCGTTCTGGTCTTTCATGTCTAGCGACATAGACATGAAATCCGTCTCTGATTCCTCCTGAACTTTGCGTTTCTTGTTCGACTTCTTCTTGCTCGTCATTACAGGTACTTCCACGTCGGGCTCGCTTTCCTCCTCGACTGCAGGCTGCTTCCTCTGTTGCTTCTTGAACATTTACCGGGTAGATACTCTTCCTCGCTTTCTACCTCGCTCTCTAAGTGCAGCTTCCGCTTCATAGAGGTTGACTTCTCCTTCTGGAATGTCACTGTTTTGGGAAGCAGCCCACTGTTCGATTTTTTCAACTTCTTCGGAGCTTGTTGTATATTCTCGTAGTCTTTGGATGTGGAGGCACCTGCATGATGATCCGGAGTACGGACAGTCGTGTATGACATGCATGTGTTTTTCATGTCGGGCAATGATGAAGATCCCCGGGACGTTGACGGTACCGGCTCCAATTCCGCATGCTCCTCCTCTGACATTCGTTTTTGCAGCTCGAGCAGACATGTGGAATAATGGTCGAATAATATGTTCTCTAAAGCGGGATCCCAAACCGTTGCTTGGAGTTTCCCAAACGTCACGCCACGAAGCGCCACGGTATTCAGACTTTTTAAGAACGGCTTCATAATTCTTAGCGTCATGTCGCTCTCCCAAAAGTTTTCTAACCATCTGTAGATACCGTGCGTCTTCACTTGCTTCTTCTGGCTCGTCAACAACGATAGATTTTTGCGCTTCGTAGGCTTCCCTTTCTTCGCGGCAGGTTCTTCTTCCAGAACATATTGCGTATTCTGGTCCTCTAAATTCTCCGTCGTTTCCCCCGCTTCGTTTTGGCAGTCCGCATTCGGTGCACTTAACTCCTCGCCGCTTAATGTATTTTGTGATGGGATGTTGATCTCTTCCTCGTCCAGATTTACTTATACTACCGGCTTCATTGTTGAAAATTAAAAACTCGCGTAATTCGTCAATGGTGAACGGATACTGTTACTCTTCGAGAGCTCGATGAGAACTGTGCTCGAACTGAGCCGGTAAACTGTATTTATAACTTGGAAATTATCTCTTAATTTCCAATACTCCACTGCCGCCACCACCGCTTATCAGTAATGACTCAAGCCTTATCTAAGTAACCCAAGTAGCACATAATCATGAACTTTATCATGTGCTTCGCACGATAGTTCGATTGTGCTACTTGGGCATGAGCCCTGCATACTTAATTCATTAGTCGACTGTACATGTTTTCGTCTGCGACATCCCGCACCAGATGGCACCTGGAACCAAACAAAAAACCATTTTGACGCACCGAACAACAGTAACGCTTGGGAACGAGCACGCAACAAATTGTAAACGTTTGTTAACGAACTAAGCCTCGACAGGCGTATTTAGCGAAAAGCACTGTACAAGAATTCACACAAGTAATAAAATAATTATAATGTTCTAGATAGTTAGGCCGGTGGGTGCCATGACAGATTGTGCTGCGAGCTCCCAACGTTACGGCTACCCGCCTTAAACACTCAATCTCCCAACGCTTCAAACGGCAGCTGGAAAACATTTCATTGTGATTTGAATAGAGCACAACACCCATATTTTTCATCTTTCACTTCAGCAGTATGTTAGAACAGAAAGTTCCTAAGCAAAATACATTATAAGAGATACATACCTAACGATTATTTCTATATTTTGTAAGTAATTAGATAAAACTAATCTGTAAAGGTTTCTAATCAACGAATTACATAACTTACTAGTTACTACACGCATTAATATTTCTCATTTAGTGCAAGTGGTCGGTGGTCACTTTGTTAGGGTTTATTAGATTCAATAGGCATTAATTATACACACTAGCGGCGCCACCGTCGCGGTGGTCCGCGGCGGGGCCTTTGAGCTTATGTCAGTATTTCGATACACATCCATAGCTAATAATATTAATTACTATTACAAAGTTACACGCGACAATTCCAAATCTTAACTTATCTGTACCTAATGTAAACTTATGATCGGATTAAGCGAACCTGTTTGAACTATTTCATATTTTATTGTAATTTTATTTTTAAGTGATTTCCAAATTGTGACCGGTGGGCTAGATAAACCAAAGATTAATTATGTTGAAATGAGACGCGGAACCTGTACCATATAGCCTCCCGTCGTCCCTAGCCGTAGTTATTAGTTTAAGTTAGTTATTTACGTGCCAAATATAATTTTAAGTAAGGCTTCGTTTATATTTTATACGAAATGGAGATTTTATTTTTTACATGAAGGCATTATGTACTATGGCAATGTTTAGTTACGGACGCAGTCGGCGACGCCGGGTGCACAAAGTATTTCTTCCTTTGTTTAAGTGTAGTGTAAGTGATGAGAAGCCAATCGTGAATTCCTATTGCCATAATATTATTATGTGTTTGTTGTATTCGCGTGCGGTCAGTGCGGTCAGTGCGGTGTGCGGTCCATGTGGCCCCACCCCGCACCCGCTCGGCGCGAACATTGTTAAATAAGATACCTACTCTAGATTGTTAAACTTACGCATAGATTAACATGTGTTAAAATTGCCTATATAAATTATAGTAATTCATTTTACTTGATATTATAATGTATATTGAATTTATGAATATTAAAATATATATATTGACATTTCAATGCAGCTGCCTGATTTTATTTTTGCTTTCCTTCATGTAGGTACCTACCTCTATTGCTCATTTTCATTTTTTAAGACCTAATATCAATGGTTGATCTTGTAAATAAATCAATGAGTGTATTTGAATCCGATAACCTGAACAAATGATGCTATTCTGGCAGAAAGTAATTTTATACTCTCTTTAAAATAATATAATAATATAATATAATAATACTTACATAATAATATGTATGAGGGGTCGGGGAACTACAGGGGACCTGCTGCATCTGATGGCGGCGGTCAGGTAGATGTCGCTTATCTCGAGTCCTGCTCGTGAAGCTGGCCGGCGCCGCGGCGTGGGCTGCAGTCTGCACGCCACACACGCTTACCATATTCGCCAGCTACCTGCGAGACAGGCGCCGTAGGTACGTCGATTGTGACGGGCGTCTTTCGGACCAGTACTGGACAAGATCCTGATCTTTGACACCTGTGTCAATCAAGGTAGCAATTTAGGGCCACTCCAAATGATCTACCGCAGGTGGTCTTGAATTCAACGTGCCTTATATTTGCTGACGACCTGAAATTGGTACGCGAGGTACGTCACATCTCTGATCATGCTAAGTTGCAGGCAGATAAAATTAGACGGGTCGTAAAATGGAGTCATACGTACAAATTATATTTCAACGTGGCTACGTGCACGGTGTCGTCTTAGCCGCGTATCCATTTGAGGCAGCCACGGCTGAGCAAGTGGAGACCGTGCCGCGGGTCAAGTCTTACCTCGACTTGAATCAAACGAAGTGGTCGCGCAGCGAGCCAAACCATGTCGGTAAACGTCTGTGCTCAAAGGCACCTCAGCTGTGAGAGTCGTGTGTTCAGTGGAGACGGTTGTACGAAACTGAGAGAACTGTGGCTCGATGCTCTTGTATGTGGCTCAAGTGTAGATGCATGAACTTTCTGCAGCCCGCGACACGCTCGCGATGAAGCAGCTCGTCACGGCATACTACGTCGAGGGCGAGCCGCTGCGTCGCGTCATGGAGGTCCAGGATATGGGTGTGCGTCACTTACCAACTTACCACCTTACCAGCAATACTAGTTCAACTCAATGTTTTAAGTATTATTATTAACTACTTAGCACTTACTATCAAAATGGCAACAACTCAAAATAATACTGCTTCAAATGTCAAGAATATGGGTACAATTCAAAATAACTCCTTTTTGTTTACGAAGGGCGCATGCGTTTCGCTACTAGTGCTAGTTGCAACTAGCAATATCCCTGTTTTGTTTTGACGGGGGCGGAAGAGCCTCGTTCGTTCTACAAAAGTACTTACGTCGAGTAGTCGAGTTATTTTTTGAGTTAGCCCCCTTTAGATCTGAGTGTGCGATATGAAATCACACATAAAGCATTATGTTCATATCGTAGTTATCCCGATGCCAGGGCTATTGCCGTAGGATGATGGTGGTGGTAGGTAATGTAGCCTGTATTTTCAGTATACAGCTGTGTGCAGTGTGCTTAGTGCGAGTTTTACGTGAAATAACGAGCTCGCAACGTAAATGCGAATTGGCTAAAATTTGTAAGGGACCGAAACAGAGCCATCTAGCGGCACTAAAAAGAAAATACACTTTTTCAACTTTCCCCCCAAAAGATAGCTCTCCTTGCCTTTATACCACATGCTAGTTATAATCTGTGTTGACTAGTGATTTAAGTACTCTGTAGTCATTCTGTAAAGTTGACACTTATGTTGACATGACACAACAGTTTGACGTTTGACGTTAAGCATTGTTGTTGGATTATAACTTAGGGATGGACATTGAAAAAAAATCGATGTTTTTTTCGATGCAATACATCACATAGTGGCATCGATGTTATATCAATGTTTCAAAAAATACATCGATGTTTTCCATACATCAATTGTTTTTATTTGTACTAGCGTTGGGACTAAAAAAGTCATCGGCAGTGAATTTGATGTCCAAAAAGTAAGGAAACGCTTTTCAACATTAGCCTTATGTCGCTGTTTTAGGGTTAAAGAATAAAATTTGCGAAAAGCCGTAGAATTTGCTACGGCACCATGGTTGCAGCCGTAGGCCGTGGATTTTGTGATTGTTTGGTTTGGTTATCCTCTTAGGTTTGCCTCTTCGATGCATCGAATAAAAACATCGATGCTTACTCGATGTTGACCTATTAAAAAATCATCGGATTGAATCGATGTTTCCATACTTTACATCGAGTATTTTTAATATATCGATGTATATCGTGCATCCCTAAGATAACTCTTCGTCGTCTCCACACTCTCCACTCTTCGAATCAGTCACAGAGTACTTTGTTATATACTGAAAGAATCAGTATACAATATTTATCTATGCTTCGAATGTTCAATTCAATAATAATATAAAAATTGGTCGACAATCGACATTGAATTTTTGGATTTTGATTCGACGTTGTATTTTCGTTCGTGTAACCCATGTGCAATATTAGAGAAGCTGTAAAAAAATCTGCAAGTTTGTGACAAAATAATTAATAATTTTTGCCCAATTAATTATTTAATACCCGTTTAATACCCAATGCCACTACAGTGAGGGAATCAATATGAGTGGAAAGACCAAGCAAGCCCATCGGACGAAAAATAATGTTAGAGTAAGTGCATACCTACTTTATTATTACAGCTGTCTCATAGGAAGTGATCCTAAGTTTAAGCTTATAAATGTGGAATAAACCAAAATCTTATATTTCTAAACCAAGCGATTTTTTTATATTGGTAGTTGGTTACCAACCTTGGTAGTTATATTTTGTATTCCTAATTCGTTTCTAATTCCTTCAGATGGTACACAGTCACGGTACCAAATCCTTACTGAATTATTTGTAGTAGTGCTTCATGTAATCCCTACTTTATGCGGTCTCAGAAGTATTCTATATACATCATTTAAATGATTATGCAGTTATCTGTCTATTGCCTAATAATTATATTCTACCGAGGAATGTTATAGAACTCTGTAAATATAACCAAAACTATTGGATATACTAAATAAAACTTTTTGGATTTTGGTTTATTATAATTTTCTTTTTGCATGCACGTTGTGTTGCCAGGCGGGAGACCTCCCTTTGTCAAACATTCATTTCGTGTCTACTATTTGTGTATTTGAGCCAAACAATAATTATGATTTACATGGATCAAGCTTACAGTAAAAGTGTTGCCATTATTTCACAACTATGTTTATCTCCGCAGCCATCCAGCAGTGGGCGCAGCGCAGAGCTGCTCAGTAGCATGGTGAACCCGGCGCTGGTAATGGTGGGGCCCGGCAACCTGCTGCCGTCCGTCTTCCCCAGCCTGGCCGGACCCACTATAGACCCACCAGTCAGTAACGAGTTCCTATTATGCTTCAAGAAATTTCACAAGAAGGATCCTATCACCAAACTTAAGGTATATTTAATGAATATTTTTGCTTTGAAATAATTATGTTAAAATATGATTTGTATTAAAATGCTGTAGATAATGTGTTTAGTTACAAGCTGGTGTCTGAGATAATATCGTCTGCAGAAATATTTTTTATACTCATACAACCATTTACTCAGGGGTTCTAATATAAAAAGGTGTGAGCATGATGGTGAGTTTCTAATAAACCTTTGAAAGGGCCATACCATTCTTTCCTTATGAAACTCTGCTACAAACTACATAACCAAACAAACTGACTTAAATTTGACACACCCCCATTTTACGCAATGAATTTTCAAAAATCGTTATCTTTCCTCACCGTATGGATCTTTTAGGTTGTCTGGGTTGTCTGTCAGCCAGTAACAGTATGTAATATAAATAAAAATAAAAAAATATTTTATTTATTTTAAATGTGTTTTTAAATTATGTTATGAGTGTATGTCAAGGGCCACCATACACAAAAAGTTGCACCGGAATAGAACATTGAACTATAACAAATTTTATTTATATTACAATGGGGTTCGCTTGGAAAAAGTAAACCGCATAGAATTTTAATAACAAATATTTATTCTGCAAAAATATATAACAATTTGGAAATATAATTTTCGCCAAAACTTATCAATTAAATTAATTTTAATGCCTAAAGTTGTTACAAATAATTTTGTGTATCAGCTAGCCAAAGGAGAGGAATTTTGAATTTAAGAAATAGTTACAATATGTGAAAAATAAAAAGAATTTAAGCAAATTTCGGGCGCCTGGATGGCTTAATCCATCCTAAAATTAAATTAAATTAATTATCCAAAATTGAAACAAATTACAAGATATAAACCGACTTAATATTAACTAGATATAACCTAGCCTTAAAATAAATCGTACTTAAGCGTTAAGTTGAATGCCGAGTTCTTCAGTTTGTAAGAAAATGTAATTACATACCAGAACGTAGCAATCCAAAATATATGTTATTATAACCAAAAATTCCAAAAATTAAGCGGGGCTCGGTGTCTCAGCGCACGACGTAAGAACCGGCGAATGCGTATAAATAAGAAGGTAGGCAGCGAATGTAATGGTATCGAAACGATCCACTAGGAAATGGTCCAATAATAATAATAATAATAATAAAGCCTTTTTATTTTCTCATTTACATAACATAATTTTAAATTCATATGTGCATAATTATAACAGGACAAGTAAAACAAGTTAACGTTATTATAAATTAAAAAATAAAATAAGTAAAATTATAGTCATCAATTTTCATCCAAACAAAATTAAAAAATATATTAAATTATACAATTAAAATTATAAAGTTAAGTCATTTCATGCAATTTAAATATAATTAACGAATTTATTTAAAAACAAAATTAAATTTAAAAATTGATAAAAAATAATGTTTTTCTACATGTCATTATTTGAATTTTTTATTAGATTAAATGAGAACCCCTCTGTAGGGTAAAGGCCTCCTCCAAGTTTAACCATTTTTGTCTATCTCTTGCTTCAATACACCACTTGTCTCCCGCTATTTCTCTAATGTCATCAATCCATTTTCTAGATGGTCGACCACGCTTCCTTTTTCCCGTAGGCCCCGTCCATGTTATTACTCGTTTGGTCCATCGAGAGTCTTCCATTCTGGCCAAATGTCCTGCCCATTTCCACTTTAATGACATAGAATGGTGTAAGAAATCAATTAGTTTAGTTTTTTTTTCTTATTGTAATATTTCGTATTTTATTAATTTTGCGTATTTTTAAGATGGATCTTTCCATTGCAGCTTGGCATATTCTAATTTTTTCTTTCACCTGTTTTGTGTATGTCCAAGTTTGTGAGCCATACGTTAGACAAGGAAGGATAGCTGTATCGATCACTTTCTTTTTCATAGACAGAGGCATTTTTCCTTTTAATATTTCTCTGTGGGCCCAGAATTTTTGCCATGATATATTTATCCTTCTGTTGATTTCCTCTATGTTGCTGTTTGGATTGAACGATATCTGCTTGCCGAGGTATATATAAGACTCTACATAGTCGAGGTTTATATTCTTGATCATAATAGGCAGTTTTTCAGAATTTGTCATCAGTTTTGTTTTTTGCAGGTTCATTTCCAAGCCTACACGTGCACTCTCTACTTGTAGGGATTGTACCATTTTCTGAAGTTGCGAACTTGATTCTGAGAAGAGTATTATATCGTCAGCGAAGCGCAAGTGACTCAGGTGGTTGTTTTTAATCCTAATACCATAATCTTTCCAGTCAAGTTTCCTGAATATCATTTCCAATACTGCGATAAATAGCTTTGGAGACAATGGGTCGCCTTGCTTTACTCCTCGTTTTATTTTTATTTCTGGCCCTGTTGTCTCTAGCCTGACTCTACTTGTGCTCTTCTCGTAGATGTTTTGTATTATTTTGATGTAAGTCTTCTCTATTTTGTTTTCATTGAGTGCTTCCCAGATTGAGTTATGCGAAATAGAGTCGAACGCTTTTTGGTAGTCTATAAATGCTAAATATAGAGGTCTTTGAAATTCTTTGTATTTTTCTAATATTGACTCTAGAACTTGTATGTGATCGATAGTTGAATAACCTCTTCTAAAGCCTGCCTGTTCTACTGGCTGGTTTACGTCTATTTTTGTTGCTATTCTGCTCAATATGCAGGATGAAAATAGTTTATATAAGCTCGGTAGTAGACTAATAGGACGATAATTGCCTATATTCTTTGGATCTCCTTTTTTATATAATAAAATAATGTTTGATTTAGTCCATTGTTCGGGGACTCTCTGCTCTTTGTTTATAAGGTTAAATAGTTGTGTTATTATAGGTGTCAGTATAGTTCTCGCTAGTTTTATTGCCTCGTTTGTAATACCGTCTGGCCCTGGGCTTTTTTCTTGTTTTAACTTTTTTATTTCCCTATCAATTTCTCTTTCATTCCAAGGAATAGTTGGTTCTTCTTCATATGTACTAGTTATAGAGTCGGTGATGTAATTATTTTGGTCATAAAGATTTTTGTAGAAATTTGTTGCTATTTTTAGAATGTTATCTCTGTTAACTGTATTAGTAGAGTTCTCTGTTAAGCTAGGTATCCAAGTTTTGTGCGTGCAGAGTTCTTTATATGCGCGTTTGCAGCTCCCCGTATTACTTAGATGTTTCTCTATAATTTTTGATCTGTACTGGTTATAATCATTTCTAATACTTCTATTTGTATTTTTGTAGATGGAACTGAGTTTCTGTCTATCTTCCTGGCTTTTAGGCTTAAGACTTTGTAAATGGTGCCGTTGTTTAATTAGATTTAATGTTTCTTCTGAAAAAATGTTGCTGATTTTGCTTTCCTCTGTTTTCTTATCTGTTTTCATACTGTCGAGTAAACAATTTTCGAACTCATTATATAGAGTTTGGACTGAGTTAATATTTTTGAATTGTAATGCTTCAATATTTTCCTTTAATTTTTTTAGGTAATTATTTGCTTCGTTTTGATTTACTAATTTGTATGTAGAGCATTTGTAATTTACTCGACTCTTTTTGATTTTTGATAGTGATAATTTTGATCTAACCAATCTGTGATCAGAAGGGAACATAATGTTGTTTAGAACATGTACGTCATGAAATCGGTTTGGAAAGTTTGTAAGAATGTAATCTATTTCATTCTTCGTTGTCTGATCGGGAGACTTCCATGTCCATTTGCGACTAGCCTTTTTCTTGAAAAAAGTGTTCATAATGGAGAGGTTATTTTCGTGAGCATAGTTTATTAATTTCTGTCCCCTTGTACTCCTTGTTCCGTATCCGAACTTTCCAAGAAGTTTGCTTTCGGTAGAGTTCGTTTTCCCTATTTTCGCATTAAAATCGCCCATAACTATGATATTAGGGTAAGCAATTTCATGCGCTTTATGTAGAGTATCATAGAATGTGTCTATTTCAGAATCTTCCGAATCTTCAGTGGGTGCGTATACTTGAATGATTGATATTGTTAAATTATTTATCTGTATATCTAAAATTGCTACTCGGTCTGACAACCCTTTAAAGCTTTTAATGCATGGTTTCAGAGATTTCTTTATAATAAAGCCGACTCCATATCTTCCTTTTGTTTGCCCATTATAGCATAATATGAATTCATTGTATTCATCGATGCCATAGCCCAATCTTCTTACTTCTGACAGTCCAATAATATCATACTTGATGTATTTCAAAGCGTTTGTGAGTTCTAGTAGTTTCGTATTACTTGCAAGCGTTCTCACATTGTATGTACCAATATAAAAAATATCTTTGTTTTCCTGATTTAATATGGTTTTTTCATGTTTACTTGGAGGGTTATAGTCAAGAGAAAAACTGGTTTCGTCTTTCTCCCCCGCGGTGACTAGCCGTGTTGGGTATTTTTGAGGAGATGGAGGGGTTACATCTAATCGTTTTTTTGCGTCGATAATGCTGCAGTGGCGCCTGGTTCAGAAGTATTTTTTGATGACGCAATATTCATGTAAGAGGTGATACTTTGGGTCTTATTTTTCTTTTGTATTTGTTTTACACTTCCAATGTCAATCGTTTTTGCAGTGGTATGAGGTATGCGTTCAGGTGATTCCGATAGATTCCGTTTTTGGTTGCGTATATCCCCCTTTGAATATTTGTTTTTTGTGCTGTCGTTTAATATTACTATTTTGTCGTAACGTAATACAGCATTTTTTCCCAATTTACGCTCTTTCTCTACTTCTGTTTGCAGTTCTTTACGCTTCAGTAGAATATTTCGAGGAAAATCTTCTTTCACACTTATGGACGAGCCCTTCAATGTTCCTTTTTTCTTTAATATTTCAATCTTACGGCCCAAGGTAGTAAGCGTCACGGCAATAGGTCTAATTTTGCTTCCTCTCTTTCCTAATCTTCTAGCTGTTTCTATTTCTGACAGTTGCATATTAATGTTCATTTTGTTATCAATGGTGTGTATTATAATTTTTTGTAATTCTTCATATCCATGCTCGACCTCTTCTACCCCAAACAGTATGATGTTTTTCTTTCTAGCTTGTTTCTCTAAATTGTCAATAGTTTTCTGTTGTTGCTCTATTTTTATTTCCATGTTATATGTTCTATTTTCTATCAGAGTAAATTTTTCGTTTATGTTGTTATTAATAGCTTGAGTGATATTATTTTGCATGGTTCTTATTTCTTGCTTCTGAATGGTTAAGTCGTCTTGAATACGTTTTAACATTTCCATCATTTCATCCATGTTTGGTACTTATAACGCCCTCTATGGACTAGTAGTAGTAGAATTTAATATACTAATCAGTTACAAGTCACGCAACGCAATGGCAGTCAATGCGCAGCGCGTCTTATTGTAGCTCTGTGTTAATAGATGGCGCTGTAGTGTAAATTGTTTACAGACAGACTATGACTTTTGCAGTTTTATTTGAAGTTTTTTAATTAATTTATGATATTCTTCAGTTGACTGACCTTCACGATTCTTTATCTTGTTTTCTTAATTGCCAGATCGTATAAGACAGGCTTAGTTCCGTTAAAAACTATAATTTCTTCGTTTTTTCGAGATTTTGTGGTGGATTTTGTCGAAAATCACTATTATTTCTTCAATCTTAATTTCAGTCCAAATTTGATGAACGTGGTGAACAAAACAATTTCCTCCAGATTTATTTTTTTTGACCTTACGATATTACTGTCTGCTGTTGGCGAGTTTATTTATAATTTATCTTCTTATGAAATGAAGCTACTCATCAATAGGTGGCGTTGGTTGGCGTATTTTAACTTGACACCTAATGTCTGGTTAATTTGTTCTATAGGCTTCTATTCAATTCCTGCCGCTTGACACTAGATGGCGCTTGTACCATATCTCGGTTCCGATGTAATTTCGATTTGTTCTTTATTAATATTTTAATTTTTTCCACTAATATAACTTGATAAAGTATATGCCGATTAAAGTCCTTTTGTACCTTTCCTTAACTTTTATGCACTTTCACTTTCAGTATCACTTTAGTTCGAAATGTCACTCATTGTTCGTTAACTTTTTTAAAACAAGTTTATTGCACTTTTTCTGCACTATTTAAGGTAAACTTCACAATGTCTGGTAATTTTGAGTGTATCAATAACGTTTTATCTCGTAGTCTCACTTGAATTCTTATTTATTATATTTTTAAAAGCACGAAATACGGGACAACAATACTGACAGCAGGACTGCCCTACCCTCCAAATGGTCCAATAACCCATTAAAAAAAACTCGTCGAAAAACCCACTAAGAAAAATCCGTTAAAAAACCCGTAATGAAACTCGTAAAAAAACACTGGAGAATCCGGTGTTTTTCACAATATAATCCATAAATTACGCGGAAAGGCACTTAATTGGAATCCATGAGGTAAAATTAATCGCACATTATATGGCGAATCGACAAATAATTCTAATAAATATATGTGACGGAAAGCATAATGGCTTTTAAATTTTAATTTCGTCACATTATTTTATGAAAAAACAAAGAAAATGAAGAAAACTCAAAAAATTGTTCACATTGTTAAAGTGACTTTTCAGAAGGCCGGCAGAAAAGTGAGGTTCCAATGACAATCAATATCTCATAAAAATTAGAAGACAATTTAGACAAAGGAATCAGTCCATTCAACCAATATCTATGACCAAGGATCATAGAGTTAAATACTGGATAACAACATTGCATTCAACTAATGTGCAACACGCGACGCGCCAGTAGCGACACCTGTAATTAATTTCCGAACTTAAAAATTATTAAAGATCTGTGACAAATGTCAAGTGACAGCTTGTCAAATAAGTTGACATTGGCATCGACAGAACATCGATACTGACGGCCCTGTCAAAAACGATTCCAAATTACCCACTAGTTAATGATAATTTTGTGAAGTTAAAAATTATAAGTTAAGGTGTGAGGTTAAGTATGTAAACAAATGTCGGATGAAATGATTTGTTCCGAAAGGGTTAGAAAAACGATTTAATTTAGTGCTAGGCTACACATGTAACGTAAAATACGTTACATTACCCCCCTGCCAAAAATAAAAGAGGAGCTCCGAAGGAGAAACTCTTTTCAAATGAAAATTCTAAGTTAATAAAGTTTGATAGAGTCCTAAGAATCTACAAAAGTAAAGGAACTAAAAGGCGCAAAATACCAAAAAGGTTAACGAAATAATCGCTAAAACAAGAATTGTTCAAGTCACAAGTGACTCTACAATTTCAAAACTCTACATTGGACTCAGAAGTAACCAAGAGACTACATCAACGAGTACCAATTGAAAGAAAAACCAGCTCTATACTAGCTCTACAAGTACAAAGTCAAAATAGAAAAACTCTATATTATCTCTACAAAATCATAGAAGAAAAGCTTTATGTTATCTCTACACTCTTCATTAGAGTCAAAAGTCGAAAGAAAAAACTTTAACTCGAACGAGAAATAAGTGAGATATAACACAAGTCTAAAAAGGTAGAGCAAAAGCTCAAAGTTAAACTTTTCACTCAAAGGAGATGAAAAACAACTAACGCAATCGCTACAAAACGAGAGACGCGAAAAGGAATGTAATCGTGATCGACACAACACCATCGACTTTCCGAACACGAAGACATAAAGGAAAAAAATACCAAAAGAATGAATTTCGTGGTCGACTCTACACCATCGGCTTTTCGAACACGAAACCACCAAAAGCTTTGTCTGTGATCGGCCCAACACCACCGAACTCCCGAGCACAGAACGAAAAATGTTATTAGTAGCACCAAACAATGGCTACTAAATAACCAAATAAACCAAAACAAATGTTACTGTGACCGGCTCTACTCCACCGACTTACCGTGCACAGAACAAAAATTTGTAATAACAACTACAAACTTGAGCTGTATTACCAAAAGGTGTGATAGACAACTACACAAACGAGTGCTATCAACAAAAAATGGAAAAGTTCCCGAAAAGGTTACTAAATCCAAAAGTCAAAGCAAAGTTATACTCTCCCTGCAGTAGACGAGTACAAGAAAAAGTCTATATCCGAGAAGTCAAGTCCGGGTATATAACATTAAGCTAAAAACTTAAACTTAAAATATAAGCTTAAAAGTAATACATATTTGTATCAAACAATTATGCTAATAAAACTAAATTAGTATTACGTTGAAGGGCGTAAACTAAAACAAAATTAGATCCTTAAAATATAGTAAAAGATCTATAAACAAACTTAAATCTAACTAATTTCTTATGCTTTGGGGAAAAGTTAAGATTTTAATTTTGAATGTTCTAAAATGTCCTAAGTAAAATTTTAGTAATCTATTTATGTAGTACTGCGTAAGTTCAAGTTCAATCCTATCACTCATTCATCTCACACGGGCTAGACCAATCATACTTCACACTAATTCATCAACAAACAAAAGCCCAGAAACTATCGCCAACGACAGTTCAACAAAAAAAGATTTGTACAAAGTGTACACAACCAAAAATTAATTAATTTTAATAATATCTTTAACATGATAACGTCCAGTGGAACGTTTTCCTAAATCTTTCAAAATATAGACATTATCTGAAATTTTCTTAATTATTTTAGATTTCACAAACTTAGGAGCAAGCTTTGCCGAAAAATAATGCAATGCATTAGACTGAACAAAATTCCGTCTCCAAACAATATCTCCCAAATCATAGCAAATGACTTTCCTGCCTTTATTATAATAAGAAGCATTTTTACGATATGCTTTTAATAAAGAAGTGGAAACCAATTGAAAAATTGAACTAAGAGAGTTCAAGGAAGTAGAGTACCTTTCGCGATTACCTAATTGGATATCATCTAAATTATTAATGGAATTACTAAATTTATGTAGGGAAGCATCAATTATAACTTCTCTACCAAACATCAAAAAGTTAGGAGTAAATTCTGTAGCTAAATTAACACTACTATTCAAAGCTAATTGAACATGATTGATAAACTTCGACCACGTACGATGATCGTCTCTAACATAACAAGCTAAACAAGTTTCTAAAGTTTTATGATAACGCTCAACAGGATTATTTTGTGGCGTATACAAAGTGTTATAAAATATTTTATCAATATTATAATTTTTCAAAAATTCAACAAATGTTTTTGAAATAAATTGTTTTCCGTTATCGCATACAAAAATCTTTGGACAACCAAATTTAAGAAAAATATCTCTCTCAAGAAATCTACAAATAGACTTAGTAGTGGCATTACCCAATGGACATAACCAGCAATATTTTGAAAATACATCAAGTACTGAACAAATGAAACGATGACCAGAATAAGTTCTAGGCAAGGGACCAATGATATCAATAGAAAGCATCATCATAGGTGAATTTACTATTTTAGGATTAGACATGAAACCAAATGGAGGGGAATTTGAATGTTTATAAGCTTTACAAACTTCACATTTAGAAATATAATCTTTTACATCTTTTGCCATATTGGGCCATATTTAAAGTTTTGAAAATACCAAGATGAGCAGAATCTAAGTTATCGTGATTATTACGAATAGTATCTAAAATATTTTCCTTAGGAATAACAATTTTCCAAGACAAATTACTCTGAATTTCAAATCTAGGTTTACAGAATCTATAAAGAACGTTATTATCAACTCTAAAGTTTTTATATCTTAAAGGATATTTTTGACATCCAATGAAAATACGTTTATACCAAGGATCAGTAATTTCATCATCAGGCTGAACAATTTCTGATGGAACATCAATAGCATTAATTTGAATACGAGACAAAGTGTCAGGTACAATATGTAAATTTCCTTTTTTATGAATTATATCAAATGTAAATTGAGAAATACGAGCAGCCCAACGAGCTAATCGTCCACTAGGATTATTTAAACCTAACAGCCATTTTAAACTAGCGTGGTCAGTTATAACAGTAAATTTCATACCTTCAATATATGGTCTAAAATGTTCAATTGAATCTAAAATTGCAAGAAGTTCTTTTTCAGTTGTGCTATAATTAATTTCACATTTACCAAAAGTTCTTGAATAAAATGCAATAGGATGTTGGTTATCATCTTCATCTTTTTGACATAAAACACTACCAATAGCAAATGAACTAGCGTCACAATGTAAGTAAAATGGTTTTTCAAAATTAGGGCAAATCAAAACAGGAGCTGACAAAAGAGCTTGTTTAAGTTGAATAAAAGCATTTTCACAATCAGAATTCCATTCAATTTGACGTTTAGAGTTTTTACTTCCTCCAGTTAATTTAGACAAAGGAGTAGCAATATCAGCAAAACCTTTAATGAATCTACGATAATAAGAACACATACCTAAAAAGCTTCTAACCTCTTTAACGGTTTTAGGTTGGGGAAAATTTTCAATAACAGATAATTTAGAAGGATCTGTATGTAAACCTTTACTATCTACAATATAGCCTAAATAACGTAAACGATCTTTACAAAATTCGCACTTTTTTAAATTAACAGTAAGACCTGCCTCTTTTAAACGTGTATAAATTTTACGTAGCAAAGTTAAATGACTTGAAAAATCACTAGAAACAGCTATTAAATCGTCCAAATATACAAAAACTTGGGAATCGAATTCAGGTCCAAATAATCTGTCTACTAAACGTTGAAGTTCAGCAGGAGCGTTAGTTAAACCAAAAGGCATTCGAACAAATTCGAATAATCCTTTGCCAGGGATTACAAATGCAGTTTTTTCACAAGAAGATTTTTCTAAAGGAATTTGAAGAAAAGCTTTTGACAAATCGATAGCGGAAATAAACTTAGCACCACGCAAATTATCCAAAATTCGCGATGTGTAAGGTAAAGGATACGCATCTTTAACGGTAACAGAATTTAATTTTCTAGAATCTAAACATAATCTAGTCGAACCATCTTTTTTCTCTACAGCCAAAACAGGGGAAGACCAAGGGGATTTTGAACGTTGAATAATTCCTTCTTTAAGTAAAATTTCTACTTCATCATAAAGTTCTTTTTGTTTAGCAGGACTAATAGGCCAATAACGTTGTTTAATAGGATCACCGATAGTAACAATTTTGTGTTCCGTCAAATGAGTTAAACCCAAACCTTTCTTTTCGTAAGAAATTTTCTCAAAAAGTTTAATAACTTGATCTAATTGATCTTTATCATTACAAGAAAGTTGAACTGAAGAAGTTACAGAACTAATATTAATATTATTACTTGAATCTAAATTATTTTCAAAAACTATGTTATTAAATAAGTCTTTAGCAAGGTCAAATACAAGCCAAAAGTCAAAACCTAGAATAATATCTGGTCTAAGAGAAGGTATAACCATGAATTCTACCATACGAGTAACGTTGTCACAAGTAATTGGAATATCAATAGTTCCTAAAACATCTTGATGTTTACCATCAGCAGTATGAGCTATATTAAAATTATTAGTTTTAAGTTTAAATCCTAATTCAATAAATTTTAAGTGACTATTAGAACCTAGAACACTCTTATTAGCACCACTATCTAATAAACCTGTGAAAGTTTTACCACAAACATGAAATTTCAAGAATGGACGAGAGTCGTTATTCTTAGTAAATAAAATAGGAGCAAATTTATTTATTTGAAAAAATACTTTTAAATAATTACACCAATCTGAAAATTCTTTATGAATTTGTGATGAGTTAGGACGCGAAGAATTAAACGATGTCAGATCACTGTTTTCTTTGCTAAGAAACCGTGACTGACAGAACTTTATCCGTTTTTTGGAATCTCTTTACTAGATTTACAAGTTTCGCATGAATTAGTAGTAACATTTTGCTTACCACATTTGAAGCAAATTATACCCGGAATCTTTTGACAATGCTTGTAAGTGTGTCCAGTTTCTTTACACTTAAGGCAAGTTGAAGTTAATGAACTTTGAACAACATTAATATTTTTAACTTTATTATCAAAATTATATTGTTTATTACCATTAGAAATATGAAAATCATCAATTTGTTTTGAAAGATTAACTAAAACTGATAAAGAATCTATAGAACGACCAACCAAATGTAAAGAGTACATCGGTAACATATTATGTTTAATAATTTCCAAAAGAGTTGACTCGGCTAATGGGTAAGTAAGTCTCTTAGACATATATTCAATTTCTATAATAAAATCTGATAAGGACTCACTAGACTTTTGCTTCCTAGTTCTCAAGTTGTATTCTAAATTGTAATCAAAGTTAAGTGTATCAAAACGCTTCAACAATTCAAGCTTAAGTTGCTTCCAAGAAGTTATAGAACAACGAATAGATCTAAACCATTTCAGCGCTAAATCTGAAAGCACCTCGGTAAACGATATGAGTATATGATCATCAAAAATATCACGAGCTAAACAATACTCCTCAAAAGTGAGTAAGAATTCACGAACACAAGTTTTACCATTAAATTTATGTTTAAACTTAGACAAATCAGGACGTTTGTTATATGAAAGTCTGTTAGGAAAAGATAAATTATTAGGATGAAACGATAAATCCAATAAATCATTAGAAGTTGTAGGCATGGCCTGAGAGTTATTTGCTTCTACAAGGTTAGAATTATCATTATCAATATTTGAAGTTAAATTGTTTAAGTTATCATCACTACTAGGTGGTTGTAAAGTGGTAGGTAAAGATTCCTTATGCGACATGTTTGAGAAGTCCTAAATTTTCAGCGATAACACTATATTCAATTATTCCAAAAAATAAAGTTCAATGAACTCAAAATAAGTCAAAAAAATGGTTAGCTAATAGTACTAACTACAGTTAATAAGTATAAGTGAACTTGGCATTCAATTCACAAAATAAGCTTAGCTTGTATGTAAAATATCATAAATGACACATAAATACAATGGTCGAAATTCCAATACAAAGTTCTAATACAAAAGTTGAAAAGTTAAATAACAAATATGCAAACTGCAAAATATAGGTCAAGTCCCTACGTTCGCAGCGCCAAATTGTAATATAAATAAAAATTAAAAAATATTTTATTTATTTTAAATGTGTTTTTAAATTATGTTATGAGTGTATGTCAAGGGCCACCATACACAAAAAGTTGCACCGGAATAGAACATTGAACTATAACAAATTTTATTTATATTACAATGGGGTTCGCTTGGAAAAAGTAAACCGCATAGAATTTTAATAACAAATATTTATTCTGCAAAAATATATAACAATTTGGAAATATAATTTTCGCCAAAACTTATCAATTAAATTAATTTTAATGCCTAAAGTTGTTACAAATAATTTTGTGTATCAGCTAGCCAAAGGAGAGGAATTTTGAATTTAAGAAATAGTTACAATATGTGAAAAATAAAAAGAATTTAAGCAAATTTCGGGCGCCTGGATGGCTTAATCCATCCTAAAATTAAATTAAATTAATTATCCAAAATTGAAACAAATTACAAGATATAAACCGACTTAATATTAACTAGATATAACCTAGCCTTAAAATAAATCGTACTTAAGCGTTAAGTTGAATGCCGAGTTCTTCAGTTTGTAAGAAAATGTAATTACATACCAGAACGTAGCAATCCAAAATATATGTTATTATAACCAAAAATTCCAAAAATTAAGCGGGGCTCGGTGTCTCAGCGCACGACGTAAGAACCGGCGAATGCGTATAAATAAGAAGGTAGGCAGCGAATGTAATGGTATCGAAACGATCCACTAGGAAATGGTCCAATAACCCATTAAAAAAAACTCGTCGAAAAACCCACTAAGAAAAATCCGTTAAAAAACCCGTAATGAAACTCGTAAAAAAACACTGGAGAATCCGGTGTTTTTCACAATATAATCCATAAATTACGCGGAAAGGCACTTAATTGGAATCCATGAGGTAAAATTAATCGCACATTATATGGCGAATCGACAAATAATTCTAATAAATATATGTGACGGAAAGCATAATGGCTTTTAAATTTTAATTTCGTCACATTATTTTATGAAAAAACAAAGAAAATGAAGAAAACTCAAAAAATTGTTCACATTGTTAAAGTGACTTTTCAGAAGGCCGGCAGAAAAGTGAGGTTCCAATGACAATCAATATCTCATAAAAATTAGAAGACAATTTAGACAAAGGAATCAGTCCATTCAACCAATATCTATGACCAAGGATCATAGAGTTAAATACTGGATAACAACATTGCATTCAACTAATGTGCAACACGCGACGCGCCAGTAGCGACACCTGTAATTAATTTCCGAACTTAAAAATTATTAAAGATCTGTGACAAATGTCAAGTGACAGCTTGTCAAATAAGTTGACATTGGCATCGACAGAACATCGATACTGACGGCCCTGTCAAAAACGATTCCAAATTACCCACTAGTTAATGATAATTTTGTGAAGTTAAAAATTATAAGTTAAGGTGTGAGGTTAAGTATGTAAACAAATGTCGGATGAAATGATTTGTTCCGAAAGGGTTAGAAAAACGATTTAATTTAGTGCTAGGCTACACATGTAACGTAAAATACGTTACAAGTACTAACAGTAAGCGTTGTGTTAGTACTGTGACATATGAAGTGAAGCATGTAATGTGACATTTGCAGGCCCTCAATGAGCTCAATGATCTGGTAGCCAAGAGCGAGCAAGATGAGGTGGTTAATGCATTGGGCAACTGGGCGCACTACTATCCATCGTTGACTGTTGATACTGATCGGAAGGTTCGAGAAGCGACGCAGGTGAGTTTCCTTGTTCATTGTTAATTTAAATAAAAATAAATGCAAGACAAGTAACCCGTCTAAAAAACGTATAAAAAGGTTCGTAAGTAGGTAGGTAGGCTCTACGATACATGAAGCTTGTAATATCAGATTTTTTTTTTATGGAAATAGCCAGCAACAATCCACCTGATGGTAAGTAGCTATCGCCGCCCATGAACATCAGCAACACCAAAGGCATCACTATGTCTGCTTCTTCGTAAATATATGAAGGTTATATATTATATTTGGTATGTTTAGTAACCATAGCGACGGCTACTGGTGGTAGGTAGGTGGTGGTAGGTGATACACGATATTGGTATTTTGTTGCAGACGTGCCACGGCGCGATAGTGCGCAAGTGCGGGCGGCGGGTGGCGCCGCACCTGAAGCGGCTGCTGCCCGCGTGGCTCATGGCGCAGCACGACGAGCACGCGCCCGTGCAGCGCGTGGCGCAGGCCCACCTGCAGGTACACTCCACTCAACTATTACCTATGCAGGGCATCAAACAAAAACGTTTAGTAATACTTATATTACACAATATTTGTGTTATTTACAATGTTATATTGTACCTTGCGTATACAGGTATCATTTAACATTGACAATAACACAAATAATCTGTAATATCAATAATTAATTTGTTCCGGTTGGGAACATAAAAAGAATGCTTGTTAAATGATAAAACAGTTTATTGATAGAAAACTTAAACTATTGATGATAATGATTTAATGATAATTTGAATGCACCCGATCGCGGCGGTAATTGATTGTGCACTGATTTTAGAATTTACTTTAAATGCTCGCGATGCGATCGGTGACACGTCATAGTGACGTCAACACGGTGTTCGGTAGCATGCAATGCACCGAACATATTCCGGGCCGGCAAAAGATGCTGTGATAATGATGATGCTGTTAGTATGATTACAGGGGTGATTACAAATTCAACTTAGTGCTATGGTTAGTATGATAGCTATAATAATTACAAATAATTTGAATCCCTAAATAATAAAAAATATGAAAGAAAAATTTTAGTTATTCTGTTTAAGTACTCTGTTTTAATTTGATGTCTTTTTGTTATGCATAGGCGATGTTGCCTTGTCCTTCTTACGCGCACTCAACTGTAATTTAGGCAAACGATCAAACACTCGAGCACTAACACTCGCGTACGCATGATTTAATTCACTTCTATCGTATTCACGCACATCACTCACTTCACTTTCACTATATTGATAAGCAACATTTGGCACATCACACACACTACCACTAGACACAACATTGATGGTGGGCGGCAGCGGGCGGTCTCCGCCCAAGCGCCTCGCGCTCGAGCGGGCCGCACCGCGGACATCCTGCTCCCGTGGGCCCCCTGGCCGTGCGTCCTGCAGCAAGCATCGTCTTCCTCGACGTTTATACAGCCAGAACGCGATGATACAGACTGCTATGGCTACCGCTATGTAACTGATGACGTACTGATGTACGTCATGATATGATAAAGTGTCTATGTCTATCTGATCGCTATTTGATTTTAGATTATTTACCTGTTGCTCAACTTCGGTGATAGTCTGCTTTAAAAGGTCGTCCGTGGCGTTCTCTTCTTCAATTTCCGTAACACTCAAATGAATAAAATGGTTAATTTGGTCTAGCTTTGGAGTGTCAATCTTAGGCGAAATTATAAGTTTACTGCTATGATATTGGAGTGGTTGTAAAGTGAACTGTTTTCCCTTTACAATACAATTCTCTTTAATGTTAATAATGCCAGCGCCACTCAGCTGTTGCATTGAAACTTGATCCTCGCATACGACCTTTACGGAGTAAGTATCACAACAAAAATAAAAATACTGTGACGGCGAATTTAATGGTATCCATTGATTATTACATATTTTCTTTTCAGCTAAACATTTTGATGATAGACTCTCCTTGGCTCTCACACACAAATTTTCGTCATTTTCTAAATGCTCTATTGGTTGTTTCAGCGGGCAGACGTGAAAATCTTCAATGTAGGAACATGCTCGTAGATCGTTATTATCCATACTTAAATAAGAGTCTCGCTGTAAATTAAATGCTACATACTTTGATATAGGCGTAATAGTAATCATGTTATTGTTATGTTGGCGGGGAACTGGAATCAACATATACATCTGATAATTGTCTCGACTTACAAGAGGAATTGATATTTCAAATATTATGTATTCCTTAGTTACTCTTGTTTTTACATGAAGTAATCGGTACATTTCTTGTATATTAAGTAATATGTTATTGATGGGTAACGTGAGATCTTTAGACATCTGACTACTTATTACTTGTAATTCGGTTTTTAGTTGCGTGGGAGTAAGCAGGTGAATACTGATATGGCCATGATATATATCTGTGATAGTATTTAATAAAGTATCTTGTAGTTGCTTTAAGGTTTGTAGAAGGTTGTTTCCCGATAACGCCGTCAAAGTGAAGTCTTGAATAACACTAAGGTTTGCTATTTCACTTCTCAACACGTTAGTTGTAGTTTCTAAATTATGGAGTTGTTTATGAATTATTTTATGTTGTTTATCTATTGTATCTTCTATTCTTTTTATCAAATTAAACTCGGCTTCCACGACTGACGTTTGATTTTGCCAAAGTTTATTCAAATACTTCTCATTATTTTTTATTTGATTGATGTCGTGAGCGTACTTTTCCGCGAATTTACTATCAAGTACACCGAACAGGCTGTTTGCTATATTTCCGACACCGTCGATAAGCCCTCGGCGCCGGCGCCGTCTGGCAGGCTCAGAAAAATGCTGGCTTAGTAAAAGGTTATTATAGTATTGTAATTCTTGATACGAGTGATTCAACTGTAGTAATATAATGTTACAATTGATTTGTTTTTGAAGGGCGTTGCAGGTGTTATCTAAATAGGCTGATAGTTTTATATATGCTTCTAAACCTGTCCAATATGGCTCCATGTTATAATAGACTACTAGGTTCCACTGATCACGAATTATTTTGATTTTTGTAACAGGATCAAAGTACAAAGATTGATTATTCGGAAGCTTAGAAATAGTCGGCTGGGCTGCTGACGTTGTTATCAATGTCATAAAAAATAGTATTGCTGCGACAATAGCCGAAAATGAATATTTATTTTTATTTTTCTGTTTATGTTGTTGCTGCTGTGTAATTTGATCTTCATCGCTTTCTTTGCTCAATGGTAAAACGGATAGTTTCACTACGGGTCGTTTGATAATGCCATTTTTTGTTTTGAGGGTAACTACTCTGACGAGGTCGTCCTTTCCAGGATGTAGTTCTATTACTCTCCCCATTGCCCACTTGCCAGGGGGGAGGTTTTCGTCTTGAATTGTTACTAGGCTTCCTATTTTAATGTTTGCTTTTGATTTTGTCCATTTAGATCTTGCAGATAATTGTGATAAATATTCCGTGTTCCAACGCTTCCATAAATCTTGATTTAATTTTGATATAAGATGCCACCGGGTGCGGGCATCATGTTCATTTTCAATGATAGTCATCTGTGAACAGCTTATTAGAAAATGTGCGGGGGTCAAAATGCTAAGATCTTCCGGGTCTTCTGACAGGGCGCATAAGGGTCTTGTATTTAGGCAAGCTTCGACTTGGCAGAGGAAGGTGGAATATTCCTCAAAAGTTAATCTTTGCTCACCTACGACACGTTTAAGATGAAATTTTAAGCTGCGCACTGCTCGCTCCCATAAGCCGCCCGCACTGGGCCATGATGGTGCATTAAAATGCCATTGTATGTTCATCTCTGTCACTTCGGCCAAAAAGCTGTCATTGAATATTTGTTGAAGTTCTTCATAGTTTTCTTGTAAAAGCCTATTTGCTCCAACAAAGTTGGTTCCCTGATCTGAGTATATATGATGTGGCATGCCCCTTCGTGCCGCCATTCGACGAAGGGCTGCTAAAAATGCTGAGCTGCTCATATCGGACACTATTTCCAAATGAACTGCTTTGGTGGCTAAGCAGACAAATACTGCTATATAGCCCTTTGTTGTTTTACTACCGCGCCCTTTGCTAAAATTGATATACACATGTCCTGTGTAGTCGACGCCCGTATGATAAAATGGCCGTTCAGGGTTACTTCTAGGGCTTGGTAGATCCCCCATCAGTTGCTGCTGCATATCAGGATTATGCTTTTTACAGGTAACACAATCTTTTATGTGCTTTTTTACAGCTCTTATGCCTCCGGTGATCCAGTACTGCCTTCTTAGGTTGGCTAGTGTCAGCCTGGGCCCTCCATGAAAGGTAAGTTGATGTGTTTGCTCGATAAGAAGAGTAGTCAGTCTGCTTTGATGAGGAATGATTGCTGGATGCTTCATATTTTCGTGAAGATTTGCATTTGCTAACCTACCCCCTACTCTTAAAATTCCTTCCTGATCTATAAATGGATTTAAATTCTTTAAAATACTGTTCGATGGTAATTGTTTATTTTCTTTTAATTGATGTATGTCTGTGCTAAAATGATTCATTTGTACTGTTTTAATAATAATGCTTTTTGCTTGTCGCAGTTCAGGTAACGTGATATACTTGGGCATCGCTTTACGTTGGTGCGTAGGTATAAACGCTCGCCTCATCCATGCTATAATATGAGTCACAGTTCGAAATGAACTGTGATTATTTAATAAATTATTTATAACGTTTTGATCAGGGTCTGATTTTTGGATGACATTGACATTCCTTATTTTAATTTCTTCATTTGTTGTATACTTCATTTTTTCCTGATGATCTTGATCTTGAAAAGTTTCGAGCCACTGCGGTCCCTTCCACCATAAATCATGATTTTTCAATTGTTTTACTGATAGTCCGCGACTTGCGGCGTCCGCAGGGTTATCGCCCGTGCTTACGTAATCCCAGCTGTTTGGAGGCACCATTTCGCTTACGCCGCGTACTCGATTAGCTACAAAGGGTTTCCAGCGGGATGGGTCTCCTTGTAGCCACCCTAAAACTACTTTAGAGTCGCACCAACAGTATAATTTAATGTTTTTGTATGGATCTAGGCATTTTAATATTTTACTAATTAATTTAGCGAGCAAGTGGGCGGCGCTTAATTCGAGTTTTGGCAGGGATAATTGTTTCTTTTGTGGTACTAATTTTGCTTTCCCCGCAACTAATATAATACTTGCTTTCTTTTCACCTTTAATTTTTGCATATACCACGCACCCGTAAGCTTTTTGGGACGCATCTGAGAATCCGTGCAATTCGGTCATACCGTTCTCTTGAAATCCAATCCATCTCGGAATTTCAAACTGATTTATTTGATCTAATTCAGATTTTAACTTAAGCCATTCGTTATTTATGCTTTGTGGTACCATTTCGTCCCATTTTAAATCAGCTAACCATACTCGTTGAAATAATATCTTGAGCATAGTAGTTAGAGGTGCCAGCCACCCCAGAGGGTCAAATATTTTTGATATTTCACCGAGAAGTTTTCTTTTAGTTATCATGTTAGATGATTTATCGGAAACGTTACAATGAAATGTAAATATATCTTGCTTTGGCAACCATCGTAGGCCCAATGTTTTTGACATGTTATCCGTTTTAAAATTAAAATGATTATTTTGCTCACTTAGTTCTTGATTTAAATTTTCTAAAAGTGAAGGGTTGTTCGAATTCCATTTTCGCAACAAAAATCCTCCCGACTTCAATAACAAATACATATCTATGATTAGTTTTTGACCCTTTTCTATGTCATGCGAACCACAGATCCAATCATCCATGTAATATGAATCCTGTAAATTTTTAGATGCTAATGGGTGATTTTCAGATTCGTCTGATGCTAATTTTTGCAAGGTCATCATGGCCAGGAAGGGGGCCGCTTTCATTCCATAGGTGACCGTGCTTAATTGATAAATTTTGATAGGTTGATTAGGGCTCTCCCGCCATATTATTTTTTAATAATCTTGATCTTGTTCATGAATCATGATTTGTCGATACATTTTTTCTATATCGGCGGTCCAGGCGTATTTATAGATCCTCCAGTTTAAGATAAGCGACTGTAGATCTTGTTGCAGGTTCGGTCCCGTGTGCATACAGTCGTTCAAGCTGAGTCCAGATGATGACTTTGCTGATGCGTTAAAAACCACGCGAAGTTTGGTTGTTACCGCCTCCGCGCGTTGAACGGCGTGATGAGGAAGATAGTACTCCATGATCGAATTACGGTTGCTGGGTTTCATGTGATTTAATGATATATATTCATCAATGAATTCCTTATAATTGTTAGCGAACTGGGGAATTTTGTTCATTTTATATTCTAAATTATGAAACTGAGCTAATGCCATTGATTTTGATTGACCTAGCTGATGAATAAGGTCAAGTTTGATAGGTAGACGTACTTCGTACCGGCCGTCAGCTTTTCTTGTGGTCGTGTCATGATAAAATTGAACACATTTTTGATCTTCACTTGATAATGATGCATCCTCGCAGATGTCCTCCATCTCCCAAAATTTTCGAATTTCATCCACATTATTCAAGACTACGTTGCACTGGTACGTTTTCATCATGCTGCCGCACAGAACCCACCCTAACTGGGTCTGTTGAGCGATAGGCTGCTCAGTATTATTTCCTTTCAAAATTCCTCCCATCATTATTATTGAATAGATATCTGCCCCCAGCAGCATGTCTACTGGCCTACTTATGTTGAAGTCAGGGTCTGCTAATTTAAGATTTTCAATATAACTCCAAGACGGTTTTGAAAATGAGCAATTTGGTAAATTTTTAATGAGTGAATTCATAATAATTACGTTAGCGGTAAAAGTAAATTCGTTGTATATGGACGTACAATTGATAGTTAGCTTTCCCTTGCTGTTATTTTGCTGTTCTCCGACCCCAAAGATAACACCTTTACAATATTGCCTTTTCAAACCTAATTGTTGTGCTGCGCTTTCCTTAATGATAGATATCTGCGACCCTTGATCTATAAGGGCTCGCAATACATGCTGGGTGCCGTCTGCTCCTGTGACCTTCACCAAGGCTGTTGATAAAAGTATCTCTGATAAATCATCCAGCGACACGTGCGAGGTCGTTGACGCGCTTTCGTTAGATTTTTTATGTTGGCTCATGTTTCTTTCGGTCACCTGTTGTTTTCGCTTAATAAAGGCATCATGTAACAACGTATTATGATTACCGGAACAATTGCGACATCGCTTGGTTGAAAAACAAGCCTTGCCCTTGTGGTCGAATAAGCAATTTACACAATAGCGATATTTATTAATTGTTTTTAATTTTTCTTCGCATTGCAGTTCTTTGAACTTTGTACAGTAAAATATGGCATGATCCATGTTGCAAAGTGGGCAATTATATTTCGTGCTTGAAGTCGATGTATGAAATGATTTTAAATAATTTGAATGCTTATGATTTTGACCTGAATAATTTGAAGGGGAGAATTTCTTTGATTGAATACCTTGATACTGTTGATTGTTTTGTTTTTGTACGTTTTGTTCAATTCTTTTTCGCGATGATTCCAGAATAGTAAATTTACTTTCCAAAAAATCAATAAATTCCTGCAAAATTGGCAACTCCCGAGGATTTTTTATTGATTCAATATATTCTCCATAAGAATCGCTATCAAGCTTTTGAGATAAGATATGTACCAGCATCGGATCCCACGTGCTGATATCTATGCCCAGGTTTTGAATAGCGTGCAGACTCTCCTTTGTGACGTCATGCAAACGCTTGATCTGACCAAACGATTGTTGTTGCATAATTGGAAGATTTAAAAGTGTATTTAAGTGAGAGGTAAATATTAGTCTTTTATTATTGAATCGATGATTTAATATTTCCCAGCAAACAACATAATTATCAGAACTTATTTGCAAATGATGTATGATACGTTCAGCTTCGCCCGTGAGTTTACTTTTCAAAAACTGCATTTTCTGAGCATTCGACAGGGATGGATTATTATGTATTGCTTCATTAAATAGGTCCTTAAAAGAGACCCACTGCTGGTAGCTCCCACTAAAAGAAGGAATGTCCATTTGGGGAGTGGACTTCTCCCGATGAGATACGGACCATAATTTTGTATTTATTTCTTTCTTGATAAAATTGAATTGACTTTCATGCCTGTTATACTCCCTTTCGTATTCTATTTCCTCACTATCAACCTCTCCTGCTATTTCCCAATGTAGATTATCTATTGCTGTCCACCTGCTTTGCAACATTTTTAACGCATCCTCGAACTCCCATTTATTTTGAAATAATTCGACATTAATATTATTTACGCACCTTTGAAAAGCTTTGAAGTTAATGCTTTGCTTTTTTAACATGTCATCCAACATGCTGTATGTACCTCTCGAAGTTATGCGACGGTAACTGGCATCCCTGCTTTCTTCTTCGAGCTGATCTTGCTGACGACCCCTTACCTTCTTAGGTTGCCATGCTGCTTCTTCTGCTTGTCTGCTCGGCCCAGCCTTCGGCTGTTCTGCTTCTGCTTTTTTGCTTGCTGCTTGTTCTACCTGCTGTTCCTCCCGCAACTGATGTTCTTTCCTTACCAGTTCCCCGTAAGTTTGCTGTACTAAATCTTTCGCCGTGTTGTATAACTCCCTCATCCGGTCGTACTCATTATGCTCAAAATAAGGATCGCTCGTCACTCCAACACGTTCTAATGTTTGATGATTTAATTTGAACTTACTCCATAATGCTTCTAGCCGCTCTAAGCGTTGCTGACAATATTCGATGGTTTTCCGTTCTGCTCCATCTTTTTTAAAGTTGACCAATAGTTTAGACATAGAATTGTATATCTCTGCCTGGTTGTCGTACAAACCTTCCATTTTGTTGATTAAAAATTTAGACGATGATTACTCAGAAACAAAAAGGAAAGATCTTACTTGTAGTGCTGTTCAGTCTGCTGCTGTTCACCTGCTGCTGCTGCTCCGATGATGCGTAAATGATATCCCTCCTTTGCTTATGTATAGCAAAGGAAAAAATCCAAATACACTGCAATCCGTCACTGATTTAACCTCACTGATTTTTCACACGCGAGGTCCTTTTTTAAGCTCGAAGGACCATTTATGTTCCGGTTGGGAACATAAAAAGAATGCTTGTTAAATGATAAAACAGTTTATTGATAGAAAACTTAAACTATTGATGATAATGATTTAATGATAATTTGAATGCACCCGATCGCGGCGGTAATTGATTGTGCACTGATTTTAGAATTTACTTTAAATGCTCGCGATGCGATCGGTGACACGTCATAGTGACGTCAACACGGTGTTCGGTAGCATGCAATGCACCGAACATAATTTGTGTATTCTTAAATTTTTATTTAGTTACTATAACTATTTGTTGTCTAGCTGCAAAATTGTGCACAATGTGGCACCCTTTAATTATGGTACACTCAATGTAATAGACTCTTTAGCATGTATTCATAAGATTGTAATAGTGTTATCTGTGTTGTGTTAATAAATTACAAAAAGGTGTTAGAATCATGCCATGCATGCTTAATTCTTTTGCTGACTGCTTTTGCTGAGTTAACTTCAGAGATGTAAAACGATGATAGAGAAGTAATATGGACCTTAATCCTTTCTTTAAGTCCAAGTTCCTTAAATAAAAGACAAGGCTGCGCTCTATGTGACCCAAGTTAATGGCAGACTAGCTACCATCCTCCTTCTAGATTCGATCACAAACCTGGTTACCCGTTCCTTCAGTGGATATCCTCGCCGTAAGGCCGGCAGTGATCTCTTCACTTAATGAAGTTTACTTCTGACGATGCACATTTAATTCTCATTAATAAAATCGACGTTTCATTACAGGCGACATTTCCCAATGAGAAGCTAGCGGAAGCCGTGAAATTCTGCAAAGAGGACATCTGTAACCTGTACATGGATAACCTGAAGGGGAATGCTGAATACATGCTCAGCGGGAAAAAGTATGTTGCTTACATCTTTATTATCTGATAGAATTTGTGTATCGTTCAATATTTCTAGTTGCATCGCCGGTTGCCAATCTTCGCGCATGCACAAAATAATTATGATTAATATAATAATAATAATATAGTAATAATTTTTATTTCGAGCGACTATGAGTCATATTTGTTAGTAGTACAAAACTTGTAAACCTAAATACTTAAAATTAAATTAAATGAAACATTATTCCATTTGAAACAGCACAGCAATGACACATATCTACAGTCTTAACCTATTTGCAATCATATTCAGGATTTAAAAAAAACATGAGAGGTGTCAAGGGACACCCGGATGGAACGAAGTTCCTTTCGATTTAAGTATTGTTTTGTTGTACAGCGCCATCTCTGTAAAACTCTCTGAATCACTTCAAAAAAAGTGTCGTCATTCGTAAGAATCAAAAAGTGTCGTAATTTTCCGTCTAGCCCCCTTTCACAACGCGCGATAAGGAACTTCGTTCCAATAAAACAAAAGAAACATTCATGTTAAACAGATTCCACCATGTGATTGGGGTCAGTGTTGTGGGACGCCCTAATACGGCAAAAAATGTGCAGTTTCATTATAAATGCAGCAGAGCAATGCTTTCTTACGCACTGGTCCCGAAAAATATGAGTTAATAAGGGGAGTAGTGAACGGATCGTTTTCGGTGGTGTAGTGGTGGTATGTGGTATCGAGTGTGACGTGTGATGTCCCCAGGGTGGAAGACGAGGAGGAGCGCGCGGCGGTGGTGGCGCGCGTGACGTCGTGCACGCTGCGCGCGCTGCGGCTGCTGCTGGTCGCGCTGCCGGCCGCGCACGACGACTGGCTGTGGGACGCGCTGCTGCCGCTGCTGTGCGCGCGCTCCTACTGGCAGCTCGCGCACCACCCCGACCACCACGTCAGGTACCCCCTCCACTTCTATATGTTACACTTCAATACGCTTTCCACTTATATACTTAATACTGTTTTTGGGTTATAGCCCCCCGCCATATAAAATGCACGCAACTCAAATCGAAAGTTATTTCGGTTAGTCGGCTGTTTTTATTCAGGGTAAAAAAGAGATCGATTATATACATTTCTTTTAGTGCAGGATCCGTGTACGAGTCTCGTACATTGTGCTTAGCGCAGCGTCCTAGTTCCAAGCACGTGATGCTCTAGCTGGGCGCGCTGAGTCCATGAACACGTACATACGTGACTTAGGACTCATCTGACAACAATAAAAACATGTAATCTCGTAACTAAAATCAGTGCAATAAACATCTACGGTCAGCTTGGTCACGCGTTTTACTCCCGAAACCCCCGCTGACACTGCGGCCGCGCTGATCCTGCACTCACAACATCCTGATTGTACGAGTTACGCCGTACATCATCTTGGTCCTTCGAGCCATCGAGAACCAATCAATCCGAATTATAGGCGTTTCTTCATACTTTTCTTTACATACGATATTTGATAAAAAACCATTTTTATCCAGTAAGCAGACGGATAAAGAAACGCCTCTAATTCGGATCTTATACTATTTGTGGTGACAGTCTGACCATGTGTGTGTGTGTGTGTCAGGGCGGCGTTCTACCAGCTGACGGGCGCGGCGTTGGCGCGGTTCCCGGCGCGGCTGCCGGCGGACATGGCGCGGCGCGCGGCGCGCTCGCTGGTGGCGCCGGACTCCGCCCCCGCCGCACCCGCCGCACCCGCCGCCGCCCGCGAGCGCTGGCGCACGCTGCTGCACGTCCTGCTCCACGTGCCGGTCAGTCACATGCAATGCTCTTTTAAACATACAGTAATGGATGTTCCATGCTCCCGTATTGCATGTTCTTAAGAGGACACTCATATTGAAAAATTTATACTATCCAAGTGCATTTCTTCTGAAAGTATATTATTATCTTTCCAGGACTTTCTAGATCTAATTGAGCACAACCTTCTAGAGAAACGCCTATGGGAAGTATTTGAAAATGGTAAGGATTTTTCGATGTTAACACTGATTTTGAAAATTATGATGAACGTCAAAGTACAACTCTGATACTTTTCTTAACTTTAGGTTTGTATAGGGTGTAACATTTAACTAATTTAAGTTGGTTGTGTGTCGCCAGTGGCGTGGGGCGAGGCGCAGCAGCTGCACGAGGCGCTGCCGGCGCTGCTGGCGCTGCTGCCCGGCGACATGCAGTCCGTACACTTCTACGACAGACTGTTCACCACGCTCTTCAAGGGGTACGTGATACGTGCGCGGTGCAACACGCTTACTTCATCACAGCTATCACCGGCCACTGCGACCAAAAGTGATTAATTGAAATTGATACAAATACATTGAACATTATATATTTCTCAAGACTTACCATCGTTGCAGGCTCCGTCAAACGTCATTGCTGAACGATGAAACGGAGCGTGAGCACTGGACCGGAGTGATCGCAGCCACGCTGCGCTACGTGTCCACGGCGCACCGCCTCGAGCCCGAGGCCGTGGCGCTCGTCGGCCGCGCGCACCGCACCTGGCTGCACGCCGCGCTCGCCGCCCCCCCCGCGCTGCTCGCCTCCACCGCCGCCCGCATGGCCGCCCTCGTCGACCACTGGGCGCGCTCGGCCGCGGACGCCGGCAACCTCGCCTTCTCGACTCTCACCCGCGAGTTCTGGCTGAACGTCCGCGCGGCGACCGCCGACCTCGAGCACGCGACCGGCGACGTCGTCCGCCCGGTCGCCGCGCACCTGCAGATCGTGCTCGGCCTCAAGCGAGCGCTCGACGCCCCGCCCGACCCCGCCGACCCCGCCGACCCGCCCGCCACCGACCTCGTCCGCGAGCGCTTTCTCCGCGACCTGGCCGCCGCAGCGGACGAGCTGATCGGGCGGGTGCTGCTGTTGGCGCACGCGCAACGCACGGTCCCCTCGATCCTCCCCGTAGCATTACCGGCGCTCGATAAATTTGACAGTCCCAAGCTGCTCACGAGTCTCGCGCGGAAATTCGGGGCCGAATCCGTATTGAAGTTCTACGAGGACGTGTTGAGGGCGTGGCTGGCCGATGACGAGCAGCGGTGCGAGGCCGTCGTTGACCTGGTGTTCCTGGTGCTGCAGCATCTGGATGACATTGAGCAGGACGCCGTCTGTGATTCCTTCGAGAAGGTGCGTTTGCTAAAAAATAATAATTGATTAACCCGCGTGTAACGTGTACAGGCTCGTCGACTCGGGTGTGGGAAGTTGTTTATGTTATAAATCTTGCATGTTTTTTTTTTCCTGCGAATCATTTAAGTTGTGCACACCGACATCGGATGATCTGTGCGGTGATGGACCAGAGCCTGTTCGATGTTAGTGTGTGTGTGATTGATGATGGTCGATGTAACTCTGCCGCCAGCTGTCGCCAGAGGTGGTCCGCTGGTGTCTGTGGCGGGTGGCGCGCGGCGGGGCGGGGGCGGCGGCCGCGCGCTGGCTGCGGGGCGCGGCGGCGGAGCGCGCGCTGGGGGCGCTGGTGGCGCTGCACGAGGAGCCGTCCGCGCGGGAGCTGCTGCTGGCCGCGGTCACGCACACACACAACGACGGTACGCTGTACGCTGCTATCAGTATCACTCACACCGGTGTGCTTTAGCTTGTGGTGTGTGGTGGCCTCCAGCCAATCCGGATTGATTACATCTGTATCGATTACTGTACCATCCAATTCCTACATCTAGCTGTGTCGACAATTTATATGAGCTGTGCGATTATTTTAATTGAATTTGTATAATAACTTCAGTGGTACGTAAGACACGGTCCGTATTAAACGATTGCATTGAGGCGATCGCGCGTGCTCACTCCATAAATCAATCATGTATCATTACTCTGTCGATCAAGTTAAATAGGTAATTATAATAAATCATACCAACTCGTATAATTTCAAGATATTAAGAAATCAATAATACTTCTTGATCAGATCATAATTATCATATCATGACAAGAAGTGTAGTACTTAATCAAGGAGTACAATTACCTACTTGATGAATGGGTAAAAAAGTGTAAGAGGTGTCTGGTGAGTGGTGTGATGCCAGACAGATATCGGTGTAGATAGGGTTAGACCGACTTAGGTGAGTGACGAGATAATTAAAAGATGGTATTGCGTAACTTCACTTTATTAGCGCAAGTGACCGAGTCGTGTCACTGCGCGAGCGTCACTAGCGTCACTGGTCACATAGGTACATACATGAAAGAGACAATGAAATACAAAATATGTGTAGCAAGCACAATTAACATGATACCCCACAATATTCCCCCTCTTTTTAAAAAAAATCTATATAAATAAAAAGGGTAAGTACAATACAATTTAAAAAAATCAGTATAAAAATACAAAGGGTAAAATTGCATAAAAAAAATGTAAATTTAGACAAAAGTTAAAAAAAGTAAACAGAATTACAAGATATAAATTTGTAAAATATCTTAATTAATGCATGTTTGACACTCAGACACCATAATGATTGCTAATAGGTATTATACGTTATGTTTACATAGTTTGAAAACAGTAAAAAAATATTGCACTGAGAGAAAAAAAAATATATGTAAAACGATTCACGTCACAATTACGTTAATAATGCCACTGCGTCACGTAAACACGAAAAAAAAATCACTATCACACGTAACTTGCTTGGGTCCCGTGCGCTGCAGGGCACGCAGGCGGAGGGATCGCCTTCTGCACCTGTCTGCGTAGCCATGTCCGGAACCGTTGATGGCAAAAGTACTTAGCTGCTATGGAAGTATTAGAACTAGTAAACTCTACTACATTTCTCGGCATTACCATAGACTCTCGACTACAATGGGGTCCTCATATTGAAGCCTTGTCAGGGAGGCTCAGTTCCGCTGCTTACGCTGTTAAGAAAGTAAGGCTCTTGACTGATGTAGAAACAGCAAGATTAGTTTATTACAGCTACTTTCATAGTATAATGTCCTACGGTCTATTGTTGTGGGGCTCAGCTGCAGATATTGAGTCAATCTTTGTATTACAGAAAAGAGCAGTTCGCGCTATTTACAACCTCAGGCCTAGGGACTCTCTTAAGCTGGCGGTTCGCGCCGCGACAGAGACAAGCGACCGAGACAAGAGACCGAGACAGGAGACCGCTATCGTCACTTGACCATATGCAATGAATAGGCATCGGTTCGCGAACGAGACCGAGACAGGAGACAGAGACGCGAGACCGGAGACCGCGCGACAGTCGCTGCCCTGGACTAGTAGTGTCTCGGTCTCGTCGTGTCGCGCTCGAATTGAACGTGTGTTTATTGTAAAAAATTACTACTTTTCTTGACGAAGACTGTGAAAAGCTGATTGAACTGATCAGACAGCACCCTCCGATATACAATACTCAACTGGAGTCCTACAGAGACGAAAATTTAAAGAAAAATATTTGGAAAAACATAGCTGAAACCATAAATAAAACCTTCTTCTTCCTCCAGTGGAAGTTCTAATTAGACAGTGTAAATTAATGGCACAGTACAACATAAGTAACTCCATCAACAGACTCTGAAATTGAATGAATTGTAGCTTTGGTCGCGGTCTCGGTCTCGTCCCACAGTAGATGCAGAAGAGACCGAGACACTTGTCGCGGTCTCCCGTCTCGGTCTCTTGTCTCGGTCGCTTGTCTCTGTCGCGGTGCGAACCGCCACCTTTAGAGAACTCTTTAAAGAAATCAATATACTAACTGTTATTTCACAATACATTTTGGAAAATATTATGTATGTTAAAAAATACTCCAATACATTTCTTAAAAAGAGTGATGTTCACAATATTAACACAAGAAACAAGGCTAGACTGATTGTGCCTAGTTTTAGACTCAGAAAAACTAGTGGCTCGTTCATGGGTAGATGTGTGAAAATCTATAATAAAATCCCGTTAGAATTAACAGAAATGCCATACTGTAAATTTAAAACTCATGTAAAAGGTATTCTCATGAAGAAAGCATATTACAAAGTTGATGAGTATTTAAATGACAAGACTGCTTGGACATGAGTTTTTTTTTTATATCAAATATAGCAATAAGTAGTATTAAGTGCTGTCTGTAACTGTGAGTAGGAAAAAAATAATCCCGGGAGTTTCTTGCCGCTTCTTCTCCCGGTACCACTCACGGTAGGGATTTGTTGAAGCGATGGCGTTGAGTGACTTTCGAAAAGTGTTTGTAACAAACCTACTTCGAATAAAACTTATTTCATTTCATTTCATATCAACAACCCGATGAAGATGAGTATGATTAGGGCCATAATCATATAGCCATGCGCGGTGATTTTATTTTCGACGTCACTCGCGTGGCCTGGAGAGACCACCGAGGCTACGGCGATGTTGTCGTTTTCTTGTACTTTACTTTGGCCTGAACCCATATTGATTGTTCAGAAAGTTAGCGTGAAAACTTTTCTATAAGACTTGACGCGCAAGTGAAAGAAATATAGGTACTGTTTAATTACACTAGTTTACAAAAAACAAAAATTTTTTTGTTCATTAAATGAAACATATATTATTTATGCAGGCTATGAACGGTAATTAAAAAAATATTTTTTTTATTTTTCGTAGCACGTCACAATTCTGAGATATCCTGTATATCTCTTTGTTTTTATCTACCCGCAATCGTTTAAATACGTTTATCGTTCGATTTTGTAAACAACTGTATGACTGAAAAATCTTATTTTTATATCAAAATGTCATCAAGAGTGTGCAAACTACATCCAAATCGATTTTGTTATGATTGTGGGAAATTTTTTCAGTTAAATCGTGGTTTCCCTATAACAAAACCATTGCACGAAGCCTATTTATATTATTTTGGATTTTCGGTGTCAAATCAAGATAAAAATTGGGTTCCTCATGTGATTTGCACTAATTGCAGATTGGTCCTTAGCTCCTGGTATTCAGGTAAAAAATAGATCACTGTTTGGTAAACCAATGATATAGAGAGAGCCAACTAACTACGTAACTGACTGTTACTTTTGTTGTATGGGACTCCAGAGCAGAACAGGATCATTATAAAAGAAAAATTTGGCCTGTATGAAATGAATATGTTCCAGGTAAGATGAACGTAAAAAATACATGTTTAGTTGTCCAAAAAAAATAATATTACCACCTCTTCACATTAAGTTAGGCTTGATGAAAAATTTTACCAAAGCTTTGGATAAGTCCAAGCCTGCATTTCAATAGGTACCTCTGCTCTGTATTTACGAATCTTTCTGCGGCTAAATTAAAGGAAGGAATATTTGTGGGTCCTCAAATCAGGAGAATATTGAACGATACAAAATTCGAGAGCCTTTTAACCGAGGAAGAAAAAGCAGCCTGGAACTCTTTCAAAAGTGTCGTTAAAAATTTTTTAGGCAATAAAAAAAGTGATAATTACAAAGAGATTGTTGAAAATCTATTGCAAAATTATGAGCGTATAGGTGTAAATATGTCACTAAAAATTCATTTTTTACATTCCGATTTAGATTTTTTCCAGAAAATCTTGGCAGTGTGAGTGATGAACACGGTGAGCGATTTCACCAAGATTTTAAATCATTTGAGCAAAATTATCAAGGTTTTTGGGACCAAAATATGCTAGGTGACTATTGTTGGTCTGTTGTGAGAGATACAGATGATAATATTTATAAAAAGAGAGCAAAAATTACCCATTTTTAACTTTCTGTTGTTTATTTATATGTAGTTTTTTGAAAAAATATTCTTAATAAATATTTCAAAAAACTGACGTGCTGGATTTTTTTAAATATTTTTTCCGAGATGTAGATACTTAAAGTAACTTAGCCGTATGTATTCCATTTCATGAACAAAAGTCATGTAAACTAGTGTTATTACCGAATATCTCGCTTTAAATACATCTCTCTAAGCAATAACTGTAAGCTGAAATTGTAATTACACAATATCTGAGTGTCATCACAAATATGTTTTTACAAAAATGTTTTTACATAAAAATAGTAAATACAGCAGTTATTTTACAATAACAATTTCATCATGCTTATGCTTAAACCTCAAATTGTTAAAACAATAGGCTGCCTAATCAGCTACATTGAAACGTACTGGACGTTTAACAATGCGTCCTGACCGTGTGGTCTTGGTGTTAAGAGGAAGCGATTTTAAATCGCTATTACGAGTACAGTTAGTATTAGAATTATTATTATTTAAGGTTTGATCGAGGTTTTCCTCTCTTAACATGTAAGCTGGCTTAAGCCTGTCCAAAGATATTTTTAATTTACGATTAGGAAGTTGAATTTCATAGACTTTTGTTCCTCTTTTTAATACGCGGAATGGTCCGTCGTAAGTAGGTTGCAAAGGTCTATGTACTGCGTTACGCACAAAAACAAAATCACAAACTTTTAAGTCTGGATGTACAAATATAGCTTTGTTTGAATGAGACATAGGCGTTGGATGAAAGCTGTTCAAAATATGACGTAATTTTTGAACGTAAGTAAAATCGTCAGTACAAACATTAGATGATGCCTGATAAAAATCTACTGGTAGTCTTAAAGTTCTAGCGTATGTCATTTCGGCTGCGCTCACGCCGCTATCGCTGCGCGCGGCTGCTCTGAGACCATACAACACTGTAGAGAGTTCGTCTATCCATGATGATGACGTCGTGGATAGCCGAGCCGTTAACGCTACTTTTAGTGATCTATGCCATCTCTCTACGGCGCCATTACTCTGTGGGTGATATGGAGTTGTTCGGATCTTATTTATTCCTAGCAACTTCATGAGCTTTGAGAACAGGTCGCTCTCGAACTGTCTGCCTTGATCGCTGGTTAGTTTCAGGGGGCAACCGAAACGTGTTATCCACCCATCGTACACTAGCTTGGCTACCGTTTCCGCCGTGATGTCTTTAACGGGAAACGCCTCGGGCCAACGCGTACGCCTGTCGATGATGGTAAGGCAGTACCTGTATCCCTCAGATGTAATAGGTAGAGGACCTACAATATCAATATGGACGTGGTCGAACCTGTCACATGTTGGAAAAGATTCTAATGCCGAATTAGTGTGACGTATTACTTTAGAACGCTGACAACTAATACAAGTTTTCGCCCAACTCCCGATGTCTCGATTCATATTTGGCCAGAAATATCTATCTTGCACAAGTTTTTTTGTAGCACGAATACCGGGATGGCTCAAATTGTGAATTGAATCAAAAATACGTCTAAACTGCTCTGGTAAATACGGTCTATCTCTACTAGTCGATATGTCACAAAAAATAGGTTTCCCATTAGATTGTGGTACAACTATTTTTTTAATTTTAATATTACTGTCAGTAGGTATCTGTGATATATAAGTATCGTTTTCCTGAGCTAAAGCTAATTCATGGAAATCTATAGGGTCGGGACAACAGACAGTCTCGACGCGCGATAAGGCGTCGGCTACTATATTATCGCTACCGTTTATGTGTTTTATATCGGTAGTAAACTCACTGATCAGACCGAGTTGCCGAATACGTCTAGGTGACTCTTTACCGTTGCTACTCTTAGTAAACGCGTAAGTTAACGGTTTGTGATCCGTAAATATAGTAAGTTGTCGTCCTTCGATCAAATTCTGAAAATATTTAACTGCCGAATAAACTGCTAAGAGTTCGCGATCATACGCGGAATATTTTTGCTCAGCCTTGGACATAGCTTTAGAATAATAACCAAGCGGCAACCATGAGTTATTTACGCGTTGTTGCAAAACTGCACCTACCGCGGTATTTGATGCGTCAGCCATGAGTGCAAGTGGCGCATCGGGTAGCGGGTGCGATAACGTGACAGCGTTTCTCAGGCTCGTTTTACATAATTGGAATGCTTCGTCTGCCTCAGGTGTCCACTGAATGATAGACTTATCTCTTTTTTTAGAACCACGTAAATAATCATTTAAAATTGACTGACACAACTGCTTTGGGAATATGAGGTCGATAAAAATTTAACATTCCCAAGAATCTTCTCAACTGCTCGACTGTATTAGGCTTAGGAAAGTTTAAAATTGCTTCAACCCTATCGTTCAGTGGGCGTATGCCTGAGCTGGAAACTTCGAAACCTAAAAAATCGATTTTTTCTTGTCCAAAACAACATTTTGACACATTGATTGTTATTCCAAAGTCGTTAAAACGTTTAAACAATTGTTCCAAATGCATTCTATGTGAGTCCACCGAGTCGCTAGCGATAATGACGTCATCGATGTAACAAAAAACGTTATCCAAACCTTTAAGAACTGAGTGATCCATGAAACGTTGAAACGTTTGAGCTGCGTTACGCAACCCGAACGTCATGCGTGGGAACTCGAATAAACCGAATGGCGTCGTTATCGCTGTCTTCTCGATGTCCTGCGGGTTTGTTGGAATACAATTATATGCACGGTTTACATCACATCTAGAAAATATTGTTTTACCAGCTAATAGATAAGTAAAGTCATGTAAACGCGGGATGGGGTAGCGGTCCGGTTTAGTGATGGAATTCAATCTACGATAGTCGCTGCACGGTCGTAAATCACCATTTTTCTTGGGGACTATATGCAAGGGACTGGCCCAAGCGCTCTTAGATGGCCTACAAATTCCCATCTCCTGCATGATTCGGAATTCTTCCTTGACTTTACTGTATCTATCAGGTGGCAAAGGTCTCGCTTTAGCGTGCACTGGGGGACCTGTTGTTTCAATAAAATGATAAACTGAATGACAAGGGGTCTCTTTAAAAGTAACTGGTTTAGTTATATCTGGGTACTTACTAAGAACATCACAATAGGGGTTATTTTTGTTTACAGTACATATAGAATAGTTACCATAATTAATAATAGTTGCTACGGTATTAAGGTTAGTGAGCTGATCTATCAGTTTTCGGGCTTTTAAATCAACTAAAAGTCCGTAATAAGTGAGAAAATCAGCACCTATAATAGGCTGCTTTACGTCGGCTATAATAAAATTCCATTGATAGGAACGTCGTAAATGTAAGTTTAGAATTAAGGACTTAGTACCGTAGGTTTTAATTTCGGTGCCATTAGCGGCATATAGCTTATAGTCAGAACACTTACGGAAGTTAAAACACTTTTTTGTTACTGGAATGACCGAAACATTAGCACCAGTGTCAATTAAAAATCGATAACCACTATTTAAATCACTAACACAAAGGCGGTGTGAGGGTGTTATCGTGCAGGAGTCCGCCGCTGCTACCTGCACTGCGCCTAGTTTTCCTTCTTACGGGAACTCCAGGCACAGGGCTGGGCGCACTTCTGGGCACGGCTCTTAAAGCGAAAATGATAAAAACATACCCAATCCGGTCTTGAGGATGGATGAGACCTGGTCTTACTCCTGGAACTCGAGCGATGACGATAACGGGGATTGCCTCGCCACGGTGACCTGCTCCTGAACCGCTCCAGCTTCTCGATTTTGGCACTTAGCTTCGCTATTTCCGCCAATATTGGGTTGCTGGTAGACTGGTCTGCATCACCACTGCTCCGAACTTCCGCCAGTTGTGGCTGCTGGGTGTTCTCTGTTATCTTGTCTGCGATCGTAGCCAGGTTGTCCATGTCCTTCACCTCTGTGACTGCCAGTACCGCTCGAACTGCTTGAGGCAAATGGCTCTGCCATAAAATACGGAGAGTGTCGTCCGGGATCTTCTCGCGTGCGAGGTCGCGCATGCGACGCAGAAGCTGAGACGGCTTCTGCTCGCCTAACTCCATCTCGCCGATTAACTTCTGTATTTGGCGGTTCTCGGACTCTTCGTAGATTGCCAACAACTTGTTCTTGAGGGTTCCGTATTTGTTGGTGTCGGGCGGCTTCAACAGAACGTCGGTGACCTGCTGGATTACGTCCTTCCCGAGTTTGGAGATGATGACGTTAAATTTTGATTCATCGTTGAGCTTTTGGGGAGCGAGAACGGATTCAGCTCTGACAAACCACACGCGCGGCTGGTCTGTCCAGAAGTCTGGGATGCGAGACGTCACAGAAATCACAGCAATGTCACTATCTTCCGTCTTGATGTCGGTAGGTCCAGATTTAGCGTGAGCCGGCGGCCCTTGCGGTATCACAGGTTGCGGATTCATCACCAAAAATCTTCGCGACGAACAGGCACGTAACTACTAGTGTTCTTCTCAGTAGGGGTCACCAGTGTAAGAGGTGTCTGGTGAGTGGTGTGATGCCAGACAGATATCGGTGTAGATAGGGTTAGACCGACTTAGGTGAGTGACGAGATAATTAAAAGATGGTATTGCGTAACTTCACTTTATTAGCGCAAGTGACCGAGTCGTGTCACTGCGCGAGCGTCACTAGCGTCACTGGTCACATAGGTACATACATGAAAGAGACAATGAAATACAAAATATGTGTAGCAAGCACAATTAACATGATACCCCACAAAAGTATTATAGCTCATCCTAGTCAGGTCATTTGCGAGATGTTGTTCATCGCTACTTACTATAAAAATGAACGTTAATTTTGTTCGAGTAATGCAAGATCTCGGAAAATATTAAACGGATTTTCATACAGTTTTTAATAATATATGGATAGGGTTATGAGGAAGGCTCAAGGCTCAAGTGTAAATTCATTAAGATGTTGATGTAAATTGTCAATATGTCCAGAGGTGGTGATCAGAAAGTCGGCGGTACGGAGGATCGTGGCTGCGTGCTGCTCGCTGCTGGAGGAGGTGGCGGGGGGCGGGGCGGTGCGGCTCGCGGCGCGGCTGGCGGGCGCGCTGAGCGGCGTGCGCGGGGGGCGCGGGGGGCTGCCCCTGCTGCTCGCCCTGTTCCGCGTCACGCTGCACATCCCTGTTAGTATCTCATGTGTCTATGGCCAATAACGGTTTATACATTTTATTGTAACAGGAAGGCCTGTTGGATCCAGTTAAACCCTAATAAAATCGCGTGGAATGTGTTATAGTAATAATGCGTTTTCTTTTGGATCGGCAATGCGTCGTCTGCGAGGTCCCGGTGTTACAGATGTATGTGGGCGATGGTGACGACACCCCAGGGTGGCTAATGTTGATAATAAAAGCATGTCCCAGATTTGCTGTCGATGATATGCCGTAAAGTGATTGTATTGGGCCTTGGATTATATCAGGCCTGGCGCACTCCGCACTTTTGGTATGATGATACAAGTACAGGCCGCGTTCGACGTGTCAGGCCAATTTCAAAAGGGCTGCCACGCATGATATATGACAAATGATACATTCGTAATCTATCACATACGTCATCACAAAAAAATACAACCCTGACGTTGTCAGAGAGGATAAGAGTTAAGATTAGAATGAGAGGCAACATCTAGATTTCAACGTCTGTGCAACTTGAATTACGCTTTATTGTGTGGGAGCAAGAGTCGATATTTATTTAAATGATTTTGCGGAGTGAGCATTGTGTACCAGTAGGCTACTATACTATTATGTATTCCGTCTTGGGTGACAGTGGTATAACAGTGCGTGTTGACAGCGCGGCTCGCCGGCGCTGGAGGACGAGGTGTGGTCGGCCGCGCGGGGGGCGTGGCGCGACGGGAGCCGCCTGCCCGCGCTGCGCCACCAGTTCCTCACCGACGCGCTGCGACAGATACACTGCCATCTGCTCCAGGAGTGAGTTCACCTCTCATCATATTAACTTGGACCAATGTAATAATTACTCCCATGTCTTTACATTTAGTACTGTATAATATAATTGGTATCGGTAATGCGATGATGTATGAGGTCCACATCCTACTCGCTTCCAATTTCAGTGTAGAAAACCTGGACATTCCGCGAATCGATCACGTGGTGTCGCTGTGCACGTACTTCCTGGAGGGTGAGTCGCGCGACGAGCTGGTGGCGCTCGCGCGGCAGGTGCTGGTGGCGGTGCGGGGCGAGGGCGAGGGGCAGGGGGCGCTGGGGCCGCCGCTCGAGGTGTTCGCGCTGCAGGTGGACGCCATCTGGGGAGACCTGTCGTGCCCGCTGGAGGACGACAGCGAGTGGCTGGCGGCCGCGCTGGGTGAGGGGGGGCGCGGGGAGCTCGCGCGGGGCCCGCTGGTGGCGCGCGCCAAGCGCATGCTGTTCCGCGCGTGCTACCTGCGGACGGCGCTGCAACGCGACGGCCTCGACCGCGCCCAGTACTTCCAGGACCAGTTCTGCGACGTTCTCTACGACTACGCCGTCCTGGATGTGCTCTACGATCACTACGCTTTTGTAAGTATATTTTGATAGGCCGTTAATGTAGGACATGCCGTATTGATCGAATCGACTCGGTCGTGTTACTTCGATGGAATCGGCTCGGTTGTGAACGATTTCAACAAAATAAACATGATTATACTAAACGGTGGCAAATTCAGGAATAATTTAAGTACATCTACTTTGTTTTACTCCAAAAAGAGACTCCAAAAAATACTCAAAATGTAATGTCGTTTCAGCCAAGTAATTTTAATTTGAACGTAGACATTAAGAGCTAGTTCCATTACAGTGGAAGCACTACGACATTATTCGGGCAGCGAAAGAGCGCATGGAGCAGGCGGTGTCGGACATGGTGGCGCGGCTGCCGGGCGCCGTGCACGACGCCGTGGCGGGGGCGCTGCTGGAGCGGGCCCTGCGCCAGGGGTACTACTGGGCGCACGCCAGCCGGCAGTACGAGCGGGCCGCGCGCGCCGCCCGCCCGCCCGACGACCGGTTCTCGGACGCGGTCGAGGAGCCGGAGCGGACCGACAGCCAGCAGTCGCACTCCACCTCCAGCTTCGAGATCCTGGATGCCTCGGAGAGCGTGGAGAGCGACGCCCCCTGCCCCTGCCACCGGCTGAGGGGGAGCCCGCATGAGGTGTTCGCGCCGCTGCTGCTGGGCGACGTGCAGCCGGCGGGCGGGGCGCCGGGCCGGGCGGGGCTGCGGGCCGAGCTCGCCTCCCGCTGCGAGCGGGCCGCCAGCTACAGGGATTTCCTGAGTGAAATGATGCTGAGGAGCGGCTACTTCCACGTCGCTCAGGTATCCGGCCGTTGGCTAATGTTATCGCCCGTTTGATATCATTCAATTTATTACAAAGTTACCACTTATGTGACATTCAAAGTCAAAAGTCAAAGTCAAAATATTTTATTCATATAGGTATCATTGATACACTTATGCACGTCATTTTTTTGGCTTTTCGGAAGGTGCTTTGTCATGGAGGAGAAGAAAAGCCTAAAGAAACTCCTCAGCACATCTTTTAAAAAAATACGTCATACTCAGCCCCCGATCACGATTCAGGAGGTATCCGTCGAGTATGGCGTTACAAGTCAGCAGATTGGGATGAGATGCGACACTTTTTTGCATCTTATCCTTGGCGAGAGGTCTGCTTTTCTTCTGAAGATCCGTCGAGCTGCGCGGATGCTGTAACCGATGTGGTTCGTCAAGGGATGGAGTATTTCATTCCTTTCTCCGACGTTCCCATTGGTAGCAAAGCTCGCCCATGGTTTAACGCCGAATGCGCTCAGGCTGAGAGACGCAAACATTCGGCGTATCTTGCCTGGGTTGACGCTCGAAGCCGCAAAGCTCCGGATATTAGATCTAAGAAGAAAGCCTTTAACCTTGCTGCCAAGTCCTACAAAAAGGCATTACAGAAAGTGAGTGTCGACCGCATTAGACATATCGGCGCAAAAGTCTCTCGTCAGCCATGTGGCAGTAGAGCTTTTTGGTCCCTCGCCAAAGCGGTCGAGACTAACTTCTGTCGTCCCACGCTGCCTCCACTGGTAAAACCGGATGGCTCTCTGGCTCATACAGCTGAAGAGAAAGCGAACCTTTTCGCATCTCTGTTTGCTGAGAACTCACGTCTAGACACTAGCAACAACCACCCACCACAGATACCTAATTGCGGTACCTCTATGTCAGAGGTCCGCATTCACAATAAAGAGGTACTTAAGACCCTGCGAAGTCTAGACGTGAACAAAGCCAGTGGACCTGATGGTATTCCAGCGGTAGTATTAAAGACGTGTGCACCCGAGTTGTCTCCTGTGTTGACACGCTTGTTTCGCCTCTCTATCGAGACTGGGATAGTTCCTAGATCGTGGAAGCTTGCCAACGTGCAGCCTGTGCCCAAGAAAGGCAGTTGTGCTGACCCCACTAACTATCGGCCTATCTCAATAACCTCCTTACTCTGTAAGATTATGGAGCGTATATTGAACACACGGCTGATGGCATACCTAGAACAGAACGATCTCCTTAGTGACCGACAGTACGGTTTCCGCCCAAACAGGTCGACAGGAGATCTTCTAGCGTATGCCACTCACATCTGGGGTGAAGCCCTCGAGAAAAATGGGGAAGCGCTTGCCGTTTCCCTTGACTTCTCGAAGGCTTTCGATAGGGTTTGGCACACTAGCCTTATGTGCAAGCTTCCTGCGTATGGCCTATCCCCTGGCCTGATCGACTGGATCAAAGACTTCCTGAGTGACCGTTCATTCCGAGTGGTTGTCGGAGGTTGCTCGTCGCAATCAATGACAACCAATGCCGGAGTTCCTCAGGGGTCTGTTCTCTCTGCAACACTATTTCTGCTGCACATCAACGATCTGCTCATACCCGGTATCTATGGGTACGCAGACGACAGCACGGTTGTAGAGAGATACCTGCCAAAGGGTCGGGCCAGTAAAGACCATATACAGTCCGAAAGAGAGGCTATGGTGCAGCGTTTGAATCTTACACTTCAGGCTGTCTCCGAATGGGGCAATGCCAACCTAGTGGGATTCAACGCCACGAAAACACAAGCGTGTCTGTTCACCGCAAAAAGGAGTCCGTTCACCTTGACTCCTACTCTTCAGAATGTATCCCTGGAGTACACCGACCGCCTTCAGTTATTGGGCATTGAGATATCCTCGAACCTTAACTTTGGGCGGTTCATTGAATCCAAAGCTAAAGTGGCTGCTAGGAAGCTTGGAATCCTAGCAAAGGTGCGGCGGTACTTCACACCACAACAGCTCTTAACCTTATATAAAGCACAGGTTCGGCCTTGTATGGAGTACTGCTGTCACATTTGGGCTGGTGCTGCCAAATGCCACCTGTCAGCATTGGATTCAATAGAGAGGCGTGCTAAGAGACTCATTGGTGACCATAAACTGGTTGCGACCAATCTTCAGAGCCTCGAGCACAGGCGTAGAGTTGCCAGCCTCTCAGTGTTCTACAGGATACATTTTGGAGAGTGTGCGCAGGAATTATACGACTTGATTCCGCCACCCCTTTCCACCATCGAACGTCCCGACGCACGGCGGGTATCCATCCCTTCGTCGTTGACATCCCCCCTGTACGGACGACGCGCTTCGCTTCATCTTTTATTGTACGTACAGCGAAGGATTGGAATAAATTGCCCGCGTCGGTGTTTCCGCTCGATTACAATGTAAGTGTCTTCAAGGCAAGAGTGAGTAGGCTATTACTAAGTTAATGCGTCTTAACACCAACGACTTCATCGCCACTTACCATCAGGTGGGATTGTAGTCAAGTATTAACTTATAAGTTATATAAAAAAAAAAAAATATTACAAAAAAGATATTATCATACAAAAGTTTACTATTCTGAGTGGAACTGGTTGCAGAGCTAATCATTTCCATGCGTCTTTGTCATTTAAATACAAAGCTCCGTCTACACTATAATATCCCTTGCCTAACAATTGTGTTTTTACACGTTTTTTGAAAGATTCTATTGGCAAGTCACGTATTAATTTTGGGATTTTATTATAGAAATGTACACCAAGCCCTATGAAAGATCGTTGCACTTTACTTAGGCGGAACGAAGGCGTAATTAATTGATACATTCTTTTTGTTTGGAGATTATTAATATCAAAATTTTGTTTATACGCGTTTATATTCTTCCTTATAAAAACTACATTATTGAAGATATACTGGGAAGCTACTGTAAGTATACCTATTACCTTGAACTTTTCACGCAAAGATTCCCGAGACTTAAGTTTATAGATAGCCCTAACAGCCCTTTTTTGGAGTATGAAAATTTGTTCTATATTGGCTGCTTTGCCCCACAGCAAGATGGCATATGACATAACACTGTGGAAATAAGCAAAATAAACTATCCTAGCAGTTTCTTAAACGTTTTCGTTGAAAACAAGCAATGTTTGTCATTATTTTAAAGACGACCGACCCAATGTTTAGAAAATTTAAGTTCTTAGATCTTTTTGTTCAGTTCGTTTATTTTATTTAAAAAGTTCTCAACATTTCATACTCGAATGGATTTGGTTTCGAAATGCTGGCAAAGTTTCATCATAAGATCCTCACTAGCAGTTATGACACTACTTACTCAGTAAATTTTTAGATGAAAGCGCTGGAGGAGAAGAAGAAGAAGCAGCTCGCGAAGGCGAAGTTCGACGAGCAGCAGGACGCGGCGCTGACCGAGTTCGAGGTGACGGGGCGGAGCGAGGTGTTCGCGCGCTGGCGCGAGGGGCCGGACGCGTACGCGGCGCTGGGCGTGGCCGTGGACGAGCGCGCGCTGTACGCGGCCAAGGAGTACGCCATGGTGCGCGCGTACTACTGCGTGGCCGCTGCGCGCGCGCCTCTAGATCAGCTGGTCGCGGACATCGGCGCCGAGGGCGGCCGCTGCAACCTCGACGCCGTCATCAACGGATACTACCGGCACAACGACACCATGCTCTTTGAGAGGTGACTATATTGTCCTGCGACGTTGACTCAGAAAGTTATTTGTAGTGTGGAAAAACTTCATGATTTGGTTAAATCTTTTTAAGATTATAAAAAATATTTGTAAAACGCTTACTGAATATAAAACTTTCTCAATATATTTTCTAACTCAAAATATTTTACAGTTAAAATGTATTTAACATATTTAAAAAATAAACCGTTTGGTGTGTTTTTTGGTCGGCTTAACAAATGTCGTCGGCCACTTGTCCATTGGACGACACATGAACGACAACTCACAAGTCGTCCTTCATTGGACAGCGGCCACTGTTCGGTGTTCGGTGTTAACAAACATGTATTGTGTCGTGGCGGCAGGTCGCTGGCGGGCGCGAGCTGGCTGCAGCTGAGCGGCACGGCGGCCACGCTGGACCTGCTGGCCGAGGCGGTGACGTCACGCGGCTGGGGCGCGCCCGCGCTGCACTGGGACTTCACCAACATCGCGCTCTGCTCCGCGCTCACCTCGCTCGCACTCAGCGCCGACATGTTCACCGCTCACCCGCTCCGGGTAATACACAAATACTACAAAAACTCGTAGCGCTAGATTACAAAAGTCATCATTAAAATATTAATTAAGCAATATTATAATAAAGACGCATTCGCAACTTTGAGACACAAAATAAGTCGCCCATCAACGGGTGTAACGGGACCGTTGTACGGATATAAGGAGTATGTCCTGATTGGTAGTTGGCGCTAGTGGCGCGGCCGGCGCTGGAGCTGTACGCGCGCGTGCGGCAGTTCATCGGCGGCGTGCGGCGGGAGTGCACGCGCCGCGAGCCCTCCGCGCACGTGGCCGCACTGCCGCGCGAGTGGGAGGACATCTTCGCGCCCGACGCCACCAAGAACCTACTCCTGCTCATATGCCACGTGCTCGGTGAGCAGTCACACTTCCACGTCTACGTCATTGTTAACAGATACGCCGGAATGCGCCTTGGTGCGCACCTGTGGTCGACAGAATTAGAATCGTTTGAATCGTCGAAGATATCGTTTAACTAGTAATGACATTAAAACGGTCACGCACCTTAAACGCGCTCACTGTTGGTTGTGCCTGTTACGTGTCTTTTTTAATACATTAATTAACGCGTTAGGACGCTGGTGTAGAAGGGACGTAACGGTATCAATACGAAAACCATTGATATAATTTGTGATCAGGTCGGTGGCGCGATTGTTAGTGTTTTGTTTGTAACATTGTGAAATTGTTGGCAGACAACAGCTCGCGCACGGTGTGCGCGGCGCAGGCGGCGGTGCTGTGCGCGCTGACGGGCGCGGCGCGGCTGCTGGAGGCGCGCGCCGTGCCGGCCGTGGAGCGCACGGGCGCGCTCAGCCTCGAGCGGGCGGTGCGCGCCGCCACGCGCGCGCTCGCCGACACCGCGCACCACGGCTACAAGTACCTCGCCTACTACACGCTCCGCTCGCTCGCGCCCGCCATGATCGCTGCCGACGGTGAGCACTTAACGACGACGATGGACGCTTGCTTGTTTCGCTTTCAATTCATATTTGTAAATGTACATTTTTAGATGTTTTGGCACGATAGGTCCGAAGGCCTTCTACATTAACAATATGGACGCTTAACGACTGCTGTCTATAATTTTTTCAACAACTATAAATATCGCTGTAACTATAACAATTTTTACAGACTCCTTTACGTGCCCTCCGAGGCACCTAATAAATTTTCTGCCGCTATACGTCACCGGTCCTACTAACCAACTGTGTCCGTTGTTGCTTAACTCGATTCATCACTTGGTTGGTATTTGCCCATGCTTATGGCTATACAATAATCGTAGTCAAGTGTAGTAAAGCCCCGCGACCACTGGGTGCACTGACGACCTGAACAAGGCAGCGAGCATCCGCTGGATTGTTGAAGGCTCAGGAGCGTTCAAAGTGGAGAATGTTAGATATGTTAGTAACGGTGCACGATGCACGGTGTTCAGAGGCGCGCATGGCGGCGTTGGCGGCGGCGCCGGCGGTCGCGGACGACGCGGAGGACGAGGAAGACGTGGCGCTGGACGGGCTGTCGCTGGCGCTGTACGACGACCACCTGGACCAGCTGCAGGAGCTCGTCGACGCTGCGCTCTCTGACTACACGTGAGTGCACTCCCACCGCTGCCACCACTCCTATCGCTCCCACCGCTACCACTGCCGGCTTCCGTTGTTAAAAAGTACAACGGATAGACGTTCACATGCTTGAGTTATGATATGTTGTGGGTATGATTTACAGTTATGACAGTTCATAATTACTTATCCGTATTTTGAACCGACTTGTTAGGTTGTGCGATGACCTGTGCGAGATGGCGCCGCACACGGACAGCCACGCGGTGGTGCTGGGCCACCTGCTGCTGGGCGTCGCGCTGCACCGCCACTGCGAGCTGGCCGCCGGCGACCTCGCGCACCACTACCACACCTTCTACAAGTAAACACACACACACACACACACACTTCTAATGCATCAAGTCCTGTCGAATTTGTTATGCGTCTAAATGAGACAATACACACCGAATATGGCCCGAGGTAGTAGTCAACTTGGTAAGCGTCCATCATCCAAAAAGTACGTCGATACGAGAAATCAGCAAGTGTTGCCAATCCACTGCCCCGCGGCTCTGTAGAGTAATGCACATGCAGACAGTTAACATTATGATTGACAACCCTGTAGCCTAGTTGGTATCGACCCTGCCTGCGAAGCGACGGGTCGCGGGTTCGATTCCCGGCCGGGGCAGATATTTCTGTGACATAAATATTTGTGTTCGGGTCATGACCCGAAACGAAAAACTTCCATGGAAGTTTTTGTGATGTGTTATGTATCGTTACACTCCGGCGGTATGAGTGTGTAAGCGTTTATTGGTGGCGTCCAGCACGCACGGGTACGTGGAGGGCATCCTGTCGGCGGCGCTGCGCCTGCTGCCGCCCGCCGCCGTGCACCTCATGGCGGCGCGCCTGCCCGCGCTGCCCAAGACGCTGCTGCCCTGCTTTATCCGCCTGCAGGACTTCGATCTCAGAGGTATGCGCTCTACGACGTTTCGATGTCGTCTTCGTTATTGCACACCGTACATACCATACATCTTTTAAATGTATTGTGTATCCACGGAAACTTCCATGTGTGCTGTCACACCAGTGAATGTTGTATAAAACATTTTGAAAGTATATTGTTAAAGAAGAAACAGTTGAATTGAGAACCTCCTACTTTTTTGAAGTTGGTTAAAATTGAGCTCCTGTCTTAAATTACCATATGTCATTACTTCCCAGAATTCGATCCTTATTAGCGAAAGTAACAAATGGTGTAATATTACAGGGTGGGTTTTTTTGTCAAAATTAACGAGGTCGATTCCTGGTTAGAAATATTGATTTTTCAAAAATCCAATGATGCATTAATTTACAATCACAAAACTAGTAAGTCAAATACCCAATTAGATGAAATTAAAATACTTAAAGGTAAGTAAGTTAAGCCCTACCGCGCGTGTCCGTACCGCGCGGCTGCAGGTACTTTTTCAAGGACGGGACCGAGTTGCATTACTGTATATTTGTTTACTGTGGAGGAAGGATTATGTTGATAGTTGTGAACGTCAAGTGTCCACCGTGTGTGTAATATGTGATGTGTGTGTGTGTGTGTGTGTTGTAGCGGCGTGCACGAGCGCGACGGTGTCCCGACTGGCGTGCGGCGCGGCGCTGCGCGCGCTGGGCGGGCCGGGCGCGGGCGCGGCGCGCGGCTGGTGGGCGCTGCTGCCCGCGCGCGCCGGCGCCGGCGTGGCGCGCCTCGTGGCCGCCGCCGTCGCGCCGCCGCTCCTCAACCACCAGCTGGCCGAGGTGCGAGAACACGGGAAGGACTTGCGCCCCAGCGCCAAGGTTAGCTCATTTATCTTTGTGTTTATTCATTACTCACTTACTTCATGTCATTGTCACGTTTGACTAATGCCACAGAAGACATAATAGTACATACAGAAGACTTACTCCGCAAAATCATTTAAATAAATATCGACTCTTGCTCTGACACAATAAAGTGTAATTCAGGTTGCACAGTGCTAATCGTCAACAGAAGTTGACATCTAGACTTTGCCTCTTTTTCTAATCATACCTCTCTCTGACAACGTCAGGGTTGTCTTTTGTGATGACATGTGTGATAGGTTACGAGTGTATGACACGGAGTGGCAGCCCTTCTGACGCTGACGCGGCACGTACTTGTATCATCATACCAAAAGTGCGGAGTGCGCCAGGCCTGCTAACGCTATATATTTTACGCCTGAAGACCGAAAACGCTTGCATGAAATAACAGCCCACAAAGCTTTGTCGCTTTTGTAAAACGTCATTTTACGTATACATACTTTAACTTCTCTGGTAAAATTAGAAAGCTAAGTAGCCAACTAACGCTATAATAATAAAAAAAGTAAAACATCGGTATCGGCCGAATTCCACGAAGTAAGTTCACGCGTCGGTAGAAGTGGCCGGTACGACGTAATAGTAATCTGTGCGGTGGCAGGTGTCGTTGAGCGTGAGCGAGCGGTCGGCTCGGTGCGAGCTGTGCGGCGAGGCGAGCGGCGAGGAGGGCGACGAGGCGCCGGCGCTGCGCGTGTCGCTGTCCGCCACGCACCCGCTGCGCGCGCCGCGCGTGCATAGCGCGCCGCCCGGACCCGACCCGCACGTGTTCGCCGTCTACCTCGGCTATCGGGTGAGTGTCGCGGGACCCCATGACAAATATACTGCGAAGAGACCCATGCTCGGCAATGAATCGATTGACGAGTCGCTAGGCAATTGCACCTTTTTATAAGTAGTCTTATATTAAAACATTTAACTCGAGAGCCAGTTCCTTTTTACTTTTTTTTCTCTGTTTTTTGGCCGGTAACGCATCAGTGATGGCTTCGGTGTCGGTGATGTTGATGGGCGACGATAGCCCCTCACCGTCAGCACGTGTACTCGTATGTTATCAGAACGGGCGCGTGATGGAGGCGATGCGCATGTGGGTGGCGGCGGCGGTGGCGGCGGCGGGCGCGGCGGGGGGCGCGCCGTGCTACGTGTGCTACTGCCGCGCGCACCCGCTCGACCGCTCCGAGCCCGGCCTGCACTGCCGCCAGTGCCGGAACGTCTTCCACGCGCGCTGCATCGTGAGTACACGCGCACACACACACACACACACACTGACACACACACACACACACACTGACACACACACACACACACACACTGACACACACACACACACACACACATATGTTTTATATCACTGAAAGCATGCTTGATACATTTATTTATATTAATTATTTAATTAAACATGACGTTATCGTCAAATCAGTAACAATGCAATCAAGATTCTTGATTACGAATTACGAACATAAAGCATGACGGAACAGAGAAAGTTTCATTTTATTCCTCATAAATTTTCATAGTCCGAGCTTATAATATGAAAATCGATTCTAAAGGAGTTAAAACTCCAAAAAAGAATATAGTTTGAAACTTCTAGGATGCAAGATTTTAACAAAATGTAATAAATACCGAAGACAAATACTGTATCACTGCGATACCTTCCTTCACATATACAACACAATATACGCTCAGGGGAACCCATCAGTAAAAAAATCGATCGTCTGAAAACTAGTTCGACGATCGAACTGACGCATCCAACTAATGGGAAAAAAGCTTTCAGACGATCGATTTTATTTTACTGACGGGTTCCCCTGAGCGTACCCCCCTATATTAAGGGCTCATACTGGCTGGAGGTACTCATCAATATGTAAAGTATCCTCTTTATAATAATCTGACGCGCTCGAGTAAATCCAAAATTCTCCTCTTGTGCTCCCTACATTGACAATAGTAACACTTATGTTTGTTCACAGCGACGCTGGTTCAAGATGAGCAACCGTTCCAACTGCCCCGTTTGCCGAACCAACTTCTAAACAATTAAATAAACAAACACACAAACACACACACATTTTTATGATATAAGGAACCTACCAATTATCACCACACTGATTAAGCGCTCGTACATTGTGATGTTTGTGCGGCAACAATGTCGCCAGTCAACTCCCTCGTGTCCTAAACCCGCTGTGAGAAGAGGAACAACCTTCAACCAATCTTACAATCACTCTTATCTCTATGGTCGTTTAAAACAAATGATCCATCATTACCAATTACGAGAAAGAGACGTACCTGTTATAATAGGGATTTTGACACTAACTGTAAATTAGATAACGATTTTTATTTATTAATATTGTTTTTGAATTGAAGATTATTATTTTTATAATATTTTTTTCGGGAATATTAAGGTGTTATCTATACAATAACTAAAATGAGTCAACATCCCTACTAATCTGTTAGGTCAGTGCAGTTTGGTACGCTGCGGACTGCCGACGTACGCCGCACCCGGAGTGTTTAAATATATATAATAACTATTCAATACTTACGCCTCAACTGAGAGTCACTAACGGTTACTTAAATCGCTCCTTAGTACAGAATTTGTATGGTGTTTCTTATGGAGCCATTAAAGGAACCGTTAGTGACTCTGAGTTCGGGTTTAGAGCCGTTGTTGTATTCCATATCCATATTGCTCCCCATAGCTACAGTTACTCACTGATGTTGTATGTGTTCACTAGAAACTAAGCAGAAGAACGTTTTTGACCTACATTAAATATAAATAGACAAAAATAATATATTGCACGTGTGTGAGAGAATAGACGAAATACATAATTCTAGTAATCAGTCAACATTTTGAATCGTTCGCTGAACAATAAGTTTTATTTGGACACTCAAGTTATAATCTAGTTAACTTCATCATGTACTTTTGAAAACATTCGAAAATCATGTATGTATATTATGTGTATAATATTTTAAATAGTTGTTAATAAATAGTACAATTCATATTTTGTATAATGGTAAATATTTTTTATTATTCAAGTTGTCAGAGTTGTTGTTTTCTTATTGTACTTACGTTTTTATTACAGTAAAATAAAATTGAACGATGAATGATCGTACTCTCAATTTCTTGTTACAAAAATACTGTTGTCGTTAGTTATTATAATCAGTAGGTATCCGGTGCGCAACGGGGTCGACTCGAAGGACCAAGATCTCTCAGGCTGTGGGTAGTCTGCAGTCTGTAGCTTCGAAACAAACATATCGTTGATTCTCATATTTAGTTATAGACTATAGCCAACTATAGCATACTATCGACAGTACTCGAGCCGACGTATCCAACACCAGTAAATGTCCAATTTTGTCTGTCTGTACTGTAGATATACTGTGAGTCTGCTTGGGACCCAACTAAACGTTAGGAGTAAGGTTTATGATTGTATTTGTTATGAAATATTCGAGCTTACTGTTACTCGGAGTACGATAACAATGTTTGGTGTTGAAAAAATAAATGTGGGTTAAAAGTTAATGCAATTTTATTTGTCGTGTCCTTCCTCCTAAGTACTCCTTACTCTAGTAGGTTCATTCGCCACTTATCCATCCATTGTACTCCTACATAGTAAATTAGAAGTAATTGAATGCGTTGTGCGACGTTGCAATCTCCTTCACAATACCGCTACAAGCCTATTGATCTGACAGTAATTAGCGATAGAACCCAGATAGGTATAAAGGGCAGTAGGTCATACAAATCAAGTTCACATATGTTTTATCTGAATTTTTGAGAGTTTATTTATGCTTAGACCATAATATATAAACCATGCTGAGTGGGCTGAATAACTATCTTCCAGTAAGCCTCATGGTCGGTTCGTTGAAGTTCATCGCAAGCTGTTTAAGTGTAGGAACAATATGAAAAACCTTGCTTCGTAGCGCGGCTGCAGGAGAGTCTCGGGAGCGGTAATCTCAGTAGCTATACACGGCAGGAGGGAGCGGCGCGCAGCCGCGCAGCTCCCCGCGCCTCTCGCCCCTCGCTCCTCGTCTATCGATATCAGATTATAAATGAATTGCAGGACAAGGCCGACAAGCGCCCAGTCGAGAGTCGACAGCCGCCACATGACGCAGGTTCTTGCTTTTTTACTTATACGAGGTGCGCAACGCACCCATCATACATCACATAGGTAGACCTGTATCGGTACATATGTCATTGTATGCGTTACGTTTTCATTCAAGGTATCTATCTGTAAAATAAATCTTGGTTTCCTAATTTTTCATTGATTTCTTGAATTATTTAGTTTAATTGCCTTTTAATATACTTAATGCCAGCATACCTAAGCAGCATAAGTGATGTTTTAAAAATAAAATTACCATGGTGAAAATAAAAAGACAATATTTTATTACTGTTAAATAAAATTACACATTTGTATATCTAATATGTACTTAACAATAAAGTTGAAATTGACCGATCATTATTTTTACATAGGTAACCATAATTTAGTCTGAAACATACATCAAATAATTGGAACGAAGTTCCTTATCGCGCGTTGTGAATGAGGGCTAGACGGAAAATTTCGACACTTTTTGATTTTGCGAATGACCACACCTCTTTTTGAAGTGATTCAGACAGTTTTACAGAGATGGCGCTGTACTGTACAACTTTCTGAATCACGCTTGCGTGATTCAGAAAGTTTTACAGAGATGGCTGAATAAACCCGAACCGAACCGACATTCATGTCATTAGGTCGATTACTTATATGTTTTACAAAGAATCTCAACAGCGTGATTCAGAGTACATTTTTGTAGCGACATCTATTATTATTTGTTAAAATGCATTGAAGTATAATGACATAGAACAGACATCTGGAACAAAATGTGTGTCCCGCCCGGGAGGTTCGAATTTCAAAATTGAGCCTCCGTTCTCCTTTCAAAATCGAACGAATTCATTGACGATTGAAGCCACGTGGCGCCAATGCATTGGGACATACATGGTGTTCGGGGTGTCTGTTCTATATGCTAGTAATAGTACTTCAATGTTAAAATGATATATTATGTTCTATTTACAAAGTATTCTTTATTATTTGAATTCAAATCATATTTGACATTCCAAGTTTCTACAATGGCGCTGTACAACAAAACAATACTTAAATCGAAAGGAACTTCGTTCCATCCGGGTATCCTTTGACACCTCTCATTTTTTTTTATTTTGAATGAAGTACCTAAGTAATAGAGCTGAGACAATTGGCACGCGTTGACGACATCTTATTTATTAATCGAAAAACATCTTTATGATATATTTTTTCTCAAACCAGTATGATTGTATCAGTCAAACAATGAAAATTAACTTTTCTGAATTGAATTCCGGCGCGGCGAACCGGTGTTGGCGAGTGGCGCGGAGGACCGCATTTCAACCCGCTGTACCTTCTTTACTTACCATTAAATTAAATAAACATTAAAGATACCACAAAATATATTATTATGTTAATACAATAGGTCGATTTCTCCAACACCTGTTACGTTTACTATGAGGTATGTAAGTAGGCATGCATCCGATTCACGAATATTATAAATCACATAGTATCAAAATCAGTTTGGAAAACTACACTAGAAGATAAGTATGAATGTACGTACCTACTCGTAAGAATATAACTACAACTAGAATACAAGGGGACAGGGAGCCGCGCCCTGGGCGACCGGGGCGCCCGGCGGCAGCACTGCCCAGTGCCCACACTATTATTGGTATGGTATTGGTTCTCCACATTAACATTATCTAAATGCACTGTTACAAGAATTTCTAGAAAATCCTTTAAAACGAATGTAGACTCTCTTGAAAATATCTGGCTTAGTATCAGTGAAGCTTTTAGCGATCAACAATTTATAATATTAAGCAAAGCAACAACCCATAATTGTCCCACTGTTGGGCTCGGGGTCTCCTCTCACAATGTGACGGGTACAGGCCATAGTCTACCACGCTGGCCAAGTGCGGATTGGTAGACTTCACACACCTTTGAGAACATTATGGAGAACTCTCAGGTGTGCAGGTTTCCTCACGATGTTTTCCTTCACCAAAGCAAGTGATAATTAACTTGTAATACGCACATAATATTTGAAAATTAGAGGTGCATGCCAGGATTTGAACCCGGGCCCCCGCGTTCGGGAGACCAACGTTCTAACCACTAGGCTATCACTGCAGTATAATATTAACAGCTCAGATTAAAGAACAAAGGTATTTAATTTGAGATTAACAGTGACGGAATATCAAGTTCAAAATTATAAACTTGACATTACTCGTCTCATTAATAAGAATTTAGCACCAGTCAAAAGAAAATGCCAATAGAAACTTTGTTTTCATAAATAACTTGCAGCATTTTCCGATTGACTCGTGAAAACATTACGTTAGGTTTGGTACAATCTTAGTTTGTAATTGTTGCAAAGCAAAGCAATATATTAAACGTGAAAGAATGTTCGCAACACATGTGGGCTACGGTGTCGCCGGGCGCCGGGAGAATCGCACAGCTCCGTTAAAGAGGGTACATTAATACAACGAGGTATCCGTGGCTACTGTTTTGTAGGAAGGGAGGCGCAGCGCTGCTATTTCCGGGAAGATGCGATGGCTTACACCAGAAGCAATTCCTGTTGATCCCTAGAAAATAAAATAATAACATTTATATCAAAATTGTTAACGTACAGCAATAATTCTTAATAATAAACATTGATTTCAAACCGAGTGCAGCAAACGGGACGAGTTCAAGTTATGGATTAGTTTACTGCACATCCTATGAATGCATTTTCTCCTTATATAATGTTTATTATAATGCCCCGTGCCAACTGGTAATATTTCTTAAAACATGAAAAAAAAACAAGAGTGTCTGAAAAAAAGCAATAAAAAAACAATAATAAGCTAATCGTAAAAGAGTCACTGCTGATTCGAGTCGCCTCATGTTGACACAAATGTCGAGTTCTTTTAAAATTTTACAAGAATACCTCCTGTCGCAAGTGTGGTAACTGGCCACAAGCAGTCGTGACTCGTGGTCCGTGCAGTACGTACCGGTCGAGCTGCGGCGGCAGGTAGGGCGCGGGCGCCAGCCGCTCGCTGTGGACCACGGGCTCGTCCACCAGCAGCGCCCCGTGCAGCACGGCCGCCGTCGCCAGGTACACGTGCGTCACCAGCCCCGCCGCGCGCACGCGCCGCACCACGCCGCACAGCGTGTAGCCCTGACACAACACCGACTAATAAATAAACGCTACACGCTCCTAGCCCCACGTTAGGATTCCCTGTGCCGTCGGTGCCATGGACACCATGGACAGCACACACACTGACCGAAAACAGAAATTCAAACTCATCATTCAAACTGCCTCGCTGGGAATCGAACCCAGGAGCCGTCGAATGGCAGTCCGGCATGGTAATCATTTCGCTACGGGTCGTCAATGGCTAAATGTATGCTTACATGCAGGTAGCCATGGCGTAGCACTGCTTGGGACAGATTCCCAGAGTATTTCATTTGGTGCACACATTGGCGTACGAGCGTAATGTATCCGTATTGCGTAGAAGCATACGCTTCTGACCGACGTCGGCACCAATTACACTGCGCTGCTAAATCTGTTCTACGTTGCGCTGTGCCACCTGCTACCTCTTTAAACACGAATCGAGCATTCAATAAAACAGGGTTTCTTCTTTACGATGTTGGTCGATCTGACTATCGCTGACCGTGTGAATTTCTCTAAGCATAAAACTTGTTCAGTTTAATCAACAAGTGAATTTAGTAAAGTGTTTGAATGCATCAGTAATTGGCGCGTTTATAGTACCAAGTACCAATAGATAGAGTGATAATTAATATTTATGTAGTAGATTTTACGTAAAGGTTTTGATACATAAACAATAATTAAATCTTCTAAAGTGTTTAAACACGCTAGGTGTGAGCAATATGTAGGTACAACTCATACCTCACAAGTAACCAAGATCTATAAACAAAGATTCCCCGAAACGCAGCCGTGGGCTCATGCATGTTCATTTCCTAAACATCTCCGAGTGCTGGGCAGCGCGGCCGCGCGGAGGCCCTCGCGCGAGTGTGTGACGTGTGACAATATCTCACCTCAATCACGATCATTTTGAGAACGCTGAGAGCGACGACCAGATCTTGATATCTACAACACAAAAAGGTTTTATTTTGTAAACTGCCAAGAAATGAGCAAACCAGCCACCTGATGGTAAGTGGTCATCCTCGAACATGGAAATTACCGACAACTTAGATATCGGTGCTTTGCCGGATGGTTGCCGGCCAAGAAAGAGAGAAGAAAAATAAAAGAGTTGGCTCCCACGCCCGCGGGCGCCCTCGCCGGTACACGAGTCGTTTAGCATCTGACTCAAGTAAGAGGGTGGTAGCTAGCCAGACATGCTTCACAGAAAGATAATAATACCAGTTAATGACTTAATACTAATATTGATTGTAATAATCCTTATTTGAAGGCTTACCACCAAGCGGGCCAACATCTGTCACCTCTTACGAAACACTAGTAGGCCGGCATGCTTAGAGTAATAATATATACTATAGAGCGCGAGTATTACACAAACGGCATCGTACGCATCGTAGGCAGATGATCTATAGATACGTATATCGATGCGTGTATGACATATAGGGATGTATCAATTACGTGCCGATCGGCAACGAGGTATCGATAAGTTATTTCGATAAGTTATCTTATTTCCTACTATTAAACGAGATTTTTTTGTATAAATATGTATGTTTATTTGTATATTTGTTTCTAATCACTTTCTCGATAACAGTACTAACGATTTCGATTTTGCAATGTAATGGTTTACGAGGGCAACTAACCGATCTAGCTAGGTCTCATATCTGGGAAAATTCGTTTTCTCTATTTTCACATAAGCAAGCTCATTTGCCCAGGTACTTATTACACCATTTGTTGTACTACAGTACATTAGTTATACCAATGGCACCCACAATACCAGATTCTCCTAGTGGTGGGGCTATGAGTGTGATCTATATTGTTGGTTATTTAAAATACGAAAGTCACTCAGTTTTTTAGTTTTGCACGAGTATTCTTGTTATTTAGATAGTAAATTTTTATGGTACAAACAACCGAAGAAAATATAGACATAGACTCAATTAAATAAATGAATAAGCAGTTTAGACGTGATATTATTATATAACATTCCATAATTTACGTTTACGCTAGAGATAACGATACCGATATTAATGCTGATACATCGGCCGTTATATATCAACCGATACCGTTATCGAAAAAAGTCTTAGAAAAACGTCTTTTTCAATGCTGCCTCATACTAAATGATTTACAGTTCGTCTGCAAATAATTCAAATAATCTTTGCTTTTAAAAAATAATGACGTTATGTAGCAAATTGATACTTCCTTTGATAAATATTAATATTTTTTTAATAAATAAAATATAATTCATTTTATTTTTACACTCTTATTTGCTGTTTAGAGATTAGGCAAACCTCTTTTTATCCTCTAGCAGTTAGGATCATTTGATATCGGTATAGCCAATAATTTATGGCAATAATCGCATCGGCAAAATCCGTTCCATACAAAGTATATTAAATATCGACTACAGCGTTAGTCACGTACATCACTAGAGTCTCGCGTGGGGAGCGCTACGGGAGCGTGGGTGAGCGCGGTGCGCGGGCGGTCTTGTGCTTGCCCGCCCCTCACCCCGCGATGCGAGATATGTTTTCTTATAAATAAATACAAAAATCAACTTACCGATGATATGTGATACTGGATTTCAATTTTGTGTGTTTCCTACTATCGTTTTTGCAAGATGGGACTGCACATTTGACCATTTTGATAGGTAAATATTTAAAAATCTCTCTAGAACCGCACACCGCTAGCATTCAATTACGACTACAAGCGCTCGCGGCGGGAACGTCGTGTTGTTCTCACCCGTGCCTACTGTTCCCACTTCGTTGCTCGCGCTCTATAGTATATATTATTACTCTAAGCCGGCATGGGACTGGAGACAGTATTCTAGTCTGCCCTAATAGAGTTATATTTACGCTTTAAGACTTTTACGCTTTTGAGCTTAAAGTATTACAGCCTCAGTATCGTTACGGTGTTTAGTTTACTTATTAAAGAAGGTACAGTTTATCGTTCGAACTATAAGTTTAGTACACTTCGAATGTTGACATGATTCGATTGGCCGGCAAGTGTAGCGACAGAACACTTATCACACTGTTCCATGATTGTTCAATACGTCGAGTGGCATACAACTTAACAACCTTTTGACGACCGTCTGCTTTGTTTATGTCCTGAAAATCCTCGAGAAAGCGATTTGCATACGTACACGAATAATAGGAAATGTACCCGTAGGTATAGAGAAATGGCGCGGAAAGACGCGGCCGGGTGAGAGCAACAATCCAACCGGTGAGTACTTACAGCGCGAACTTGATCATCCGATGGCGGCGGGTGATGGCCTCGTCGTCCATGTCCCGGTAGACCTCCTCGAGGACCGCCAGCACGAGGTACAGGGCGAGGCAGACGAGGAGGTTCCTCATGGCGGCCGGTCGGAGCGCCGCCGACTGCACGCTCTGCACGCAGGATGACGCCCGCTGCACTGCCGCCGCGCCCCGGCCGCCCCGGCGCCCCCAGCCGCCCCACTCACCCCCAGCCACCCCCAGCCACCCAACACCGATATTGATGTGTTGTGGAACGACACAGCAGCGCCGCCGATCAATTCTAATAATTCACTTTAATTAAATCACTGATGTAATACTCTCGCAGCTTAGCTCTTGCAAAATAATGCAGTACCGTTTTGAGTCTGAACAGTGAAATTACTGTTCAGAACAGTTCTGCGCTGTAGAAAGTTAAAAATCTATAAAGCATGTCGACGTCACGGCCCCGTTTTCCTCCACGATACGTAGCGCTACGGGGTACACAATGCACTCTACGACTTCGCTACGTACAGCGCTACAGTGCTACGGCGCTACGACATCTCTAAACAATGTTTTTTCCTGGTATCGTAAAACAGAAGGGTTATTTTCAATATCGAAGAATACTATCTATAACTGCAATTGTCCATGACTTGTTTCAAGCCAACCAGAGGACATCCTCAGCTTTATCTACATACATTGTTATTTTTATAAGTCAGAAAAAATATTATTCTTAGGCAATTCCTAACCTTTCATTTTTCAGATATAAAATTCAGTCTAAAAAATGATTTAATAAATAAATATATGGAATAAAATATAACAAAAATTATATATCTGTAAACAGTTTTTGAAAGTTAAATCTATGTACGACGTAATTACTGCGGTTTAGGTATAAAGTGATTTGTCATTATTTATATCAGTTAATTTCTTGGAACTCTTTGAATTATGTAATAATTATGCAGTGTGTGGTGAATGTCGTAAATTTTCCTTTTACTACATATTTATTTTTTCAATTTTAAAAAATATTCATGATATCGACACCCGTAACTAAAGTTACAACTTTTTCCGATTACACTATAGGCATATAGTCCGTGAAAAGAGCTGCACGACAGTAATATCGACATATCTGATATCTCTAGCATTCGTAGTTTTCAAGATAGCCAGTCGAAGAAGGTAGTAATTGCCATATAACGAAAAGTTCCAACAATAGTATAGACGTAAAGCGAATAAACAACTATTCTCAGCTGTATTTTTTTCGAAATTCTAGTGTCGGTAGTTTCGGAGATAAGGGGGGATGGTCAATTTTTAGGGTTCCGTAAGAAAAACAAAAAACGGAACCCTTATAGGATCAGTCCTGCGTCTGGGCGACCGCCGTTCACAGCCAATTTACCTTAGAGTAATAATATATACTATAGAGCGCGAGCAACGAAGTGGGAACAGTAGGCACGGGTGAGAACAACACGACGTTCCCGCCGCGAGCGCTTGTAGTCGTAATTGAATGCTAGCGGTGTGCGGTTCTAGAGAGATTTTTAAATATTTACCTATCAAAATGGTCAAATGTGCAGTCCCATCTTGCAAAAACGATAGTAGGAAACACACAAAATTGAAATCCAGTATCACATATCATCGGTAAGTTGATTTTTGTATTTATTTTTATGAAAACATATCTCGCATCGCGGGGTGAGGGGCGGGCAAGCACAAGACCGCCCGCGCACCGCGCTCACCCACGCTCCCGTAGCGCTCCCCACGCGAGACTCTAGTGATGAACGTGACTAACGCTGTAGTCGATATTTAATATACTTTGTATGGAACGGATTTTGCCGATGCGATTATTGCCATAAATTATTGGCTATACCGATATCAAATGATCCTAACTGCTAGAGGATAAAAAGAGGTTTGCCTAATCTCTAAACAGCAAATAAGAGTGTAAAAATAAAATGAATTATATTTTATTTATTAAAAAAATATTAATATTTATCAAAGGAAGTATCAATTTGCTACATAACGTCATTATTTTTTAAAAGCAAAGATTATTTGAATTATTTGCAGACGAACTGTAAATCATTTAGTATGAGGCAGCATTGAAAAAGACGTTTTTCTAAGACTTTTTTCGATAACGGTATCGGTTGATATATAACGGCCGATGTATCAGCATTAATATCGGTATCGTTATCTCTAGCGTAAACGTAAATTATGGAATGTTATATAATAATATCACGTCTAAACTGCTTATTCATTTATTTAATTGAGTCTATGTCTATATTTTCTTCGGTTGTTTGTACCATAAAAATTTACTATCTAAATAACAAGAATACTCGTGCAAAACTAAAAAACTGAGTGACTTTCGTATTTTAAATAACCAACAATATAGATCACACTCATAGCCCCACCACTAGGAGAATCTGGTATTGTGGGTGCCATTGGTATAACTAATGTACTGTAGTACAACAAATGGTGTAATAAGTACCTGGGCAAATGAGCTTGCTTATGTGAAAATAGAGAAAACGAATTTTCCCAGATATGAGACCTAGCTAGATCGGTTAGTCGCCCTCGTAAACCATTACATTGCAAAATCGAAATCGTTAGTACTGTTATCGAGAAAGTGATTAGAAACAAATATACAAATAAACATACATATTTATACAAAAAAATCTCGTTTAATAGTAGGAAATAAGATAACTTATCGAAATAACTTATCGATACCTCGTTGCCGATCGGCACGTAATTGATACATCCCTATATGTCATACACGCATCGATATACGTATCTATAGATCATCTGCCTACGATGCGTACGATGCCGTTTGTGTAATACTCGCGCTCTATAGTATATATTATTACTCTAAGCAATTTACTCTGAAACTACTGGACCAAATTATTTGAAATTTGGTACTCATGTACTTTTTTGTGACCCAAAGACGAAGATAAAGTAAACAAGTGAATTTAGAAAAAAAAAGAAGTATTTTAACGAAATCAAAATTAAACAAGAACTGTTTTGCAAACCGTATAGTGTGTATGTCAAATGAAAGAGCTTGTTGTAAGGATCTCAAATATATTTTTGTTATAGTTCTACAATGGATAGTTTAAACGTAGGTATGAATTTCTTATAGTTTCGCACGCTTACTACACTGGTTTATTACTTTATCCTCTATACTAACAATATTAAATTCATTAAAATCAATTTCCGGGCATTTCCGTGTGACGGTATATAGTTAGGGTAGTTCAGCCCTAGTACTATATGAATCTATATACGGCATCTTGACGAAATGGCGTAAAACGCCTATTTTACTTTTTCTCCATACAAAAAATCTTTAAGTAACGACTTGTTGTTGCCGCCGCGTTATGTTGACGGTACCCGGTTGTAATTTGTTGGTTATGGGAGGTGAAGTTAAGTTACGTATGTTTATTGAACCACTGTTTACGTTTGGTCGCCTGAGTCAGTAGGTCCGCGCGTGCCGGTATTTAGGTGACGACTAATGTATAAAGTTAACGCTGTATGAGCATTTTTGGCTCGTACACTACTTATATCTCTAAAAAAACTCTGTTAATCGAAAATACTCAAAAGCTATTTTATGTTCGCAATAGTAAGTAGAACCCGATTCCATAATAATATTTCAGAAAAAGAGTCGAATTATGCTAATTTTTTCACAAATTTTTCAAAATGTCATAACTCGATAAATATTAACAATACAAATAAAAATGTAGAATATAAAATAACTACATTTGTTAGTAGAATCCGATTGTACTAAATTTGGCCCTTAAGGCCACATTTTTTGTTTTCGTTCCACAGTGCGTCGTTGAGGCGTTTATCTTAATTCGTTTCATCAATTATTGATTAGTTATAACTTGATAATTGATAAATAATAAGGGTATGTTAGCATGTACCTGTACAACATTCTTTTTTTTATGGAAATAGCCGGCAAACGAGCTGACGATCCACCTGATGGTAAGTGGCTATCGCCGCCCATGGACATCAGCAACACCAAAGGCATCACTGATGCGTTGCCGGAAAGAAAGAAGAAAAAGAAAGAAAGAACTGGCTCTCAAGCCCCCAGACGGAACACGACGAGTCGTACAATATTCAATGAGGAATTACGTGATATAAACAAATTTTTACTTTTAAAAACTTTATTTATTATAATAATGACTAGATATTTGGATTTAAACATAAGTAGGTACAATGGAAAAAAATAATTTGCGAAGTTGTTTCTGAGTTAATATTATACTTAAATAAAACTTACTTATATTAATAATAATCAAAATTATAAAAAAAATACCCGACTTCAAAGAAACAGTCTTCGAAAAAGTAATAAAATGAGAACATCATCACCGTAGTCGAAGTCATTAAATACGCATTATTAGGGTAGGGATAACTCAAAAACCACTCGTCAGATCTCGCTCAAATTTAAACAGGACCACACGACAAGCATTAGCTTTCGATTATAAAAATAATCATCAAAATTGGTACACCCAGTAAAAAGTTATGAGGTAACACAAAATAAAATACAGTCGTATTGAGAACCTCCTCTTTTTTTGATGTCTGTTAAAAATACCAAAATACAGGAACATGACGTGAAGACATACTGTTGATGCTGTTAAGATTTGAGCAGTGACTTCTGTTTGTGGAATCATTTCGGAAAACTTATTCTAATTAAATAACAAAAATAAACAGTCAACCTAACCACGGTGTGTGTGTGTGTATGGGTGTGTGTGTGTGTGTGTGTGTGTGTATGTGCGTGTGTGTGTGTATGCGCGTGTTTATCCGTGTATGCGTGTGTTTGCGGTTTTGTTCTATCACAGTCTGTCCGTGTGTGTGTGTGTGTGTGTGTGTGTGTGTGTGTGTGTGTGTGTGTGTGTGTGTGTGTGTGTGTGTGTGTATGTCCTAATTTTGCAGCTGTCGGTTGATCCAGTCTATGTCTTCGTAGAAGCGCGGGTCGCTCACCCGCAGGGCGGCCCGCTTGTAGAAGAAGTAGTACCAAGGGGACACTGAAACAACAACTTGTGTTTTTATCTATGTGTCTTATATCAGGACAGAACACGCGCAAGACAAACGTAGAAAAAAAATTTTTTTTCCTTAGCACTGCATTTCGCCAGATAAGTATTTTCATTTGCCTTAGTTCACACACAATAAAACATTCCAACTTAATTTCGTGCAATAAATTCCTCTTGATCATAACAGTCCGGCTCAGCTCGGACACTACAAGGACTGAATCAAACATAATTTAATCTGCATAAAACAGAACAGCAAGAAACTGGAAACAAATAAAAGTAGATTTAATATATTTAATAGTATCATGCGTTACTTTGCGGAAATCCATTGTTATTAAGTTAGTATTAGTCTACTTTAAATGAAAGTAGGGTTATTTGGAAGATGCTGTAACCACTCCACACAGAATGTAATGCATGCACGGTCGCTGGTCACTCACAGCATCTCTGAGCAGTGGTGAGCACCACCAGGACGGGGGAGGCGCTGGCGTGCGGGCTGCCCCACTTCTCCAGCAGCCACACCGAGTGCAGGATGACGCTGGCTCCGATGTACGCAGTCACCACTGACGCTGCCACTCTGAACTTGCGGATCAACACTTCTACTAGCCCGGCCTGCAACAAACCAGAATACAACTTTAATTACATTACATGTCATATGATAGATTAATGATTTTCGGTTTGTTTGATGATCTGGTTCCTTCTATTTTTTTTTCTGTTCGTCAATAGTATTTACACCTAAATTAAAATGCTTACATGCATGTTATTCTTTAAGGTATAAAATGCTTTATTTAATCAAATCAATGTTGAGGCAATCTTCAGCAGAGTCTTTCCTATTTTGCCTTTGGTAAGTTTAATGTTTATTAAATGGGAAAAAAATTAAATTGTACTTACTTGGAATAAATATGTAGAAAAAAATGTCATCAGCATGATTGTGAGCGACAGAACCAAAAACAGATCCTGAAATCTAGACACAAACATTGGTTTGCTAAAAATTTTACAGTTTAACTTACAAATGGTCACACTTAAATGTTTATTATTTAGTCTTATTACTGATACTATATAATCCAGGGGCTTGTAAGGCAGTCCTTTCATTTTTCTCTATAATTTTTCTTGGTCAGCAATAATTTAGTGATCGCTTTGGGGATGCTAATGGCTTTGGGCGATGGTGGTGGCGACTTGGCCACTAACCATTATGTGAAACGTCAGTTTGTTTGCCGGCTAGTTACATTAACAAAAAAATGGCAGGACTCCCAAAGAGTGCTTTAATTTTAATATTATTATTTTCTTTACAATTTCTGAAACAAATTAACATTTATTACGAGTATACTCACATAAACAATACCAGTAAACTATCGCGGCTTCTTGGAAACAAACTTATGCAGTTGAAGATGATATCAAGAAACATGAATATAAGTTGACTGAATAAACAGAATGTGTATCGCGGCGTCGATAGCTTCATGTTTACTTCAATGAAATTATAACCATGCCCCTTATAATAATGTAATTTCTATTTAGCTTTGACTTTTAACCAAACGTTCTTGATTTCTACAATTAGTTCCATTTTATCACTGCAATAAATAATAATAATTTAATTTATAACAACACAACTAAACATATCTGGAAAAATAAAGTTCTGAAAGTAAACAATGTACATTTATGTAAAGTAAAAAAATTCACCGATTTCAGTATTTCCAGTTTTTACGAAGTCTACACTCTACGGACACAAAGTAGGTCAAAGTACTTTACGAAAAGGAAAATGGAAATGGACTAGAAAATTCAATTCAAATGAAAAATATACGCAAATAACGTCAATCGTTAATCGTTATGTCATGGTGGTACGTCATAACGTCATGGCGCATGGGTACGTCACTGACGTATGACGTCACTATAAGTACAGAGTACTTAAATCACAGACAATAATCATTCAACAACCAAATCATATAAACAAAATGTAACAGAGGTGATAGATCAACAGTGGGGGTGGGAGACCTCAATACCTACTAATTGAACCCCTATGCATGTTCAGCAATATTCAGTGGGTTTGGGAATTGGTTACATTTTCTAAGGAATTCGATTTTTTGAGATCTCTTGAAAATACAGTCTAACCGTTAGTTCTACGCTCGCGATTTTTTTTCTCAAATTAGCTTAATAGCGGGCCTTTTGTATCATACGACCACTATAAATCATAGCTGTATAAAAATTGAAATAATATTTAAATAATATTGATTTTTTAGAAAATTATAATAAAAGTTAACAATAATATTAAGGGGCTGTAGAAAAAATATTTCACTGGTATTTTTTCACAAACTATCTTATTCATGAAAAATAATTCCTGAAAATTTCACTTGGCGAACAATGTTGACAATACATAAAAAAATTACTTGAGTGAAAAAGCAGCGAAAATCCTTCAAATTACGTGAATAGATTTAAAAAGTTTTATTTATAATAGGGACTTATTTAATTATTTGCAATTTTTATCAGTAAACTATAGTTGATCTATAATTAAAGAGCGATGATAAATGGAAAATTAAAATAAAACACTTTTTATGTAGGTTAGTCTTATAATTAGTATGACGTGTTTTTGCTCATTTTTGACTCAAGAATATTTTTTAACAATTGTTCCCGAATTTTTAGCCAAATTAAATTTTCAGGAATTATTCTACATGAATTGTCTACTACGTTTTTAAGATAGTTTGTAGAAAAAATATCGGTAATATACTACCAACATAGTGGGGAACTACAGACTTGCTTGAAACACACTATACTATTGTAAAATTGTAAATCAGAACAATGGCATGGCACCAGTCACTTACGATTTACCCTACATCCAGTTTTTATCAGTGATTACCAGTGATGGCTGTGTTAAAAATACCGGTATTTATGATTCTTGCATACAAACCTGTCTTGTTGTTTTGTCTATGATGTTTTTTCTACATAAAACAAGGTTGCCAACTTTAAACTACAATAATTTGTAAAATAACCTAACTTAATTAATTATAAGTTACTCTCGTCATTATTCATAGTTAAAATGATATTGTAGAAATTAAACAGTCACTAAAAAATTATAGCTGGACATTTTTTCTGACAAACGAGCTAATTTAAGCTAATTTAACTTTATCAGATTCCATTGACAAAAGCCATCCATAGTCAAATTTTGACATTTGTTTTCGCGGTATCAAAAAGTGATGTAGTAAAAGTGTGAATATTTAGTTGACGTTTGCAATGTTTATCAACGATTTAAGATGAAGAAAACTTACATCTGAACATATATTTAGCTACAGTTAAGTACTTAAATCTCATTTAGCATGTAATAAATGAACATATTTCTTTCACTTGATGAACTTCCGTTGTGACAGGAAAAGGAAGTGTAAGATTAGAGATCATAAAAGGTATGGTGGGCGCTCGTCACCACATCCTTATCCTGTTTACTATTCGAATTTGATCACTTGAAAGAGTGAAAGCACTGGATGAATGCTGTGTTAACAATATTAATGGACTTTTGTTTTACGATTAGAACTGTCAATGCAATATAATTCAATAGATAACAATTAGTACAATGCAACTACATGTCATAAGTACCTATTAAAGTGCTTTCTATTTTTAAATGAGCTCATTTTTAAGGAGAGAAAGTTATGAAAGCAAGTTTATTTAAAAAAGAAAATTAGTGAAACAATGTAATAATACACATTGTTATATGAAATAATAAGTTTTGTTTGTTTGTGAATTTAATTACTACTTTATAGAAACTTAACTATAAAAATAAATGATATGCACTTTAATAATATTAAGTAAATAAAGTATTTGGTGGTAGTAAATAAGAGAATAGTTATCCTTTTATGATTCAATTGAGTGGTCCTATGTAGACTCACAATATATAGGAAGGTAACCATTGAGTAACATACAGAAAGGAATAAATAAATTTCTTCAATTCCCAGGTGACTAATTGAAGATGACATCAGACTTGTGCGAAGAGGATGTAGTCCAGATATCATCGCCACAAATATTATCTGTAAGATTGAAATTGATCTCATAAAAAAAATATACCTACATTTTATTGATGTGCCAGTTGTGAAAGAACTTGCAGTCCACCCACTGCTAGGAGACCACTGCACACATCTTTTATGTTAGTTATACTGTTTTGCTTCTTCGGTAAGAGTAAAACACATTTTAAATATTCTTCTGCTGACGTGTCATTCCACACTGAGAAATATCATCAATTGAGATGTTCAAGTGGAAGGAATTGAGGTTGGTATGGATATCTTAAAGAGTACTATAATAATTTATGAGTAAAAATTATTAGTTCATATAAGTATAATAAATGGATGAACAACCGGATGAGACCACCTGTTGTCATGGACATCGTTACATTAATAGCATTAACTGATTAATTGCTGGCCATGTAGTGACCTGACCTGTTATTCCAAGGTCGAAGAAGGATGGTGACAGGAGCTCCATACAATCATCTGCAAATCTGTCATGAATAAGCCCATACAATTATGACAAGGGGGCGGGGATATGTCATCAGTGTCATCACCATAAATGGATACAATAGCCTAGCGGTTTGATTTTTTAATAAATGATTTGGATCAGGAATCGAATATAGTTACAATAAAAAAACATCTATCTATCTATTTATGTGTGCTGACTTTACCCGAACGAGCGTTACATAGCCGAGCGTGACGGCTGTCTAATTTAATTTAATGCCCACAAAATGTTCAGACATGCTCGGCGCGTTTATAGAAGTTTTGAAACTTATAGAAGGTGTTCTACATATATATATATGAGTAATTAATTGATTCGTACATGATATGCGCAGGGCGATAGCGTGGTGGTGGGGGGTGCGATGGGGGGCTCCCCGCGCGTGCAGGCGTCCTCGGCGGCCGTGGAGCTGGGGCGCCGGCTGCTGCTGGCGGCGCGCGCGGGGGACACGCCCGCCGTGCTCGATCTCATGGCCAAGGGCGCGCCCTTCACCACCGATTGGGTCAGTCACACAACTACACCAGTTAAACATACTAAATATACAACAATTTTACTTACGCCCCAACTCAAAGTCACTATTGGTTACTTAAATCGCTCCTTAGTACAGAATTTATATGGTGATTCCTTACTAAGGAGTGATTTAAGTAACCGTTAGTGACTCAAAGTTGGGGTGTTAGGTATTTATAATACTGCTCGCATGGCTTCAACACATTAACAGCACAGGCCTTTTTTAATGAAAGTTACCAACCAATACGCTGATTATCGACTTAATGGTAACTGGCTATCGCACAAACGAATCACTGATGCGTTGCCGGTCAAGAAGGAGAGAAAAAAAGAAAGAAAGAAACCTGGTCTGTCTGGTGGGGTAGGTCTCTCTTCTATATTATCTTACGATACGGCATTACGTGCCCTCCGGAGTACGGAAGCGCTCGAGAAATTTTTCCGGTCACTAGTGGTCACCCATCCAAGTACCTACCGTCCGCTTTCGATGTTGTTTAACTAGGCCGATCACTGGGATCGACACAGCGTCGCTGCCGGCGGCGATGAGGTCCCGTTTTCTACCCGGACGCCACAAGCATTCCTGTTCTACCCCGATGTCCTTTAACGGGCGACGTCCTAAGCCGAGGTTCGAACCCCACATCACATGCTACATTATAATGGACTCTGAGTGGCGCTCAACCCATTGTTTAAAAAACGTCGTTAAGGTTTACTTTGCAACAATCCGCGGTTAACATGTATGATGGTGCGTCTCCAGTAAGGGAACATACCAAAACCACGTAACCCATTTTTTCCGACTTTTTACCCCCCTCCCCCCCCTTCGTGACCATCCGTAGTATATGAGAAGACCCCTCCCTCCCCCCTAGTTTTCACGTGGTAATTGATAAATACGGTTTTCAATACCTTTTTGCAAAAACAGAGTTAAAAAATAATAATTTTGCTTATATTTGACGACTTTGTGGCACAACGGTTGCTAAAATATTGACTACGTGACAAAAACCTAAACCCCCCCCTCCCCTCTGTGACCAATCGTGGTGTTTTGAGGACCCCCCTCCCCCCCCTAAATGAGGCACGTGGTTTTGGTATGTTCCCTAACCTCCTAGTAGGAGGCAGTGGTTAGAATGCGAAGGGTGTATAAGTGTAAGGCGAAGTGTGGTGTGTGTCACTCGGCAGCTGGGCACGTCCCCGCTGCACCTGGCGGCGGCCAACGCGCACGCGGACACGTGCGCCGTGCTGCTGCGCGCGGGCGTGTCGCGCGACTCGCGCACCAAGGTGGAGCGCACGCCGCTGCACCTCGCCGCGCACGCCGGCCACGCGCCCGTCGTGCGCCTGCTGCTCGACCACGGCGCCATCGTCGACTGCAGGTACACACTACACACCCCCTCTCGACTGACACTCCACGTCGTGACCACTGCAAGGTTCAATAAGCAAAGCAAAGCAAAGCAACAACCCATAATTGTCCCACTGTTGGGTTCGGGTTCTCCTCTCACAATGTGCCATAGACTACCTCGCTGGCCAAGTGCGGATTGGTAGACTTCACACACCTTTGAGAACATTATGGAGAACTCTCCGGTGTGCAGGTTTCCTCACGATGTTTTCCTTCACCGAAGCAAGTGATAATTAATTTATAATACGCACATAATATTTGAAAATTAGAGGTGCGTGCCAGGATTCGAACTCGGGCCTCTGTGTACGGGAGACCAAAGTTCTAAACAGTAGGCTATCGCTGCTCAATAAACCTTGTATATATTTTGCTTATATATTCTCATGTACAAGTATGTACGTGCCGCGTTCGACGTGTCGGGCCAGTTTCAGAAGGACTGCCACACCGTGTCATACATTTGTAATCTATCACACATGTCATCACAAAACCTGACGTTTTCAGAGAGGATAACAGTTATGATTAGAATAAGTTGAATCCTAAAAAAATTTTTTTTTTAAACGCTTTTATTTCAATAATGTTTAGTTTATAAAATTAGCTACAAGTTGTGAAAATTTCAAGTCTCTACGTAAAATAGAACATAGAGAATTATGCGTCTAAAGTCTGAAAATCGTTTTTTTTAATTTAATTTTTTTTTTTTTTTTTTTTAATTTTCGTGTATTGTCATCGGAAATACACATGTCTGCCAAATTTCATCAATTTTCATTAAAGGGAAGTCATTCAAATTAACGTTACAAGATTTGATCCTTTGATGCTTTGATGCTCCGAAGTGAAGCTAAATAAAAGCGTTTAAAAAAGAGGCAACGTCAGGCCACGATGTCAACGTCTGTTGACTATTATGCTGAACGCACATTTGTCCGATATATGCGGTCGCATATGTCATCCGCATCGGGCTCTCATAATGATTTCATACAAATGCGGCGCCTTAAGCGCGTACGGTGCGGATATATGTATGTGCGTTCACCATTAGCGGTGTGCGACCTGAATTACACTTTATTGTGTGGGAGAAAGAGTCGCTATTTATTTATATGATTTAGCGGAGTAAATGTTCTGTACCGATAGGTTGTATTAAGTATTCTGTGGGCCGGGGCGTAGCAACGAGGCTGCAGAGTGTTCAGTACAGTCACACAGTGTACGGTTGACCCAGCGTGACGTCGGGTGTGGTGGTGTGTGTGTGCAGGGACATGCTGCGCATGACGCCGCTGCACTGGGCGGCGGCGGGCGGGCACGGCGCGGCGGCGCGCGAGCTGGTGGCGCGCGGGGCGGACGTGCGCGCGCGCTGCAAGTTCCGCCACACGCCGCGCCAGCTGGCCGCGCGCCACCACCACCACGACCTCGTGGCGCTGCTCGACCGCGCCGAGGCCGAGGCCAGCGCCAACGCCATCACCGGTACACATTTGAGGCAGCCGCGGGTCGAGCAGCTGCTTCGACCTGCGGCAGAGCAAGTGGGAACTGCATTGAATAAAGTTGAAATTGAAATACAGCTCATAGTACAAAACCGACTTGGCCGATGTGTTAGGCCTACATTTCAACCTTATATACCATGGAGGTACCAGGAGCGGCCCTACCTACGAAAAAAACGTGCATACCTACGCAACAAAACATGGCGGTTTTGTTCCTACTAATGTCCAATTTGACGTGACTTTGACATTCCTTTGTCAAAGTGGGTTTTAGTAGTTAGTACCTTAGTACCTTTGTAATAAGTCACAATTTACACTGTAGTAAAGAGAAAAACAAAATGGCGAACGTGGCACACATCTGACGTCATGAAAAATTTGACAGTTATAGCGAAACTGTTGCGTATGGAGTTGGATTGTTTTTATTTCATACGTTAGACAACGACGCCATTATGTTTATTATTTCGTCTTTTAAACTATTCCATAACTAAGTATCTGTATGACATCAGGCCAAATCTATAAGTATATATCTATGTTAGATACATATAAATACAGTTAGGGTAGGATATTTGTTTTCGTCGCTCGACAGGCATGCCGTTGTAACCTACTCTTTTCTGACAATAGTACATGATGCGTAAAATTAAATTTATTATCCGAATCCGAATATGTTACATAATTCGTATTGAAGTTTAGTACATAGTCTGGTAGGTTTAGCATTACCTGTCTACGCCATTGCTCACTGCATTTGCAACGCGGGGATGTCCGCGGGGACTGAGAGGAGAGGCGGGGGCTAGCTGGACTGGGAGCGGTTTATGCCCCACCACATCGCGGTCACTCTCCGGTCACTCGCTAACGCGCTGACGCTCGCAAAAAACAGCAAACAAAAATTGCCTTGATATCCATATTTGTCAAAGTGTGCTCCAAAAATTACAGTGTTATACGCATACGTTTTTTTTTTAACTCCTTATGTTCCCGTACGCAACATAAAGTGGCGACCGTGACAAAAACGTACAAAAATTGCACTACCGGACGGAGAACTACCGCACTTTTGCAGCCATCGCAAGCCGGCCAAGCGGACATCAGCGGTCCACGTGTCGCAGTCAGCAGCGGTTTGCCAGCCAGAAGTGAGCCCGTTCCTTATCTTATCTATCCCTTCTATTTCGATCCAACTATTTGTGCGAGCAGAGCGATAAGGAGTCTTCTGTGCAGTGCCGGATTTATATTTTTTATGAGTGTAGGCCAATTTATTTCTGCCGCCCCATGTACCTTTCTAAAATAATAATTTTCCGTTCATAGTAAGGAAGGCACTGAATTAGTCACCAAGAAAGTGCGTAAAAACAAAAAACAAGAATTACAATATCTTACGACACTTTTTAACAGCAAAATCATCTATAATATCATCTTCTGAAATCTGCCGCCCCTAGGCCGCGGCCTATACGGCTTTTTGACAAATCCAGGACTGCTTCTGTGTCTAAAGCTGCCAATTATACAAAGCATTCCAAAAATCAATTCCAGCTGCCGTGCGCCCTTCGCTTGTGCATCGCATTCGGAGATCTCGCGCGGACTGCGGCCCCGCATCGAGTGAGTGCCGCTGCAGAGTGGCGGCCCTCCTCCCGCGCTGTGTCACCTGGTGCATACCGGTTTCCGAGTCGACGGTCATCGAAGCGAGGAGCGTATTGTATTCAAACAATAACTTTTATTGTTTACTAATCGTTTGCTTTGTTTGCGCGTTGACTTCAGTAGTATGGAGCATAATTATAAATCTTTAAATTTAAAACGTGCCTCAATAAAAGGACGAATTACTAAGTTTATTAATCAGTTAGATGAATACCAAGGTAAAAAACTTACTACTACTGATGTTAACGTGCTCACACAAAGGTTAGTTAAAATCGAGGCGTTGTTCGTCGAGTTCGATAGCGTGCAAAATCAAATCGAGGGGATAGATGAAAAAAGTTTAAGCACTGAATTAGATACAAGAGAGGCGATAGAACAAGCTTTCCACAATTCAATCGCAAGGGCACAGGAAATTATTTCGGCAAACAGTTCGGCTAAAAAGTCGACACCTGAGCACAGCACTAGTTTCACCACAGCTGACGAAGATGATCATGAAGTCATCGGGTTTCGCTTACCGGTCATTAAGATAAACAATTTTGATGGTACTTTCTATAAATGGTTGGAATTTCGTGACACATTTAGTTCATTAATTCATAATAATTCTAAAATTAAAAATATACACAAATTTCATTATTTAAATTCTTATTTGGAAGGGGAAGCCGCGCGTGTGATCAGTAATCTCGAAGTTACCGATAATAATTATCCTGAAGCATGGAAAATTCTTTGTGAGCGCTATAATAATGTTCGTCAATTGATAAATAATCACTTAAAGATTTTATTCAGCATTGAACCATTACGCGAATCGGATAAATCTTTGAGGTTTCTTGTAGACCATATTACTAAAAATATGCGCGCTTTAAACACTTTGAAGCAGCCAACCGACCATTGGGATACCGTAATCATATACATGTTCGCAGCGAAACTAGACAGTAATACGCGAGTTAAATGGGAGGAATATATACATACTTATATTAACGCTTTGGAGATGCCTACTTTAGATGAATTTATATCGTTCCTTAGGGGTCGAGCGGATGTTCTCGAATCCGTTTATCGTAGTAAGCAGGATAGGAGTATAAAATCATCACCAAATCACACTCAAAGCTCTAAACAATCATCAACCTCTCATACACACACAAAATCGTTTGTTTCTGCTGACGAAACTCCTGATACAGGATCTCATGGTTTGAATAAATGTAGTTTTTGCAATGGCGATACTCATCGTATTTATGAATGTACCCAATTTAAGTCCAAGTCAATTGATGATAGGCTAGCATTCGTGACTAAATTAAAACTATGTACAAACTGTTTGCGTAAAGGTCATAACCAGCGTGCATGTAAACTTCCAGGAACATGCAAAATTTGTAAAAAACGTCACAATACTCATCTACATAAACCTACTGAGCTTGACACTAGTAATCCAGATTCCGTGAACGCTTCTATGTCAGCTATATTACACACACATTCTTCACACACACACGCTGAGACATTGTTATGCACTGCTTTGGTTGACATTATTAATCCCGATAGTAACAGATTAGTTACTACCAAGGCTTTATTAGACAATGGCAGTCAGTCTTCTTTCATCACGGAGTCCTTAAAGGAACAATTGAATTTAACTTCATTAAGCTCAAATACTAAAAATGTAATCGGTATAGGTAATACTATGTACAAATTAAACGCCGAACGTTGTAACATACGCATACAAGCAAAGATACGTCCATTCAGTGTCATTACATCATGTTTAGTTATACCTCAAATTTCTGGAACAATACCTAAGACTACTTTAAACATTACACATTTAAACTTAAAATCATTCGAGCTTGCTGACCCCAGCTTTTATGAGCCGTCTGAAATAGGATTGCTTATCGGTGCTGACCTATTTTGGGACATTATTGGAACCAAGCAGCACTCTTTAGGAAAAGGCAACCCTATCCTACATGACTCCAAACTAGGATGGCTCATCGCAGGTCCCTTGCACTACAATACTCGTAACATCAACAACGAAATAAAATGCAATTTAGTCAATATTGACAACAACAATAAATTAGTTGAACTTCACAACGACGTGAAAAGGTTTTGGGAGCTGGAAAGCTTGCCACAAAAACCCCTTCTTACTAAAGAACAAAAGGCTTGTGAACTTCATTTCTTGCAGCACACTAAACGTACCACAGAGGGTCGTTTTTGTGTCAAGCTACCACTCATCGACGAGCCAGACTGCCTAGGCGAATCTTACTTATTAGCTAAACGTAGATTCCTTAATCTAGAACGCAGGTTTCGTAGGCAACCTGACCTTAAGTCTGCTTATGTAGAATTTATAAATGAATACCATACCCTAGGTCATCTGTCAATTTCAGAGGAAGACAAGCCTGAGGGAGCCTACTTTGTTCCGCATCACCCCATCATTCGTGAGGACAGCGAGTCCACGCGTCTTCGTGTCGTGTTTGACGCGTCAGCTCGCACTACATCTGGTTTGTCTATAAACGACATTCAAATGATAGGCCCTACGATTCAAGACTCTCTTTTCAATATCCTCATTCGATTTCGACAACATCGTTTCGTTTTATCAGCGGATATTGAAAAAATGTACCGCCAGGTACTAATAGACGAGTCTGACCGAAACTTACAAATGATTTTGTGGCGTGATACAGAAAATAAGCCCTTACAATCCCTCAGACTTAATACAGTTACCTACGGTTTTGCCAGTGCCAGTTACCTCGCTACTAAGTGTCTATGGCAAATAGGTGAAGAGTGTGATAATGAAATGATTAAAACAGTCATTCAGCGCGACATATATGTTGATGATTTGTTGACTTGTCATGATGACGCGAATCAACTTCGTGTAATCCAACAATTAACATCCACAGTTCTTCACAAGGCTGGCTTTAATCTACGAAAATATCGCTCTAATTTACCTTGTATTCTGCCTTCAGATGAGCTCCAGTCTCGCGGAAACCTTAAGCTTAGCAGTTCTAATAATACTTTAGGCCTGGACTGGAACCCATCGTCTGATAGACTTCATTTTCCTATTCTTGTGGACCATTCAGCCGCCGTCACTAAGCGAAGCATCCTGTCTTCAACTTTCAAGATCTTCGATCCCTTGGGCCTCCTATCTTTGTGCACTATCGTTCCCAAAATTTTAATTCAGACCTTATGGTCTTTAAAGCTGGACTGGGATGACCCTGCGCCCAAGGACGTGGCAAAAATATGGAGGGCATTTTGTGACGGGCTCATGTCAATTTCTAAGCTGTCTATACCTAGATGGGTATCTATCCCGGACCCCATACACGTTGAAATTCATTGTTTTTGTGACGCATCTCAACGTGCATATGGTGCATGCTTGTACCTCCGGTCCATAGATAAGGAAGGGCAAGTACACGTCCAGCTGTTATGTGCCAAATCCCGTGTTGCACCAGTATCAAATACTATTACTATACCTCGACTAGAGCTTTCAGGCGCTCTTCTTGCGGCTGAAATGAGCTCTTCTGTGACGCAAGCCTTGCGACGTAACGTAGCAAAACAGGTATACTGGACCGACTCTAATATTGTACTAAGTTGGTTGCGGATTGGTTCATCTAATCTAAAAACGTTTGTTGCAAATAGGGTTGCCGCAATCAGGGAACTGACCGATACTGCTTTATGGCATCATGTGCCCACGGAACATAATCCGGCTGACTTACTCTCCCGTGGCATAAAACCACAAGAAGTTGCGGAATGTGATTTGTGGTGGCAGGGACCCAAGTTTTTATTAGAACCTGAGTCTTATTGGCCTAGTGAACATTTAAAAATTAACATTGACACTAACGATTTACCTGAAATTAAGGCACACTCCATTGCTGTCGAAAACACAGACACATCATTTCAACTAAATAGATATTCTAGCTTGAAAAAATTACAACACATTTTTTGTTACGTTAACAGATTTATTAATAATTGTAAATGTCCTTCTAATAAATATACAGGCTCACTGACTGTTTCCGAACTTACTAAGTCTCTTAACACATTAATTTACATATCTCAGATTCAATCATTCCCCAAAGAATTCGATTTATTACTTAAAGGAAAATCACTTAATTCAAGATCTCACATTTCAACACTTAATCCTTTTTTACATGAAGGAATTATCCGAGTAGGTGGTCGAATACAGGCATCGGAATATAACTTTGAGATGAAACATCCCATGTTACTAAGTAGCAAACATCATTTTACTAGTCTTTTATTCGAACAGGAACACCGACGGCTCCTTCACGTAGGCCCACAAGCGTTATTGGCGTCTATTAGAACTCGTTATTGGCCTATTGGTGGGAGAAATCTAGCTCGTCGCACAGCACGTAACTGTAACGTGTGTAGGCGTTTCAAAGGTAAAACAATGCAAACCATAATGGGAAACCTACCCGCTGAAAGATTGATTCCTGATTTTCCTTTCCGCACTGTGGGGACTGATTTCGCTGGCCCATTTATGATTACGGATCGCAAAGGTCGTGGTTGTAAAATTAGCAAATGTTATTTATGTGTTTTCGTATGCTTTAGATATAAGTGCATGCATTTAGAAGCAGTAAGTGAACTTTCCAAAGATGCTTTTATTTTAAGTTTAAGGCGTTTTATTTCCCGTAGAGGTCTACCGAATCAAATATTCTGTGACAATGGTGGAAACTTTGTTGCAACCTCCAAGGAGCTCAAACAATTTATTGAGAGTAACGCTAAGTCTATTACTGATTTTGCCGCTAGCGAGGGCGTCGAATTCCGTTTTTCCCCATCGTACGCTCCTCACTTCAATGGCTTGATGGAGGCCGGTGTGAAATCAGCCAAATTCCATTTGAATAGGATTTTAGGGACTGCTCACCTTACCTTTGAGGAGTTAACAACTCTGTTCGCTCAAATAGAAAGTATCCTCAATAGCCGACCTTTATGTCCTTTGAGCTCTTCTCCCACAGACCTTTATCCCTTGACCCCGGGCCACTTTTTGATTGGTAGACCCCTCCAGTCACTGCCATCACCGTGTCTACAAGCCGCTAATGCTAACCGTCTCAACAGGTTCCAACGCCTTGAGCAAATAAGGCAACACTTCTGGCAGCGCTGGAGCCATGAATACATCGCCGAGCTTCAGACAAGGACTAAGTGGCGCACGAAATCTGCGGAGAGCCTACAGCTAAACGATTTGGTTATCCTAAAGGAAGATAACACCCCACCGCTTTACTGGCGCCTCGGACGTATCACGAAGCTGTTCCCGGGATCAGATGGCATAACACGCGTCGCTGACATCGCCACAGCGAGAGGCACCGTTCGACGCGCTCTTAACAGGATCTGCCTGCTCCCAAGGCCGGATGTTGAAGAGGAGCTTGAAAGCTGCTAAGCTTTCCAGGGCCGGGAGTATGTCTACGCCATTGCTCACTGCATTTGCAACGCGGGGATGTCCGCGGGGACTGAGAGGAGAGGCGGGGGCTAGCTGGACTGGGAGCGGTTTATGCCCCACCACATCGCGGTCACTCTCCGGTCACTCGCTAACGCGCTGACGCTCGCAAAAAACAGCAAACAAAAATTGCCTTGATATCCATATTTGTCAAAGTGTGCTCCAAAAATTACAGTGTTATACGCATACGTTTTTTTTTTAACTCCTTATGTTCCCGTACGCAACATTACCTTTCCTGAAGCAGCGACCACCCACCCACTTACATAGTTGTGTTTCGGCTGAGGGCTCGAGAACCAGTTCCTTCTAGGCCAACAACGCATCAGTGACACCTTTATGTAAGTCTTTCTGATATCTAAAAACGGCCACGTGCTACTAACTCGTTTGCTCCTCTAATTTCAGCAATATAACAACTGTCATATTTACTGTTCGCTTTACTAATTCCAGAACAAATGGCGGCGGAGAGCAGGAAGACGCTGGAGGCGGACGCCGCGGCTGCCGCAATCACTAGTAATACACAATTCCTTATATAATATATTCAATATATTAAAGCTTAAAGGCACACGTTACCTACGTTTTCTATGTTTCACCACTCATTACACGAGTTCAGTTTGGCGCCCTCTAGAGGACATAGTAAAAAATCAATCTCTCAATATCACTCAACTCATGGGTATCTTCTCTATAGATGCCATGTATCAAATGAGTTGCGCAACTAATAATAATACTTTATTTATTTATTTATTTGCAACTGATTGAGATGTGTTTATTGTTAGTGACGCGATAGTATGTATAGTCCATTTTTAGACGCGTCCTATTTAGTTGTAAAAAGTAAGTAAGTTTAGTAGCAAAAAAAAACAGTAAGTAAAAAGAAAATGTGTGCAATTCACACGTGGTAGAAGTGAAACTTTCCAAAATTTTGGTTTCAAGATAATGAGATGAAAAAGCAATAAATCGAATCTTAAAGCAATAAATCGAATCGAATCTTAAAGCAATATCTATGAATACAACGTAGCCCTTTTTAAAAATCTATCTAGCAATAAAACGAATCTACTATCTTACTCCTCACGCCATCTATGAATACAACCTTCTATCTTATTCCTCGCGCCATCTATGAATACAACTTAGCATTTTTACTGTCTGTATAATCGGTCGGTCGATCGACAGAATGAAAGAATGAAATTCTTATTTTTTGTTGATAAATTCTTTGAAAATATTTAAAAGAGCATTTGAAAGTATTTAAAAACAGTATAAAAATAAAACTAAAAAAAAAACTAAAAAAAAAGAAATACTGAGAGACGCGAATCTGCGCATCAGGTATTGTGTATCTACGTCCTGACCATTGAGCTACGGAGAAATTAAATTCAAAGACGAAATTAGCGGTTATATTATCTTACCTGTCGTTGCATTCGGTTTCAAATCACTAACGATTCTAAAGAAGTTTCACTTCAAAAAACTTACTGTTTTTTGTCGTAATCATTAATTAAAAAAGAAGACAAGCATTAAATGTAAAGTATTTAAGGATAAATTATTATTTCATGCAATGCTGCTCTGTGTCGATTTTATAACATAATACGTTCTTATATCTCAAGTTAGGCACTAAATATATAAATAATAATAAATAACGCTTCGCAATCATACTCCCACACTAGGATTCCCTGTGTCGTGGGTGCCATGGACAACACACAAGACAAGGACATTCACACCCAGACCGAGAACAGAAATTCAAACTCATCATTCAAATTTCCGTCTCGCTGGGAATCGAACCCAGGACCCTCGGCGCGGCGCGGCGATCCGGCATTGCGCCACACGGGTCATCAAATTAATAAAAAAAGGATGTTTCCGAAACTATACATATTAAATTACAAATTCAGCGTATTTTTTTCCATTTACTTTTAATTGTTTTTGTAAATAATATTTATCTAAACAAAAAGCAGCTCCAAGATTGTTAAGCAATTAAGAGTTGTTTAAAGCCTATAGAGAGTCAGAGAGCAGTATCTGTATGATGTAATGTAATGTATAATGTTGCAGAGAGCGCGGAGGTGAAGCCGGAGCGCAGCAAGCCGCGCGCGCCGCAGCGCAAGCCCGAGGTACCTCACCACTACACAGTACACAGTACACAATACACACTACACACAGATACACCATGGAGGATGGAGTAGGAGGGCCATCTCATAAGAGGGGAAAGTTGAAAATGTGTTCTGCTGTTTACTGAAAATAGAGGTTCCAATAATGGCCATTCCAGAAAGGTGCTAGTGTCTGAGAAATAGTAATATGAACATAGCTGTTGTAGACGGCACCGCAGCGCTACCCGTAATTGGACGCGTTTTAACGGACACTTTTCATTCACAGAGATGGCCTTCCCACCCACTACGCTACTATATCCTCTATGAGATACACACCGAATGACACAGATTCAGTACTAATGTTAAAAGTGATTGTGACATATTGACAGTGACGTTTCTCGGTGACACTGTCTGTACTGCTCAGTTCGCAGAGCAGCACGAGTGGAGAGCATGTTCTGGTGTTATCAGTTTATTCTTAACCCCGAATCGAACCAATCGATTATCTAAACACCACAGTGATATAAATTAATGTGTTACTTAAAAAAACATGGCAGATGCAACGTTGATTTGATATTTTCATCTAATTTGTAAGAAAGAGAGAGAGAGAGAGAGATGGCGCTACTTTTTACTTGTATGGAGTTATCCTTTAGAAATCATTGACGACATGTAAACGAGTGTGTCTATCGTCGTCAGCAGCCGGCGGTGGGTGCGGGGGGTGCGGGGGGCGCAGGGGGTGCGACGGCGGCGGCGCGGCTGCTGCGCGCGCACGGCATCACGCTGCTGCCCGCCGACGACGGCAGCACCGTGCTCAACGCCATCCAGAGCGGACGCACCGTCGTGCTCTCCGGTACCACCCGCACGCACATACACACACACACACACACACGCACACTACCACCATCCTGTCGGCATCCATCCATTCGCCACTCTGGCTGATCCTAGGGATTCTGTTACAAGTAGCTTTATGGACTGATAAAAAATATTTCGCGCAAAAAATATAGCAGTAGGAAATCGGCACTATTCAATTATTTTGGGACATTATTAATGTTGTATCCTATTCCTATTACAGTCACGAGCCGCACAAGGTAATAAAAAATGTTTCATACATAATAGTAACTTGCTTGTCCTGGCGTACAGACGCGGGTAAGCTGATGCTGAAGGAGAGCGGGACGGGAGCGGCGGGCACGGGGGGCACGGGGGGCGCGGCGGGTGCGGGGGGCACGGGGGGCACGGGGGGCACGGGTGTGGTGCTGACGGCGACGCCGGTGCGCTCGCCGCCGCACGGCGTCAAGATCTTCACACTCAACAACAAGCTGCTGCTGCCCGGCGGGGGCGCGGGCGGTGGCGGGGGCGGGGGCCCGGGTGGGGGCAACAAGATCCCCGTCAAGAAGGTCATCAACCCGCACGAGATGCAGGTACCGTCCCTCCCTGTCTTACTATTTACTTACCTTACGAATGTCAATTGTTTATTTAGATATTGAACATGATGTAACGGAAGATAAGACGACTTAATGCTTGAACATTCTCTCGCAGTAGCTGGAGAGCTAGTGAACCATTTGACTAACCCACTTCCCACAAAGCTAGAAATTTATTAAATGATATTTTATTATCAGTCAATTAAGAAAGTACCGTTCTGGCAGGCACCTCGCGGTTGCGTCATCATCCCTTAAATTTTTGAAAATGCAAAAAATAATTATTTTTTATCCCACTCCCACAAGGCTACAATTTTAATATGTTGTAATTTACGTATGTTTAAGTGTAAAAAAAAATTGCCAACCCATTTTGAGGGTTGCAAGTGTGTGCCAGAACAGAGCAAAGTTGTCATCGGGAGAGCAATTCATAACCTACTCGCACAAGGCTCAAATTTTCAGGGAACATTCTTTCAATTGTTTAAACACTATATGTAAACAGCCAGAACATTCTAGCGGTTGCAAGTATCTGCCAGAAGAGTTTTAATAATGATCATGACGTTCGATGGAAGTACGAGCGTAACAGACTTGTATGGGTTTCAGTGTGCTAGAAAGGATATGATATAATATATTTTGAACATAATATAATGAAGGATCACTGTAATAAAAGATGAACAGATTTTTAAGTAAAGTATTTTTTTATTATTCTTAACAAATATTTATTATTCATAATTATTATTCAAATCGTAATCAGAATCAGAATTCAGTCGGCCGGCGCCGGCGGCGGAGCAGTGAACGATCCGTACCTACACAATTCCACACTAACACTACATTCCAAACTAACAACTGACTCAATAAGTGAGCGACGTCAAATGTGCGAGTCGAAACGCTATTAGATTAGTTCCTAATTTAGTAGTGGTTATTCGAATATGAACATTAGTATATTACTAATATTCAATTCGAATGTGTATATTAGTATTATTAGTTAGCATTATTTTATATATGTTAGTATTATTAGCCATAGATTATTCGAATACTGAGATCATTCGCAGTCGCGCATCGCTATGACTTATGGCCATTGATAACTGAGTTTTAAATAATTTGCTGGTTCCATCTTTCTATTTAGTTAATAAACTTATACTGTGTTTTTATCTTTATTTGTAATTTAAAAATAAGGCAGACACGAAATGAATAAAAAATTAAAGTTGACTAATTATTTATTCGCAGAACTGATTTCTGTTCACCATCAATTAAATATTTTGAGGTAATTCAAATGCATATTTTTATTAAAAGTAGTGCTAAGATTGTTTCATAATAAGGTCTTGTCTGAAAATCAGAGAAAACATTACAATAGACGTATTCTCTCTTTCTAACATTAGAACCCATACAAGTCTGTTGCACTCGCACGCCTGTCGAGCGTCATTACTTTATACTCTTCTGGCAGATACTTGCAACCGCTAGAATGTTCTGGCTGTTTACATATAGTGTTTAAACAATTGAAAGAATGTTCCCTGAAAATTTGAGCCTTGTGCGAGTAGGTTATGAATTGCTCTCCCGGTGACAACTTTGCTCTGTTCTGGCACACACTTGCAACCCTCAAAATGGGTTGGCAATTTTTTTTACACTTAAACATACGTAAATTACAACATATTAAAATTGTAGCCTTGTGGGAGTGTGATAAAAAATAATTATTTTTTGCATTTTCAAAAATTTAAGGGATGATGACGCAACCGCGAGATGCCTGCCAGAACGGTACTTTCTTAATTGACTGATAATAAAATATCATTTAATAAATTTCTAGCTTTGTGGGAAGTGGGTTAGTCAAATGGTTCAGTAGCTCTTAGGCTAAGACAGCCTCAAGGCTGTAATAAAAATAAGCTGTAATAAAATAATAAATAATATGTAAAACTTCCAGCAAATGAAGTTCGTGCAGCTGTCGTCGGAGGCCAAAGTGCAGCCGGGCGCGGGCGGTGCGGGCGGTGCGGGGGGCGCGGGGGGAGCGTCGCTGAAGGCCAAGGCGCGGCTGCGGGGGCGGCCGGCCGTCAAGATCATCGTCAACAAGAGCAACCTCAACAAGCTACTGGCCGCGCCCCCCGCCCCGCCCGCACCCGCCGCCCCCCTCGCGCCGCTCAATGGACTGGAGGTGCGTTTTGTACCTACACGTTAATTGTAAAATAAAAAGCAGGGATCTGGAAGTGATTAATGTTTTCAAACGTTCATAACGTCATGTTATTTTTATTCCAACACATTTAGTCAGCTGGGAAAAAGATACTCTGTTGTTGTCTTCTCTGTACCCGACTGCCAGGAACGAATTTTTTGCGCGTATCTTGTATGTATGTATGTATTTGTATTGTATGTATGCGTGTAATATTCTTTAAAAACAATATGGTGGCTGTGAGGTGTCATTGTTTGAAGTATCAAAAAATATAAATAAATCGAATAATGCATTAAAGATTCAATCAGAAAAAATAATCGACTGAATCTAAAATTGTGCATGTACGGGCTAAGCACGTACAAATTATTATCGCGTCATTAATTTTTTCAGTTCATTGTCTTTTGTTAGAATTCTATTCAGTTCGCAATAAGCAAGCATCGTCATCGCGTGGACTCATTTATCATTATCAATAAGTTTAAATCAATACATTTTTTATATCAAGTTATCATAGTTTTTATAATAATTTATCATATCAACTATCATTCTAAGGGTACACAAACCTTACATGGTCCTTCGAGCCGGATTGCGCATTCGATTGTCGATTTATTAGTTCCTCGCGATGATTATTCGAATTACAATCGACAAACTACTAACTAAACTACTAAATAGTAGGAATTGTAGGAACACAATCCAAATCCATAATCAATCAATGTAAATCCATAATTGGCTTTCATATAATTCGTAAATTTAATACTTGTAATCATATTAAGCTGTGGATTTTGTGAAAATAAATAAATAAACTCTCGACTGCCTTGAGCTGTGCGTAGTGCGTACTGTCAATGCATTGGCAACTCGGACTGCCGATGACCTTTTTTTCGTCCGAGCGCTGAATCGATAGTAAATATTAATGCATTGGACACTGAAGTTCACTGAATTTCACATTTCACACGCGTGGTAAGCGAGTCGGTTACCATTGTGGCCGCCGCGCGCCAGGCAGTCGATGACAATCGACTAACATCAATTGTTATCGACTTTTATCGATTAAACTGAACATTCGACTAATTCGATTAATTTAAGTAACAATCGCCCATCGCTAATATGGATATCAAATTAAAGAGCTCACCATAAGGATTGCAAAAAGGAACATGACAGCTTTTATGATAGTAGGCGGGTTTTTTTTTTAATTTTTAAATTTATACTAGTTTGGAACAATGTTTCTTAAGCGGCAAGCGGTAGGTCAGTTTAAAATGGTGGAAATAATCATCCTGGCGGAAATAATCATCTTGGCGGAATTGTGAAGTATTCGAATATGGAAATAAAAATAACAAAATTATTTTATTTTTTCTTTTTCTTTGCCCAGGAGTTTCTTTACGGCTTTTCTCTGGTAGATTAAAAAATGAAGTGCATTAGTGTATCAGTGATACCTATATGAATAAAATATTTTGATTTGATTTGATTTCATTGCTTATTCATTATGAGTTCATTGCTTTCATTTCCTACTAATATGAAAGTTTCGATGGATTAATTTTTTCATTCATGACATCATGATCTGGAATAAGATATGGGGTACTTATTATCCTAGAATACGCGGGCGAAACCCGCGGGCGGAGCGCTAGTCTTTCATACATGACCGTGACATACATTCGTATCACAAAAAAAGACAACCCTGACGTTGTCAGAGAGGATAAGAGTTATGATTAGAAGGAGAGGCAACGTTCAGATGTCAACGACTATTGACGGTTAGCGGTGTGCGACCTGAATTACACTTTATTCTGTGGGAGCAAGAGTCGCTATTTATTGAAATGATTTAGCGGAGTGAATGTTCTGTAGCAATAGGTAGTATTAAATATTCTGTGCTAGCAGATGGACACGACGGAGAGCGGGGCGGACGGGGCGGACGGGGTGGAGGGGGCGGGGGAGGTGGCGGCGCTGCGCGCGCAGCTGGCGGAGGCGCGCGCGGCGCTGGCGGGGGCGGCGGCCGAGCTGCGCGCCTGCAAGGAGCGCCTGCGCCAGTACGAGGGGGACTGACGGCTCGCGGGGCTCCCTGCAGTGACACCTACAACCGGTGTGTAGGTTGGACGGTGGACGCCCCGAGTGCTGACTGCTGACTGCTGCACTTGTACAACGTTGGAAGACCGCTTTACATACTATGTTATATTTCTGTAAATTACTTACATGACTCAAAATTTACTAACCGAATCAAATGTAAACACACTTTGTTAGTAATTTCTTAATACCTTTGCATTCATACTTACAAAAGTTACTTACGTAAATTTTACACAAGCAACTTCCAGGTGTAATGTAACAGCTTAGCTAACATTTCCTGGTGTGCAGCACGTCAGCACACACACACACACACACACGGCAGTGTACGTGTTCACACAACACATCCGTCAGTATGGTGTTGTCCAGTGAAGCGTCCCGAGACCAACCGCAGAGTATGATTGTACATATTAGTCAAGAACTCCCCCTAAGTAATTTAGTGTTATAATGCTACTGCCACATCCGCGTCCTCGCACGTTTATAACGTGTTAACTGCCACAGATACTATAACTGGTCAACACTGTAGCGTTTTATCCATGGAGTATAGAGGTAAGGAGAGCCATCTCTGTGTATGAAAAGTGTCTGTAAAAACGCGTCCAATAACGGGTGGCGCTGCCGTAGCTTAGGATAAATTTTATTTAACTCAGCAAACTTCACTTCTCTATTTTCTATTTCCACCTCTATTTTCAGTATACAGCTGGACACTTTCAACTTTTCCCCATATGAGATAGCTCTCTTAGCTCTATACTCCATGGTTTTAACAATAACATAATAACATAAGAAGTGCATTATTGTAGCCAGCATTGTTTGTTGGCAGTTGGCATTGTCGCCCCGCACTCCCGCAGGTGTGGCCGTAGCATTAAGAGATGCCGAGCGCATCCTGACCTCTGTGATTGTAACCTAACTTCCATTAAGATCCTAGTTCTTAATTCTTATAATTAAGTTTAGTGTAGTTTAATAATAATAATAATCATCGGTTCCTTAAAATGGAACTACAGTTAATATATTACTTTTACGTAATATGTAATTATATTATAATTATAAACGTCGTTGCTGATGCTGGTACCGTACAATGGTCGATGGTTTCTTTGTATATACACGTAATTCGGTGATATATTAAATATATTAACGGATATCCGGCAGTAAGCGAAGTTCACTCTGTGCCCTATAGGGAACCGCTGTGTATACGAATGGGTAAATATTGGTTAGTCAGTGCAGCCCACAGTTGTTATCCGAGAGCTAGTCAAACAGCTATGTACGTTAGTTAAGGTAGGAGCGGAGAGAAGATAAATAATTTTATAAATAGTCTAATCAACTTCCACTGGAGACTTTAATAATTAATTATTGTGTTATGGATTCCACGGTTCAAATATTACAAATTTTTAACATTGCGCGAAATGTTTGTGTGATTATAAATAGATAACTGAAATGTTATGCTGTCGGGGCTTTGACAAGGATAATGATGATTGTCGATATGATAATTGTTTTAAAATAATGTTGTCCCCCTTGTACATCATATAAATAGTAGAGACCCCGATGATCATCGATAGTATCGTATTAATACAATACCGTCAAGCGCCTTCTACAAGGTCCTGGGATTACGTCATTACCAGGAAAATATCCAAAGGGATAATAATGGGGATTTGCTTGTTGGAATCCCTGCAGCCCCTCGTCGTAGTCAGTGGGCTTGACGCTCATATCTTTTATGCTTATACATTTTAACATAACTACAGTAACTGTAACAATTCAATTTAAGATGATTATAATGTCGTTAAATAAAACTATTTTTATATTACTGCTGCATCTTTTATTGTTGTAATATTATTATTTGTCATTTTCATTATTCATTAGAATGTAACATTTGCATTACTTTACATACACCATTTTTTGTATACACTTAGGATCATTAGAAAATTTGGTTTACATCATAATTATGTATTTGGTTTATATCATACATTTTTCAGTACATTGTCGATCGAGGGCTCAGGCATGTTAACGGTAGCTAAGACTTTAACAAGCTTCTCCCAAATCTGTTTTCAGCTTAAACTGCACTCTGCAGTACCACTCACATTAATAGAAAAATTGTAACATAAAATACAACAGCAAGTTACACCTAACTTTTATAATATTTTACAAATAGTAACAAGTAGGCTCATTGTTACGTTTACACTACACATGACATTCAAGAGGCTGCAACATGCACCGCGCTATTGTATTCTTTTTTCTTAAATTGGATTGTGAAATGTTTTTTTCGGCACTTTGGTGTTTCCGACATCCGCGTGACGGTGATCACTAACAATTGGGTAGCTCGGTTGCGGCTCCTCCTTTCGATATCCAGGTCCGTTTCCATCGCATCAACGACCCCAAAAATTAATAGTCTAAAATAAAAATAATACATCACGCAGGTCGTCACATACGAAGTCCACATGCGCCCGATAATTTGTATCGGCCTTGATACCTTGTATCCTGCCACAATGACTTTTTAATAAAATACTGTACCACTCGGCTAAAAATGTAGTATAGTCTGTGACGTCGCTAGTGTCGCTAGGTGTCGCTAGGTGTCGTCGGCGTGGTGTCGGCGCTGCGCGCGCGCCTGCAGCACGTCGCGGAACTGCGCGAGGATGGCGTTCTCCCGCTTGGCGCGCTCCTCCTTGCTGAAGGCGGCCAGCGCGCGCTTCTCGTCCGCCGAGTAGATCTGGTTCTCCTTGCGGATGCGCACCGCCTCCATGCGCCGGTGTCTGCACACACACACACACACACACACATGTAGCACTCCCAGCCGTGGAGGGAAATCCCAAGTCCCAGTAATATTACTGACTTAATAACATTGATTATATGGAACTTCGAGAAAGCCTCCCACCGAGCTGGGTACCGGATTTTCTCGCCTCTTACGACAACCGTGGTCTACCGGCATAGGATTGGAGTCAGTATTCTGGGCCACCCCAATAAAGTCCAAATAGAGATAGTGAGGTGATGGCTATAATTTAAGCTGGTATTCACAAAATGGTTGTCTTAAATTAATCTAATTGTTTGAAATGTTGTAATAAATTTAAGTTGAAAATGAAACCCAATACCGACCTGCTGCCACTCATCACGTAGCCCACAGACTCGTAGGCCGCTATCTCGTCCGAGGTGAGGCCGATCTCTCCCCGGCGCGGGATGCGCTTGCCCTCCGCCACGTAGGCCGCCATGGCCGCGCCCTCGCCGGGCAGCAGCGCGCGCCCGAAGTCCTTGTGGCCCAGCGTGGGCCCCACGCGGGGGACTGGCCCCACCACCTCGGAAGACACCTCCTCGTCTTGTTTCTTAGATGACTTCGAAGACTCCACTGCCCCCAAGATTTCATCCTCTTCTGAAGTATTAAAATAATTTTTATTTGACTTGTTGTTTGAAAAGAGCATCATGAAAATTAGCAGAATCATTTAAATTAATAAAATTATAAATTAATTTTGGTCTCTAATAAAAAAAATGTGAATAAACAGTTTTGTTTTGGATAATTGGACGTAGTTTCTGAAAAACATTCCAATCCACATTTATATCGCATTGAGTTAATACTTGCAAGTCTTAAATAAGGTTAACTAAAAACTTTAAAACGCTTAATATCTACAGGTTATCAAATCTTGAAGATTAAACTAAAGTAATTTGATGAAGTAAATACAGGGTTAAACTTAAAACTCGATTTTCTCAAAATGTTATGGTTGTGGATTGGAACGTTTTTCTGAAACTACGTCCAATTTAAATCTACAATCGATGTGAATGTGTATTGCCTATAATGAAGGAGGTTGAAAATCATATTTTTTATTTCATTATTATGATTAAAAGCAGTGGAGAAGTAGCCTTGGGTGATAAATTTTGTTTTAGTGTGCCGACACTTACTTCCTTTCTCTACCCATATTTCCTCCTCGCTGCTGGAGCTGCTCCGATCGCTACTTGAACCCTTGCTCTTCTTCTTCTTAGCCTTTTTCCTCGCCCGTTTGGCCTTCTTAAGCTTTTTCTTCAATTTCTTCAGCTTCTGCTTGGTATCCTCCTTGTCTTTGTCTTTAGATTTTTTCTTTTTCTTGTCCTTGCCCGTTTCAGATTTGTCTTGATTTTTCTTTGGTGAAGGTTCTTCCTCTGAACTGAGAATACAACATACAAAGTTTTTTAATTGTGTCTATAATTTATAGGGTTGATTGGACTCAGGAAAAGAAGGATGTAAGTATATATGTAACTTTGGAGTAAATAAATAAATAAATAAATAAATATTCTTCCTTGATTGGTTGAGTAGAAACAGGGATATGAGTAGGCCCGGATTTGGCAATAGGCCGTATAGGCCGCGGCCTATGAGCGGCAGCGTCCTAGGGGCAGCAAATTTGAGAAGATGATATTGTAGATGATTTTGCTATTAAAAAGTGCCGTAAAAACTTGTAATTCTTGTTTTTTTACGCACTTTCTTAGTAACTAATTCAGTGTCTTCCTTACTATGAGTGGAAAATAATTATTTTAGAAAGTTACATGGGGCGGCGGAAATAAATTGGCCTACACTCAAAAAAATATATAAATCTGGCACTGGATATGAGATCTGTTCATATCAATAAAATAGGTCATTAATATTATAAGCATTAAACTATGAATTTTAATTGGATCATAAATATCCAATAAAAATTAAATTTGTTTTATATTTGATTGATAATAATTATTTTTTGACATTAAATTAAAACAAAAAAAAAATGAAAAGCGAAAAATAAAATAAACCATTTAGTATTATAAATAAAATTAAGATCCTAAATTAACAGTAAATAAATAATTTTGAGACAGTGCCAAACAAACAAGCAAAATTAATTACATAAAGAGTAAAATGAGGGCAGCGGCATGCGATGCACACCTTTTCACTGTTTGTTTTTTCATCTGTTTGGCACGGTCATTATTTGAGATCTACGATACATTTTATATTCTAGAGGAGAGAAAGTAAAGTGTGGTTCTCTTGTATGTGATCGACAAGGGAAATCAACGTAGTAATGAATTTAAAAAGCAAGTTAAACGTATATCACGTACTCATGTATAAGTGGAGACTTTCCCCACACCGAGGAGCAAGGTGTCTGGCCAATCCTTTCTCTCTGTTCACGTCTTGCATCTAGAAACTCCTCCTCTTGGGGCTTGTAACGATTCTTGAATGCTGGTCCCTTGCTCCCACCAACACCTTCGTGACAATGACAACATTTTAATACACAATGTATAAAATTAAAGCAGCAAGAAAGAAAAATAATTTAGTAAATTAATAAAGATCATATATTAGAGTATACCCTTCTGCCATGTGTTTCAGGGTCCACCTGTAAATACTAATTATGGCCATAAAACTCCTTAGTAACAGCAATCAGTTCTCTAAACGTCATAATTTCAAATAACATTCACCTACATTAGCACTTCACACACTCCAGCAACCCACAACGTTTTTGGAAATGCACAATCTAACAATTATTTTAATTTTGTATTATATCTACATTATTATCTATATCATAAACAGGGAAAATTTTTAGATGACCTCATTTTTTTGCTTAAATGAATAAGTTCTACAAATAATGTAATAGTAATAAATGCTTTTAAATATGTTTCCAATATTACCATGACACACTTTCGATAATTAGAGCTAAAACAAAAATAAATTAGTGATGGAAACTGACCTCCTCCAAGCCCACCGCTATTATGGAACTCCCTGTGGGAGGTCCGGCCACGTTCCCAGTCCCGGCTGTGTCCTGCCTCTTGGTTCCTGTGTTTCCGCTCCGGCTCCCTGCTGTGATTTCTATCCCTCTCTCTGCTACGACGGTCGTTGCTAGGCTCTCTATATTTGCGGAAATTTTTGCCGTCTCTCGGGTCCTTTGTATCCCTTTCACGACTCTTGCGGCGATCATGACTGCGACTTCTTTTCTGGTCAGGGCTGTGACTCCTGCGGCGGCCACGACTTTTCAATTCTGGGCTACGACTCTTGCGACGCTCTTGACTCCGACTTCGATGACGATCGCGACTGCTCCTCCTACTGTTTTCTTTACTACGACTTCTGTTCTCCCGACTTCGACTCCTGTGGCGGTCACGACTACGACTTTTACGTTTTTCTCGACTGCGACTTCGGTTTCTCTCACTGCTGCGATGCCTGCTGCGTTCACGATCTCTAGCCATTATTATAGTTTTGTTTGGATTGGATGTATTGAATTTTGTACATTGAAGTGTAAACATAAAATAATACACAGCCTCGTACAAATTACGTCGGATAATGTGTGTTTATGTTTTGAAACTCAACATATTATTACAACTAGATTGCTATTACATTTTAATCAAAATAAACACTATTTTCATTCGTTTTCTTGGATTTATTCAACGACAATCGACATCGACATCGCTCACCTATTTAGGTTATTTTGACAATGTTATGTTAAGTTGACAATTTATGACTTGACGTTAAATTTGACAATTGTATTGTCACTGCTGTCACAGTCACACAGTAAATGTCATCCTATTCTCGAGTCTGTCTTATGTACCTTGGATACTGTACATTTGGCTTTTAAAATATTGTTATGACAATGTTATGACATGATAAAGTTTTCGCTTGTATCTAAAATCGCGTTTAACGTTTTGTGCCACTGAGCAACCGTGAAATGATGTTTTTGGGTTAAGTAGGTTCGGTTCACTACAAATTATCCATTAACGTGCCAGTAATGCCCTCATGACACTGAAGTCCATGAGGACGGTGTTTGATGAGTAACTACCCACTGAAACGTAGATTTTGGAATTTATTTTATCAGGATAAAATATACAATGGATACCAAGTTTCACTGATGTTTTTTGGATTCAAAAGGAAAACAGATACAGATCATGGTGACAGGGTTTAATTATTGATATTATTATATAGGTTTTAATTATTATACAGGATTTAATTAATAGTATCGTGACTAATTCTGAAGTACTTATTATGGGGTATTATAATTAGGTATGGGCGACAAGTTTTTGCGTCCGTGAAATTTAACGTTTATCTAGATAAGTTAGCAGTATTTACAGCAAAACATGACAATCCAATTTCCAATCCACCAACAGTAGAGTAGTACACGAAACGAGCGAGAAGGTATGGGCGGTTCGTGCCGAGGGCAGCTTGGACCGTCACGTAACGTACGGCCCGGACGTGCTACCTCCTACCATATCGCCACCGCTGTCCTCTCATTACTTCTGATTCACTTTACTCGCGTATAAGACATTGCTGATGACGTAGGGCAGTCCGATTCCGTTCCGAACTAAACAAGCTATGGACGGTGCACATCATCGATTGACGGTGAATCGAAGGCGCCGATGGTAGGAGCGTTGGCGCTTCAAGTTATTTGTCTAGATCGCAGGGAATGCAGCTACTACAGAGAGCGGTAGTAAACCGCCGCCGTCATTACTCAGCTCTCGCTCGCCGGCGGTTGATAGCAACTACGATTTACCATGCGGCTAGTTTTGATGAATATGAATCACGCCGTGAATGTAGTTCGGTTGCGGCTCACCGACTCGCTGCTAGTAGAATCCATAATTGGACGGACTAAAATGACTAATTGACAAATAAAGTAATGCCATGCATTAATTAAAAGGAATGGGTGTCACTAACGCCCCATCTCAGAGTCACTAACGGTTACTTAAATCGCTCTTTAGTACAGAATTTGTATGGATTCTTTACTTAAGGAGGGATTCAAGTAACCGTTAGTGACTCTGAGTTGGCGCGTAAGTATCGATATTTCAGGGTAGTAGTCGGTTAGTTACATTAAAAAAGTAATTAAAACATCAGATAAACAACCGTTAGGTACCTATTTTGCCGATGAACCTTCTTGTGTCTTAGAAGTCAGTCTCTCAAACGGTAAAAAGGCCCTCGAGGACTCCGAGTATAAATAATATATCAGGGACTTAAAGTGCGCGGTGTGGAAACTGCAAACATTGTCAAAGAGAATGCCGTCGATGTCCCTCGAACTGTACGTCCGAATGTGGTGGATTCTCAGATCAATAAATTGGTCTGAGGGTGATTCCCCCCTCGTTAATTTCCTTAGTATTCTCATTATTCGTCTTTGCTAGCTGCCCGAACAGACTTCGTTCTATCAAAAGTTAATAGTAAAAATTAATATTTTTTTTCCGATTGATCACGTCATTTATATCTGAATAATAAACAACGATTATTTACAAAAATAAGTTTTAAACTTGATGATACTCATTCTAATGCTTTATGGTATACAATATTTTTTGTTTGGTTACTTGGCGCGTAAACAAATAAAGATGGCGGTTTCCCAACGCGGGAGTAGGCAACATACAACTGTCCATGAGAGAATCATGGGTTTTCTAGATGAACGCCGCAAATACTTAAAGACTGACCCTGTGATTTATTTATGGTCATTGCGAAAGCAGTCCGCACTGGAAATTGCAGTCGTTCAAATTCAAATGGTACGTCAGATGGTATCATTGGGATGCGGGGTATCAACACTTTTTCTCCCTTATATTTTCCTTTTAGAATTGTTGCTTCGACTACATTGTAAAGTAATTTTTTTGCTGATAGCCGTGTGCCGTTACAAAGACGCGGTGGGTTAATATGACTACCGATCCTATTTCAATTGAAGATTATGGGGTGGCAATCCTGGAAAATCCAATGAGTTTAAAAATTCAGGTGGATAGTCATCATCTTGACATCATCTTGATTAGTTGCCTAATCAACTGATTTGTATGTCTTTAACTCCCGGAGGAATGATTTGTTATTGTCATGTTATTGTATCGTAGGTTTCAGTATATAAATTCCTAAAATATAGGTACTTCATATAAATTAACCTGCTTTTAAATTTTCTTGTGTAAGGTATACAAATATGATAAGCATAATTTCCGTGTGCGAAGCTGTGGGCAACACGGCTATAAACTTATATATTATTAATTTTCACATTTCTGAGTTCAAAAATGACGATGTGTCGTACAAAATTACAACCCCTTAGTTGTACCCCTTAGGGGATGAATTTCCAAAAATCTGTTCTTAGCTGAGGTTTCATTAGCATAAACTATCTCCCTGCCAAATATCTTAATCGGTTCGGTAGTTTCTGAGATTTTTTGTTTAATCAGTGGTGTGTCGTTTTTCAATATTATTTTAATCGTTTATACTAATTATTATATATTTTACTAGTATATATTTTACCATCGAATTTGTTCAGTTGATATAATTATTGATATTATAGCAATTTCCTGTATATTTCTACCTGGCCTTGACACGCGCCCGCCGACCAGCGACCGGGGCCGGCCGGGCCGCCCCACCGCCCCACGGCGTCCCCAGCGCCCCGCTCGCTGCAGACAGTGCATCTAAAACTGTTTTAGTTCAAGTAACTCAGCTTGACAAGCGTTTTTCCTTTGTCATAAGACTTCTTTCTTTACGTACTTTAGCTGTTTTATTTTTTGTTTCTAAATAAGTGTACGTGCATATGCATATAATGTCCATGAAATGGTCTATATTATCTGTATTATTCAGGACTAGTTACCATGGAGTACAGAGGTAGAAGGGGAGCCAACTCATATGAGGGGAAAGTTGAAAAAGTGTCTGTTTACTGAAAATAGAGGTTCCAATAATGGCTATTCCAGAATGGCGCTAGTGTCTGAGAAATAGAGCGATATGAACGATGATATTGGCTGTTGTAGACGGAGTGAAGTTTGCTGAATTATGCCACCCGTAATGAATGGCGCTAGTGTCTGGGAAATAGCGATATTCGAACATAGCTGTAATGTTGTAGACAGCACCGCAGCCCGTAGTTGGACGCGTTTTTACGGACAATTTTCATACACAGAGATGGCCCTCCTTCTATTCTATCCTCCATGTAGTTATCAACTTAGCATACGCAGCCCAGCTCTGGGTGAATGTTGATTTCATAAAATGAAATCAGAAAACGTTCAAATCATTTCAGAGGGCATACAACCAGGATAAAATTAATCGTATATAGGTAATTAGCACATATGTAACGGTCTATCTGGGTGCCAAGTCTCAACTTCATCCGTATATGGACAAGGACGTAATGGAAATATAAACATCGAAAAATCTTATAAACGGTCAATAAAAGGATTGTAAGAAGAAAGTACTCACAACGATGACGGAAAAATGAATGCGACTTTGGCCTGAGGCCTCCTCGTGAGCTCTTCTTTATGGAAATAGAGCTGACAATCCACCTGATGGTAAGTGATAAAATCGCCCATTGCTTTGTATTCTTTTCTTGTGCCCATAGGTATATTATTTTATGATTTACAAACAATAAAGTGTTAAATAAATAAATAAGTGGCTATCGTCATAAGCAACACCAAAGGCATCACTGATGCGTTGCAGCCAAGAAAGAGTGAAGAAAAAGAAAGAAAGAATAGAAGGAAACTGGCTCTCATGCCCCCAACCGGAACACGACGAGGCGGCTGACTCGGGCAAGAGGGAAGCAGCTATCAGGCGGTGAAATAATAATAGTAATAATGGTATTAATGAACTATTAAAATCAATATTACCAATATAATCACTCCGAAGGGCCCTACAACCAGCGGGCCGAATATAGTCGCCTCTTACGACACCCATCTGACGAGGGATTGGGGTTAGTTTTCTAAGCTGCCACAATACGGCATAAAACTCTTCGGGCTCATGAACTTGTTCCAGCATGTGACCCGGCTGAACTGCCAGGAAGAGAAGCTTGGCGTTGTCTTGGGACACAAAATACAATGGACATTGCTGGAAGCTGTAGCTAGTCAGCGAACTGTTTTGAAACATGAGTAAGCTATACCCTTGCATTTTTGTAAATTATTCTGATGATTAATGAGGTTCGTTCATGATTCGTCCATGTCCTATTGTTTCCTTCCCTCACTTCTTCGTAATGCTGTATTTTCAGTAAACAATAAACATTAAGCGAGTATTCCATAGTGCTGCATTGGCTACACAAAATAAATAGGTAAATGTTCTCTATGGTGGTGCTACATTCGGCTGTGTCAGGCCTTCAGCCAGATGGGGCGACGCCGCGACGCGACGTGTCGATGACGCAGTGTGCACTTTTTAGAGCACTGTTAGTTTGTATTTGAACAAATTGAGATATTGTCTGCGCCAGTTTCGCAGCGCGTGTTAGATTGTATCCACTCGAATGTCGCTTTTGTTTTGTTAAATCAGCACTTCTTTTCAACATTTAATTTTGGCAAACGACGATTTTTATGCCAATGGTAACATTGTTTCTGTCTGGTTTTCCGTTCTCAGCATCTAGTATTATTCGGCTGGCGGTCGCTGGGTTCCACCACAATCAAGCCGCTCAATCTCGACGATGCTTGATGATGAGGTTTCTTTTAGCACTCTGTGACCTAAACTCGCACTACGCTTTTACATTCGTATAGTGGCTCTTTTTTACACAGTGTGACGGTGCTAAGGAGCACAAGTCACAAAATCTTTATTAGAGATTCGAGATACTAGCGCTGCCAGATGCTCTCGCGCGTTTTCTCACTCGCGCGTCGCTCGCGGCCATTACTCATCGGGCGCCATTGCTTCGTCCAGCAGGACGCGGTGCGGGTCTCCGTATTTCGTTCGAAATGGAGTGTGATGTAGTAGCGTGATAAATCTCTTTCATAAAATTCGTGCGTAGGTACATAATACAAACGGAAGCGCGCGAATCCGGTTGCGCGACCACAGGCTCTAAATGATTGTGCCATCCGCCAGTGCGATAAACGATTCGTGAAAAGCAAGCTAAATAAAATCGTTTAAGAACCTTTGACTTTCTTAAAAAATGAAGGGATTAAGATTTTATAGATCTGTATTATGTTCGGCTAAACTAATACGTACTATCCGAATACTCATCCTGTACACTAATACCATAAGAATAATAGAATTTTCATGTGCTAATACGTTAGGTTAGATTGGTTGACCTACATTCCCTGGTTACGTATGTCAATCTGACCCTTAATTTCATATTAATGTAGTGTATCACATACATCACAAGATGTACCTGAAGGCTTTAGAATTTCTATATTTTTTTGAAGGTTTCTATTTTTCTGAAAGAAAATATGGCATGACAAACGGTTAAAAAAGAGAGATCTTCGCAGATTTTACTGAAAGGGTGCGTTTTGTAATCAGGACGGATTACAAAATACTACATCAAAGGCGCTCTATTGACGGACATTCTCAAATTTTGGAATGAAAGAGGGACCTGCAGTAAAATCCCTCGCGATCAACGAAATGACAAAAACAAAAGGCGAAATATTAAAAATCTTTTAAAAGATTCCGATCGATCATCACAGCAATGAATCGCCGGGTGCGACGAGCCCGGCGGGGGCGAGGGGAGGGGGGGGGGAGCGGGTAGCGGGGAGGGGGATGTGGCGTGGAGATTGATGGGTGCCATTGCTTCCGTCCGTTAATCATCGACATGTCTCTCCCGCAGTCCGCCACACGCCACACCGGAGGCGTCGCTCCAACTGCTTAATAACCACCCATTACGTGCAATATTTAATTTTTGCCCTACCGTGGCCTCTTTTGTTCTCCACTGAAGTATTAAAACAGTAACATAAACTTAGAACACCCATGAAATAGTTAACATCTTCACTTTACTTTTAAGACAGGCCAGTGCATGTCAGGCATATGTCAGGCCACGCAAATTATTTTGAATTTGAATTTTGTGTAAATGCTGGTCAACGAGCAGAAAAACCACAAAATGACATTGACTGCCTGCCATAATGTATACCTCACTGGTATTCACATGAGTATACACGACACGGTATACTCACGAAGTCTTAAATGTTTGAAATGCAATATCCGGTGCACGGTTTGCGACGTCTGAAACAATATTGAGGTCGGGTTCCGGCGACAGGCGACAAGCGGATAGCGGGCAGCGGGGTGGGTAATACCAGTTATTGGAATACGAGCATATTCTATGTGAGTCTCAGAGAGCGAATTAGCAAACCAAACGGTTTTAGCGGACTAAATGGAAATATTGGAAACCTATAATGAAAATGGATTAGTTCATCGACTGCTTGCATACAGTTCGAATGCACTGAATTACATGTAATATTCGTACATTATTATGATGGATGGACAATGATGATTAATCATAATTCATAATTTACTTATGAAAATGTGATGATCGAGTGATCGAGCTTACTGTCAAACTGGTGGACACTGCTGTCAATGACGGTGAATAACCTAAACATCATTCACAAACAACTTAACTTAATATTTCTCGGTTTTATTCGGTGTATATAATATTACGAGTATATCAATGGGTTCAGGTGATACCTATAGGTACCTATTGAACACACCTGAAACGAATCGGGCGATAGCGAAGCTAATGGACCTGGATCTTGTCATTGACTCTAGATTGCTCGCGCGTTATAGTATTCCATTGAAAACCTTTATTTTTCAATTTGTAACATCGGCACAACTTAACTTGTACCAATAAGTACTATTATTTCTTCTGTGCTTGTACTCTCAGGATGAGAGGTCATTCTCAAGTCTCATTTACCCATAAAGATATTATAATTTACTCAGTCGCTTTACACCGGAAGGCACGGGTACTGTAGGGTTCTTATTGTTAGTTTATATATATGTGTAACATGTGAACGAGATAACGTCACCGTGCCCCGCAGGCCACAGCCGGTGGCAGATCACCGCCAGCACTCCGCTAGCACTCCAGTACTCAGCGAGCTGGCCCTCGCCGACTACTTTTATTTTAGCCACAAATCAACACGCCTACCTCCGCATCTCTTCCGAAAGGTGAACATCGAACGACTAGTAGTTGAGATGGAACGAGATATTTAGTTGTCTCACATTTCATTTTATTGGTTTTTTCTTATCTCCGTAAAACTTACGACAGGGTGCTATTGAAAACACATTCATAACGCCTCTCGTATGGAAACATGGAGAGTGTTGGCTGTGTTGGTCGTTTACTCACCATCGTGTAGCTCGTCTCTTGCCGCTATGATCTTAAAATTAACTGAATTTGATTATACATGGTGGGCTGCTCAGTGAGCCGGCTGGTATGTAACATATTGCGCCTCGAACTGAAACAAAAAGACGTCATGTTGCGTATTTAACAGCTGAATAAGCAATCACGGTCACGGAAGTATCGTAACTGTGTTAAGGCCCTCCGATAATAAGTGTAACAGCTGACGACGCGGCCCGTAGAGGGAGCGGTGGCAGTCGTTTGTTTGTCTCGCGACGGATATAATTCAATCGGAGCGATACCGGGGTACCGGGGCGGGGTAGCAGGCGGTGCGCGATGAGGCGCTGCTTCACGCTAACCTAATAACACACGGCTCCAGTTAACTGCACAAAATTCAATTAGGTATCACTTAGGTACTTTTTGTTGAGATATTCAGTTCTCGGTAATATTGGGTCTTCGCATTAAAAAGATAACGGCGAATATTTATCCGCTTGGTATAGAAACACAAGTGTGAGTGGCGCGGGTACCGAGAGCAGCACTCAGCGTAGGTAACGCACTACTTAAACACTCTGAAGAGTGGGAAATGCAATCTGGTTGGCTTAATTTCACGCACCAAAGGAATTAGGCACTAGTTTAAAACACAATCGCTATCCGCTCCCCGCGCCTCTCGCACTATGGTTGTACACTTAAACACCGATTCAACGGAACCTAATCTGACACTTGATTCTTTTCAATTTTCATGCTTTACTCGAGAGGAATCCAGTCGTAGTTCACATCGTTGATCAAACACTGGCGGGCCGACTGTATGAACATTGCTCTTTGATTTGCAAGTTTTCTCGGATAAATTGATTGCATAAGTACTCTGTAGGTACACAAGTAATTTCGTCACGTCACGAGCCTGTCTCTGATTATGTCCATATCTGTGATGTCCATATAGTTTACTTTACGATAGTATTGGCTTCAGATTGCATTACGCATCTACTGTATAATATTGTTATAGACAAGATGATTCGCTTGATTTGACACTATCAGTAGGATTACAGGTAGGACGTGTTACATGCATGTTGTGTAACGGACATCGGACACGGATACATCGCGGGAGGAATCTGATGGGAATGCAAATCCGGAACTAAAATGGATAGGGTTGCCATCGTTTAAATATTTATAACAATTAAAATCTAACAAAGTAAGTACCTTCTTCTATCAACGACATGACGATGCTAATATTTTCGGAAAGTATCTGAGAAAATTTCTTTTCACTAATAAATTATATTATCTAACTTGATTATTTTTAGTATACTGAGTTATTCTGAAACACTCCTATTCACATACCATCAGAATTGTAAGTAATATATTCATACAAATTCAAGCCAATTTTATCCTAATCATGGTGCACTGCAGAAGTATGGACGAGCTTAGGGCACAATCCGCCAGGCATCTGCTCATAGTCGCTGTGTTCTGTCGGTACCTTGCTGTCTGGTACTCCTTCTAAAATCAACCGAGAAATGGTTTAACGTGCGATGTTTAGGTTCAATAACGAACGGGACTTATCTTGTTACTAGGGCGGCAACGCTGTTGGCGGTTTGGTGTAACAAATGTGTACAAGTATGGTGATCAGATGCAATGAGCACCTTAGATAGGCAGGTAGCAGACTGAAGCGTCAGTAGATGAGGTGTGAGGGGACAACCCTGTCGGTTCGAGTGCGGCGATCCGGAACGGTCGAGTGTTCGGAGACTTGATTTGCATTACATCCCTCCATTACCGTGTTATGTCACGAGCCCTCCAAGCTCCGAGCTCCTCCGTCAATTATATTATGTTGTGTATATCTCAAATCATTGCATAATCGTGTGAATTTGAATTGTGCGCGAGCCATGTCTGGTTTAATTTAATGTCTTTAGTTGAGAGGAACCCACTGTAGATGATACAATTTCACAGTCTAGTGATACAGTGGAATTAAATTAAGAATTGAGTCACTTTCAAAAGAGGCGGAAGCGCGATTGTATTCAACTTACTAAAAATTCTTGACCCCCATCGCGTAATGGAATTATTGCATAAATATTACTAAGTATAATATATTATGTACTCTGTGCTATAAAATGCAACTATTAGAAGTAATTATTTAGCTTTGACTGTTAGTGCTCGTATGAGGGGTTTTACCAACAAATCGTTTCAGTAATAACGGTAGTGGGAACCGCGCCACACCTCGCCATGTAGCAGACCGGCATTTCAATGTTTAGCGCTGCTAATAATCAACATTAAAGCCAATAGGTCTAATTTCCAAGCGGCCAGGTCGTTGACCCCCGTAGCCGGCCTAATTGAGCGTTTAGTGGTTGGATTAAAACAATCGGCCTATTTACAAAAGCGGCCGCAATTATCGCCACCCAATTAATTTCCCACGGCCCAGCTATGGAGCTTCCCGTATATCTCGAGAGAGATGGTTCCAATTTGAAGTGAACGCCCTGTGCGCAGTCCGCAGTCGCCGCTCACTTAGACAAAAGAGTACCTCGAGGACACTTTCCAATACCTCTTGCGGTGAATAAGAAATGATGAATATTCAGGTTTTAAAATTAAAATTGATCATGATGTCGGCATCTGGGAGAAGTGGAGGAGTATGCAGTTGGTCAAAGATTCGATAGGAATGGCGATGACATTGCTTGCAACCGATTGCAAGGGTAAAATTGACTTGTGTATTAGCACAGTACACATATATAAATTACAGAGAGTACTGAAGCCGAGATAAAAGCGATCATTGAAATCGTTAGCCCATGCATTTCTATTGGTGGTGGTTGATATTATATTAATAATCATAATAAGTATTAAAACTTTGCTTGCAACATTCACAATAAACGCAAAAATTGAAGCAATGAACTTCATGTCCATTCGGCAGGAAAAGAAGGAAACTTTTTACTCTCGCAGCCAAGCCAAGCCGACGTTTTTATCTACTAACATAAATTTTGAAAATGTAATTTTGCGTGGATCCGTTATCGTGACTTATTCGTAAGCAACCACTGAAGTTTTTTCTCTGTTTCGCAGCTTTAACTAGGTCAAACCAGAACAGAAGTGCTCCGTCAAGGTCGCGAGGACCCGCGGGCTCCCACAATATCCTTGAGAGCACTCCGCCTGATAGGGCTTTTTAGATGCGACGCCATTGTTAAACATTTTATCTACAATAGGGTTATGATTTTAAGGGTTCCGTAGTTAAAACGGAACCCTTAGTGCGTTTGTTTAATGCTATCGTCATCTCGTTCTCGTGACCGTTCGGTGACGGCAGCGGTGGACAAACGGCCTTATAGTTTCGCCATGTCGATCCATCCACAGACATCCATAGCGCAGAGGCCCTTAGTGTTAGATAGTTGCAATTTGGCATGAATATTCATGTGTATTAAAACTACAAAGTCGTTGAATAAAATATTAATACACCTCCCGTACGCGTAAAGTGGGAATGCTTTTTTTTATCCAAAATATTTTGGAAAGGTCTTCCAAAGAAAGAAAGACGATATTTCGATTCAGGGGTCCGTTTGCAAAACATTCGGCTTTAAAGTGCTAATTTTGGTTCGGATCAAGTGTTCCCATGCCAGCTAAAAGGTGCGTGCCGGACATGTGAAAAAATTCACGGCATATGTCAGGTATATGTCATGATGAATTTAAAAGGGAAACTGTCACGTGTTAGGGTAGTTAAATAAGTAATAGTCGATGAACTACGGAACCATTTATCGTGCGTGGCTAACATCCAACTTGACTAGTTTTTTATAGTTTCGGTCATTCAGTCAAACAATGTTAAAAAGTGAACAAGGACCTAAAGTTTTAGATAAAGTTGCGGCAGATACAAAAGATGTTAAAAATTTTGAGATTCTTCGGTCGAGTCGTATATCACCTTCAATATAGTGTGTTTGTGTAGATGTTATATATCTTCTATGAAGGATGCAAAAGTCAAAGCGTTAGGCCAGTTTAACAGATAAATCGATTAGTGTAGGGTAGAAATTGTAGCGTCGCTGAATTACTACACAACTAAATGGATGTGGAGTCTCACAGGGCAGCCCAGCGCGCGGCGCACCGATCGCGAGAACTACACCAACTAGACTACACTCCAAATGCGCCCGATAAGCGCCGAACTAAATTTCAATCATTCAGAGAGCGGCTCTCAAATCCTGTTACCGAGTTCCAAGTTTGATTAACTTTGAACAACTTGTTAGGCGTATTGGGTTTGAAGGCAGCGGTGGCTGATGTGTTATCTGGGAATGGTTTACTTTGGAACCAGTACAATTAATAAGGACATTTAGATGAGCGACGACCGATAATATATTTTTTTTATCTTAAGAGCTTCATTGCAGATTAATAATAATACATGAAACATCTTGATTGGCATTTAATACGTATAAAAACCCTCCTTCAACAATACATTTTAAACCGTAACTTCAGTCAAGCATTTCAAGTTTAAATAATAGAAATTCATTATTTAACGTTCTCGAAGGGTCTCGTCCACTCACCACCGCCGCGCCGGAGGGGTTATTAGTTGAGCATAATGCGTCATCTCGTCGTCTTTATTAATCCGGTATGTGAGAAATGGCCCGTTGTGGGGAGCGAGTGTTTGCGGAGGACTTCACTGGGACTCCCACACTCCCACACTCCGCGCACTCCGCGCCGCGCTCTTTATCATCTGAACATTAATGAGCCGGCTATAACCGACAAGGGGATGTGAGAAAAGGCACACCATTAGCTGACCCCCAAATTAATATTTGATGCGGGCAGGAACAACATTATGAATTGTAATAAAATATTCAGTGCGAATTACATCTTTTCTACTGTAACCATATTGTATTCTAAACTAATGGTAATTTATTTACATTTTTGATTCAATACCTGCGTTATTAACATTGGTATCTACTATCTACCATATATTATAATGTGAAAATTTGTGAAGATGTTTGGATGTTTGTTCCTCAATCACGCCACAACTAATAAACCAATTTGCCTGAAATTTGGAATGGACATAGCCTATATCCTAGATTAACACATAGGCTACTATTTATTCCGGAAAATAAATTATAAAATTATAAATAATTTAAAGAGTCCCAACCAAAATTACGATCGCTTCGCGTTCGCATCTAGATCGCTCACGTAGTACAGCGCGTTACGCTTACGGCGTGAAAAAGGCGTGGTTCCTTCTCAATGCCCAGTATGCCCACATAACAGACCATCTATGGTCAACTAGCCACAAGCTTACCACGGTTTGTGGTCTCTTCAGTCTATACATTTACTAAAAATAACAGTACCTAGTCTTTTAAATTAATTATCATAATACTTAACTTCCTCACTAGCGACTCCCGTTCTGCATTAGTCAAAGAATTCTACTTCACATTATGAAGTATGCTTTTATTTCCTATGTAAATGTATTTGCCATAAGTAAAAGTTAGCTTTCTATACTTATTGTCCTTGTAATATTTACCAATACCAAATCTCCTACTCCCGCGAGCGTGTATTTTTCTTCAAAACGGGTACAAAGTTTTCTCTTCGCATATTAATATAGAGTTATCATGGATGAACATTTACAACACTTTTCCCGAAAACCGGATCATAACACCGTACATCCTGCGCTCAACATCCTACTTCACATAAAAAGGAATTTCCAACAAAAGCGGTAAATAGATAGCAGAGGTGGCGTGTTTATATGCCTTTGCCACTTTTATATGCGAAAAAATATATTAAATTCCAGGCGTGTGTTGCTTTCGCGCTACGGTGATATTTTTTGTCGGTATGCCATATGGAGCACATGTGCTAAAAACTGTTGCCCTGTTCGGTACATGAACGGCCCGGCCGCGGCGTGTACTGCGCACCATAAAATATCAATTCAGCAGATATTTAATCTCTTGCTTTTGTACAAGTTAAGTGGATTTTAAATGTTGGCTTCGACCCAATTTTTAAAAAAGTTCAGCTTTTATTCTCACATTTGTATTCCTAATCGCTCATAGTATCGTGGATCGAGTAGACGGTAAGCGTAGTAGTGTACAGTTACAGTAAGTGATGATTCTCATGTAAGAATAGCTGTTGCTTGCACAAGAACTTGCTGCTCTCAGCAGTACCTCTACAACTCACTATTGTCGGAGCGACGTGCTTTAGTATACTACAGTATATACTATACACTGTATTTATTGTATGCTACAGTTAGGGTTCGAAGTATCGGCCTCTGGTATCGATACTGAGTACTCGTGTGGTATCGATGGGTAAGGTATCGATACCAAAAAAGTATCGGTTCTGAAGTATCGATACTACTCAGTATCGAGTACTCACGAGGATTTGTTTTATGCCTTGTGCAGGCAAGCGAGCAGACGAGTCACCTGATGGTAAGTGATCATCGCCGCCCATGGACATTAGTAACACCGGGGGCGTCACCAATGCGTTGCCGGCCACGAAGAAAACAATAGACCCGCTTCTTGAAGGACCCCATGTCATAGTTTGGAGGGAACACCCATGCAGGAAGTTCGTTCCACAGTTTACACGTGCGAGGTAGAAAACTACGCGAGAACCGAACTGTGGACGAACACCAGGTATCCAGGTGGTGTTGATGGAACCTGGTACACCGAGATGTGCGGTGACGAAAATTAACCGCAGGGATTAAACCAAACAGTTCTTCAGAACATTATACAGGCGGTAGAACACGCAGACTGAGCTTACATCTCTCCTCAACTCGAGCGAATCCAGACCGTCTGTATGTTTGGGATCGTCGACAAGACGAATGGCTCGCCGTTGAATTCGGTTGAACGGATCCACTTGGCAAGCTGGGGCTCCGGCCCAAAGGTGGGGGCAGTACTCCATGTGTGGCCAAATTTGCGCCTTATAGAGCATTAGTCTATGCTTAGGCGTGAAGTACTGCTTAGCTCTGTTGAGCACTCCCAATTTTCTTCCAGCTAGTTTAGCCTTACTAACCAAGTGGTCCCGAAACTGAACTTCATTCATTCAGAGCTAAAAAAAAGGTCGTCGACAGTGAATTTCATGTCCCGATGACACTTTCTGTTTAGTCCGAGCGCTAAAACAGGCCACAGTTGATCTTTTTCCATATGAAAATACTGAAAAGTACTCAGTATTTTAAAAGTACTCGATACCGACGTTTTATATGAGTACTTGCGAGTAATTACCAGGTACGAGTATCGAGTACTCAGTATCGAGTATCGCGAACAAAAGTATCGATACCTACTCAGTATCGAAAGTATCGTTCGAACCCTAGCTACAGTACATGTGTGAAGAGAAACCTCAACACTACTAGCAACAAACTCTGTGTCAGATTTCCCGTTAATTCCGGGAATATTCACGTTTGCACATCAAACAAACAACACGCCCATTGCGTTCAATATTGGATTCGATTCAGGTAAACATATGCGTTTTATTGTTCACACAAGCGGCATACACTTGCTTGTTAACCTTCATTAAAACGATAAAATATCGTATCAAAACCGACAAGACGCTAATGGGCGCTTCACGTGGAATATTTAATGCTTAACAACCAGCCAATTGCTATCGTTAGCAATGATTTATGCGCTTGCGAGAACAATTTTAATTGGCTTGTTTCACCGGAACCACTTTCGAGGGCAAAATTATTTAATTATGACATCACATGCTATACACGCATGTACTTGCGACGTTGCGGTCGCGTCGATGAAGCAGCGACACTGTCAGTTACTCGTTGAATCAGTATTGCATTGTGGTTGTGTCATCGGCGCGATATTTTGACGCAGCTTTATCACTGCACTATTCAAACGGACGTCATTTGTACGTTGCGTCGTGTCGTTATCGCATCGCTGTCACACGTGGTAACAGACTGCGATATTTAGACTCGCCAATAATTTTTGAAATATTCTTAGAAAGTTATGCTTTACGCTTCTAAAGTCATACGGGGGCAATAAAATAACGTAATTAAACGGATATTTCCCGCCCGAGACGACAGCCCGTGGGAGGCTCGTGTACGATGGCAGCGCTTTGGAAATCCATTTGGATATTCAAAATTAAATTTCTCATCGGCGGCTGTCAAACACAATATTGAATCAGTTCGCGATTCATCTCCTGTAATTAAATCCCCTAGCGATTGACGGCGATTGACGGAATGGATTTAAGTTTCGGTTCTAACTTTAATGTTGCTGTTAATGATCAGTAACGGAGTAACTTGCACTTATACAATATACAGTAATAAAGGATATGTTAATGGGCCCATTAGGCCTTTATTCCTCGGAAGTAGCTGAAATTACATTGTTTTATCAACTGTCAAGAATCACTAGGCAGAAAATATATAAAGTAATCCAAGGATATAGCGAAGGAGGGCTTTTATCTTTACCTCGGCTGTGGTTATTGTTTTCCTAATAACGTTAATTTAATAACTTGTTACCGGCGCGGCGGCGGCGAGCTCGATGGAAACTGTGAATCAATTTAATGATACCTTTACCATGATCACATCAAATATTTTATGATTACTTTATTGAAACACCAAACTGGTTGTATCACCTGATCGCTTTCTGCTAAGAAAGGTTTAGTGTTTTCATGGCTTTTGAAGTAATGAATGTTATGATAACATCGATGTAGCCACATTTATATAGAACTTTACTATACGAGCGTAATAAAACCGTAATAACCGTTGTTATGAAAAATATTTCTATAATTAAAAAATCACCTACTAAAATATGTTATTTACTCTGGAGTATTCATACGAAATGCAGTTCAATTCCGTTAAAATCGTCGCCGGATGACGCTATCGCTGAGCAAATAAAAGAAAAGCGTTCCGTCTAATTTTCGCTTGTATGCTGCGGTGATAAAGTTTAAAACATCCAGGCAGATGGAATGATAACGAAAAGAAGCAGAATGTAAGCAACAGTGACAGCCTCCAGTGCAATTAGTCGCATTCCGTTTTGTGACAGCGTTCCATTATGCTAAGAGCGACGTCGCCGCGTGCCGCCGCCCCGCGCCGCTGCGAGCTCACGGCGAAATCCCTCATGAAAATATTCCCTTTAAACTAGTCTAAGCGATAAAAGCGCTTCACGGTTCAATAAACATTGCAGATTGGAACGTGCTCGAAATTCAGTTTGATCAAGATTTAATCTTTAGTTTTTGTCGAAGGCCCAGAGCGATGTAATCCGATGAAACGTTCCGCTCATGCCGCCGCGCCGCTTCGTCTGCTGCAGCTTACGGTTGATTAGTGTCGCGCGAATATTTTATAACCTGAATAATGTATCTGCTTGAGATTTCACAGTTACATCATCATGGATTTTACACATTCGCCTATGATACGGTTCCTCACTAACGCCCCAACTCAGAGTCACTAAAGGTTATTTAAATCGCTCCTTACTAAAGAATCACCATACAAATTCAGTACTAAGGAGCAATTTCAGTAACCTTTAGTGACTCTGAGTTGGGGCGTAAATATCATTTAGTTAATACATTTTTATATTTGGCTAAATCCACGTGACTACAACGGTAACGGTTTGAAATCTCAAGGTGCAATAAAAATGTCATGCCTAATAATATGCCATGTAGTTCCTTCCTGATATACCTATCTGTTTAATTAATTGTCTCTTGCTTTGACAAAAGAAAGCATTGAACAACATAAGCGTTCTTCAAAAAATTATTCGTACAAAAGAAAAATAGAGATAGTCTCGATTGGCCCGATAGCAACAGTTCAGTGCTAATATACGAGTGTTTGAGTTGCTTGTGTCGAGATGATATCCAATAATACGGACAGTTGTTGTTCCGAGAACATTCTTCAGTTCGATAGCGATCTAGTAGCTTACTGTGTTCCGACGTTCAGTGGGTAGCGCGAGGTGCCTTTTGATATTCCGTCTTTATTTAGATAGTTCCAATGAATATCGTTAATGTCGCTCTTGTAATATAATTACTTAGTTCCGTAATAAAAAGTGAAATCTTCTGACCCAAATCTTTTGATTGAACTTATTTAGAATAGAACCAGGATAAATTGGAGGATAATCGTTGTGCTTTAGCATTTTAATGTTACTTTTCTTTATCAGGAAAATGTACCGTTAATTTCATAAACTTCAATACTTCAAAAGACTAAATGTATTTATTTAAATTCTGTAAACCTCATTGAAAGGTTTCCCTATATAAGCTTAAATTACCTACAGAGAGAAAAATGATTGATGAAAAAGAAATAAAGGCCAAAATAATAACCAAATAAAAAAACACAATAAAACATCAAAGCCGTATGAAAATAACGGTAAGCATTTGTGAAGTAATAAACGGGAAGTTCAAAGATCACGTTTTTCATGTTTTCTTTATTAACGTTGTTTCCAAACATAATGCGATCACAGGAGCCCATAAACTGATACACCGAACCTTAAAAAGCTTTGCGGCAGATGTGATGGTAATAAAACTTGGAGATTGTGTAGTCATAACACAAGTCAAGAGGGACACAATGCAAATGAAACGAGGAGGACGCTCGGTCATTAGCATTCGATCCTCGGAGCCGTCGAGCCGCACACATAACAGGTTTACAGCTTTATGAAACTGATATTGTAGTATTTTGATTTGCACTGCAAAGTCTAATGATGGAATGAATTATGTATTCAACATTTAAGAGGACAATGCTGTGATTAATAATTGTGCCCGCAATTATGAAGACTTGTGGTGCCGATTGCAATGATATAATCGTAATCTACGAGATTTGTCGACAGACTTTATTATATATTTTGTAGAATTTCACATGACACCAATGACAACTTTATGTTTTTTCACAATGCACATAAATGACTTGTGGCAGCTACTTTATGCAAAGTTTAGGGGACAGTCCCTCGCGGCAGATCACCATCATTGGGTGGACTAGATCAAGGCAGTTATAGGCGTGTCGGTCCAGTAATGTATGAAGAAAACAGTATTTGACAGGAATGGTAACGTATTATCAAGCATACCACTTACAACACCTTGGTATGACTACGACCTCTCTGCAAATAGCGTAATGACTAAGAAGAAGACGTTACATTTAGTTATTTAAAAAATGCTTATTATAACTAAATAGTTATTGAACCTAATTAGGTACATTTGGATAAGTTTAATTTAGTTTTAGGTTCAGGTAAGTGTACTCACAGTAGCATTACATTACAGGGAATACTCGTATTTTAATTAGTGAAACTCTGTAACTGATTATGTGACACCTATATTTTCCGTTGTCGATGAAGCGCTCATAGCCCTGCGGCTTGCGTCGATCCTAAGTGTTCGACAAAGTTAAGCAACAGCGGGCGCGGTCGGAAGTTAGATGGGTGACCGCTAGTGGCAAAAAATTCTTGAGCGTTTCCGTGCTTCGGAGGACACGTAAAATCGTCGGTCCCAGTTGTTATCATAAGATGACAGTCGTTAAGCCATGTCGGAGGCCCTCGGGTGGTTTGAAAACTTCTGACACTCGGGTTGGCCACTAACCCCTCCACCAATTCGCACTGGGTCAGCGTGGTGGAGTATGTCTAGGCTTCCTCAAGAGGAGAGATCCGTGCCCAGTAGTGGGCCATTAATGAGTTGAAGCCAGCCATATTTTCCATTACAGAATCCGCCTCCCTTGACGATATTCATTATCCAAGTGTCAAAAGAAGGCCACACACACAGACATATTAAGATACGAGGACTTACACGGAATGAGGAACTCCGGTCGTTACTTATCTCGTCTAATAGCTTCCAATAACACGGAAGTATTCTCCACGCTACGGGTAGGCACTGCGTATTGTGATTTGATTAACACAATCCAATCTAGTTTTATTGTTGCTAATATTACGCTGCGTCATCGCTCTGGAAGAGGTTCACTCGGGAACAAGTGCCTTCTGACAATTACACAGTAATACAAAAGTTAACAATACCGTAGGTAATTTACTTACCTATGGACATTTTTTTAGACATTAACTGATTTACGAGTAATGATATTACGAGTATTACTTACCTGTACATAAAGAGGGTTTTATTTATTATCATATAAGGGGAGCTGAAGTAACTGCAGTTGCTTTACTAGGCCCATTACGATGGTTGAAATAAAAGTTAAAATTTGTAACAAAACACTTTATAAAGGTTGAGTTAACCTAAAGTTTAGTACGCTAAGTACACAACACAAGTTGTGTAAAGTGGCTTCATAAGTCGCGCTTAGCTTCGCCCTAGTTGGGTAATGCTCTATTCGAGATTGTATCTTACCCCGAATAGATTCTATGTTAGGTACAATATAGTGACCCCAATGTAATTATGTCATAAGTTTATTTACTTCAGTGTTTCACCGAAAATTATTCGAAGTTTTTTCGAATACTTACCGGAAGTAAATCACTTGAGAAAATTTTTACAGGGAGTAGTCCTGGAAGATACGGAAACAATCTCCAAGGAGGTTTTTTCCTACTCGCATTTACGGTCATGTCTTACTACTAGGTATTAATTTACTTATGGTTTTACATAATAATATTAAACGAATGTTCAAACTGAAAAGAATTTAAACGTAGTATCAAAACTTAATGTTTCTAATAGAAAACTCTATGTATGTATTAAATAACACAACTCATAAGATAACAACACAACTGGCCCGATATAAATGAACTAGCGGCTGTGATGTAGTATCGAGTTATACGTCGGCTCTACTAAATCCAAAACTGGCAACTATGAACAGGAAATAAAAAGACGGTGCGCAATTACGATATCTGCGGTCGAAAATCTGAGTAAGATCTGGAAAGATAAACGGATAACAAAGAATACATAAGTCCGATTAATAAAATGCCTTGTCTTTCCGATCTTCCTCTACGGAGCTGAAACCTGGTCTCTTAGACTACAGGACCACCGGAAAATTTATGCTTTAAAAATATGGTGCTGGAGATGCATGTTAATGATTCCATGAACAGCGTTTCGCACAAATAACTCCACACAAAAATGATTGATACGCAGCTGGTTCGCATAACAAGGATAGGCTGAGCGCAATTGTGCAATGGAGGATTCTTCAATTCTTTGGGCACATCTCAAGAAAAGAGAGCTCCATTGAAAGGCACCACTACAAAGCCAGGTCGAAGGTAAGCGCTCCAAGGGACGGTTACCAACTCGCTGGACAGATCTTATAATAGCCACCACTAACTAACTAACCAACACCACAATTGTCCAATGTCTGATGCATTGGACGCGACGAATCGAGAAAAATGGAGGACTATAGCAAACTCCCTAACAACCCTCAAAAGGGACTTTCCCACGTCATCAGCAACCACGGCCACTCTGACAAGATTGCACGACTAACAAGAATAATTGTATCTTGCGGAGAAGTATTAATGGTGGTCCAATAACGGTTAACAATAACGTTAGTAGAGTCGTTATACTATTTACTTGAGTCAAATAGCTTTTCTTGAACGTTTTGATAACATATCAACGATTAAGTGATTTGGTAAATACCCTCGTTATATTTAAGTTAAGGTTAATTTAAATTTAAATTAATTTTACTTTTGCTTTTAAGTATTTATTTTTATTTTATATAGTGTAAATATTATGTAGTTAAGGTTGTATTTCGAACATCCCACTAGACTTCTTAATGAACTCCTTCAGCGGTGTGGAGTGTGAACCAGCGGCGCGGCGTGTTAGCGCAACTTCCAACTACTCCAGCAAGTTAGTAAAATCTCAATGCTCCAATTATCTGAATCGTTAGTGTGTGTTAATGAGGCGCTAGGCTCGCCGATTTTAATGCTGCAGAAACTTGGGGTAGTTAAGATTAGTTCAATTGTAGGTCTTTGAGCGACTAATAATAATTTTGAGGTTAATGCAGCTTCCACCATGCTTGAGTTTAAACCGGCTGGATTCCCTTGCTCGGAGTGGAGCAAAGTCAAGCATGACGTTGTTGCTTTTGAATATCATTTAAGATCGGAGTACTTCATAAGGCAAAATTTACGAGCCCAAGTTACATAGGATTGCATTGTTTCTTTTCATTTCAATGTAATTTATACACGTACATATAGGTACTAGGAGTTGGTCAAAAACTTGCAAGATTTGATTACCCACATACAGGTGAAACTAGACAAAGACTTTTAAAACATAATTCGCTTTAAGCCAGCACGAGTAACTACAAGTCGAAAATAGCTGGTGACAATGAACAACAAAGAATAACTGTGTTTCTTTGTAGTTGTGTTAAAACTGAAAATAACTGCAGACAGTCCGAGAGCACCGGTTTTAGCTAAAGGGGCTGTCACACGGGAGTTGCTTGAACTAAAACAGTTTTAGATGCATGACTGTGAAGCGCGGCCGCGCGAGCTAGGAAACCGGTCAGAGACAACAATCGTTAAGGCGCTGGTCTATGGCTAACGTAAGCTCACCTGTAAGGTGTGTGTACGACTCGTCCAGTTTGCAATAAAACTTGTTCTCTGCAAAGTTTCATTACTCACGTGGCAGAGGTGCGGGGTGCGAGGCGCGCGGGGGGCGGGGGACCTGTCACGTGTCAAGGCCCCGAGGGAATACACTTTTTCGCGCCACAAATCGGTCCTGGCTTTATGTACATACACAATGTATCACGGTTTGATGTAAGGATTTCTAATAGATGCCATACACGATCAAGTGTACTTGTCAAGTCTGCAGTTTTATTTGTTTTTGCAGTTTGACTTGACGTGCCATCCAGTGTGCATTAGATAACTACGGCCAGATAGCTTACCGTGGCCATACACGATGATGCTTGATCAAGAACACATGATCGTGTATGGCTTCCATAATGTAACGGAATTTCAAATAACATCAGTATCGAAATAAGCTTATTAAATCTGCTGTAAAGTATTTTGAAGAGATATGGCTATCTCCTCTTCTATAAGAGGAGATAGCCATATCTCTTCACAGCATCTGCGTCATGTAAAACATTTTAAGGTAGATTGTTAGAGAGGAGGTGGAAGTAAGCAACGCCTGCCTAATAACATGTGAAATAAATATTATCATTGCATAACCTTATTTGATTATGAATCATTTTAAAATTAATTAAGAATTTTGAACATGTTACGTCGAATTATACTACATTATTAAGTACTCGTAAATAAATGCTTTGGATGAGTACCACATGTATTTATTGTAATTGACTGTATTAATTGGCGGTTATACTCGTAGAATAGTGTATATTTAATTACTTAGTTCTAGCTATTGTTCTCAAGTAAGTGACGTTTGTTTTTTTTGAGAATAAAGATTCTATAAACATAAACATAAGATTCTGTTTTATGACAATGTGTATGTATGAATTGTAGGATGGGATCCATAAGGGATTGAGGGAATTCCTTAAATATTATAGGTATACAATATGGCGATTTAGATATGTTTTACAAAGGATAGTTCTTTGAAGTCGGTTATTTCATTTCGTATATCGTCCCCGTAGAACCAAAAGTCACTAAGTCGAAAAGTGGCCTAAATGAGTTATCAATGTCACTAAAACCACATTTTTTTTCTCTAAATATCTGTCTAACCATCTATGTTATATGTGCGTTCGTTTCCGATTTACGAAATGTGAAAATTAAGTAAATGTATGCTTTGGATCCCACAGCGAAATGAGAGAAATAACTAAATTTTCTTAATTATTTTATATTTATCGAAACTTTACGTAGGTCGGAACTAAAACGATTTAATTACTTTTTCTATTAAATTTTCAATGCATACGTAGGCTTTTAGGTAAACTATAATCACTAAAATGATTTAGTGAGTTATTAAATTCAGCACTTTGCTAAAATACCCGAAAGCGAAACGGAGTGAAAGATCACTAACTAAGGGCGAAAATTAACTAATTCCTAACTAACTAAGACATTCTATTGAGAACAAATAATTAATTTGCGTTTTTTAGGGTATTTTATATTTTCTCATTAACTACTTGATTTTCACTTGTTACAGGTAGTATAATATTAATTTGATTTAAGTTCCTTCAAAATAAAACTAAAAACATAGAGACATGTTATGACATATTAAAGTTATGGCGATTTATATATTTCAAAACTTTAACCCTCATTATCTCAAAACAGGTTTTTTGCACTTAATGACTTTTCGCTCTACGGGGACGATATTTACATTATTTGAATTTTAAGTAATATTTTTTGTAGCTATTGATTACAGGGGACAGAAATGTCCATGTAGTAGCGAATTAAAATAAATTGGATGACGTTAAATATATTCTGTGTAGTAATCGCTATCATTTAATAACATAACGTGTAACAACTTTTATGGCAATCGGTGAAACTTTTTAGAAATAGATAAAATAAAAAAAACATAAATAAATAGACAAGCTTTAACATCATCGAAATATTGTAGTAACTAACATCAAATATTTAGCAAAGACAGCACAAAAATATTTCTATTTATCTCATTTATTTTCTAATCTAAAATTAATGTGTCAATAAATCACGATTTTAAGTTAACGCATAATTATTACTATTGTTGTATCTCGTGCAAGCATGGTGCCGGCGACGGTGGCGACCCTAACGTTGTCTGATATTCCCCCGGGCGGAGGGGAGGGGGGGAGGGGCGCACTTCAGCGTTATTAATGACTGTCGCCTTTGCCCCGCGCCCGCACCCTTTGTGAATAGCTTTTAATTATCTTAAAATGCTCTTGCAACCAGTTTTGTGAGAAACTTTCAACTTACGCTGCTTTATTCAGAACACTATAATACCAGCCGGTAACAAACCACATAATTTTAAAATTTTTAATACTTTAACTAAGTGAATGTTAGGTGTATAAATAACGGCATCTCATATGTTTGATGCTATGTTGCTGGTATGTTTGATTGTTGATTGTACTATTGCAGTGTATTTATGGTGAAGTAATATCATAAACCGACGTACATAATTAACGTCGGTTTATGTTTCTGCTATGGTTTGGAATATGCTATAACTACATACCTATATAAAACACAAAAAAGTGTTTCTATGGATGTCCTTTATAGATTGTGCAACCATCCAGTTTGACACCACTAAATCAAGCATCAGGAACAGTGCACTGATAAAGTCGATTTCCCACTTTCCCCATACAACAATTTGAAGATGATATGTATAATATAAAGATGGCGCATAAATAGACTGTCATCACAAAAACACTGAACTGTCATTTTCTTCTGATTTTTTTTGCATAGTGAAACACGCCGGGTATCCACTATTAAATTATAATGGAGGAAAAGAAATAATGAAATAAACTCTACTATAATATTAACCCCAATCCCAAGGCGGATGTGTGTCGTAAGAGGTATACGCCATTTATTACTAGGTTTATGCTGTTACATTGTATATCTTAATACTGTCCATAAAAACAATTTTAAAGAAATAATTTATTATAATCTTTAGAAGAAGCCAAGTTTTCAAAATAATTTTTTGCGTTGAGTAAACAGATGAAGAGTAAAGAAATAATACCGACAAGAAACAAGCCGTGACCCGCTCTCGGTCGGGAAGTGCGAGACTTTGTTTTTCTTTTGATAAATCGACCGTGAAATTACAATAACATCCGATACTGAGCATACTAAGATAACCATATATGTACAACATACGGAGAAAAAAGTACTTCGCATCTTCAGATACTCGTAATACGCGCTACTTCTAACAGGGACTGTTATTATACCAAGTTAACCAATTGAAGATTAGCCTTAAATTTATTTGACATAATGTCGTTCCACTTATATAAAATTGATCTCGTTCTCATAAAAGTATTTAAAGTTGATCCATATGAATGGCCCTTTCGGCTAGCTTCATAAAAACACAGGATGTTTTTTTCTCATTAAATGGTTCCATACCCGGCTCAAGTAGGTAAATTTTCAAAAATATTTGAATGCAGTATTACTTATTTTTGAAAATAAAGGAATGTTTCTATTCAGTAAAATTTACCATCATCAATATTCAGGGTCCTTTTCCTCCAACTACCATCTTTTCTTCCAACCTGTATATAAAACACAAAAAATGTTTATACGGATGTAGTTACTCTGGAATCATACAACTTTTCCCATACAACAATTTGAACGTCATAAGTTAAGCCGGCGCATAAACACAAAAACACGATCTGTCATTGTCATCAGAATTTGTTTAGCGTAGTGGAACATGCTTAGTATCCACTAGTGATGCTATTAAAGGACTTTCAACGACACTTAGTTTCCCACAAGTACATAACACGCAGACGTGAAAGTGAAGCTGACAGGCGCGCATTAAGAGCAAAGCCGAAAGCGGGTCTGGAGTGTAAAGTGCTCGGCTCAGCGCTCGTCGTGGCGCTCGGCTCGTCGCTGGGCGCGGGGTCAGGTCGGCCGTCCTTGAATCCGCGCCAACCAGGCTACGCGGCTAGCGGCACACGTATACCGCTACACTGCTACACCGCTACACCGCTACGAAGCTACAATGCTACGGTGCTACGGTGCTACATCGCTACACAAGCGATATTGTACAATGTACAGTTACAGCATGCATTCTTTTCAAAAACTACTGGACCGATTTCAAAAATCCTCTCGCCAATAGGACGCTACTTTTGAGTAACAGGGGCTATATTTTATTCATACAATAATAGGGATCATACGAAAACCGCAAAGCGAGGGCGGTTATTAGTGTAAAGATAAAGGGACGAGCTCACTGGGCGCTGCTTCTATTCTGTATGTAAATGTGTTCTCTGATTTTGCATTTAACTCTTTCTACATAATTTGATTAAAGTTTGTTTGAGTCACATGTTACAGCGTAGTCGGGCCGAGTCACCGACACAGGTATTAACGGCCCTTTAGTACTAGCTCTCATCGACGAAAAATTTACAAAAATTCTATGTACTATTAACAAACCACTTTTTTATGTGAATAGACACTTGAAGAAAAATTATCACCACTTACTGTTTTTGAAATATTTTCACATGAAATCATATTTGTTTACATCGATTAGCGACTAACACCGTTGTGATGAATTTTAATAATATAAATTTAATAATAATTTTAAAGTGTATTCGTACTAGTAGGTACATAAATGCGTGATTCGCTACGATAAGTAACTATAATATATTGATTTTCATTAAATAGGAATAGAAACTGCCAAAGAAACTTTTCTGCACATCTTTTATAAAACTATACAACACAGATTACACACCACTGATTATTGCAGGCGGTAACCAAGTAAAAGTGTACATTTATGGTTTGTCAGTTGTGTACATACATCATGTTTACGTTTACTTTTATGTTTACAAACACCTTTGGCGTTTGTAAGACGCTAGTATGAAGGAGCTGTTTCATCCGTTTCGAATGACTTTTTCGTGCGTGGCCGGGATGTATCATTACATTTCTCTCGACCGCAGTTGCCCCGGACACGGCGGGTGTATGGCCAGGGACCCTCGTCTCACCCTTGCCTGGGTTCAAACGAATATGCAAATTGCTAAATTTTTCACTTTATGTTATGAATCCTTTAAATTTTAACAACTTTCTAACTATTTCATAGTTACACATCTTGTCAAGCGCTGCGTTTTACATTTTAAGTGATAGAGATATATATAAAATAGACTTTGGGTGGTTTGGGTGAGTTTTAGGGAGAAATCGAAAGTCAATTCTCGGTCAATGCAATTACGTAGGATCCTTGTCATTCAATCCTCGTAAACTTTGTCTTGTGCTATCCTTCAGCCATAAAAATACCTACGTCCGTAAGCAGAGTTTTATTAGTGTAACACTGAAATGTTCTGAATCTAAGTGAAATTTCCCCTAAGTAGCTTAATATTTCAGTTCGATCCATCAGTATTTTATACTCCTTTCAGCAAGGCGTCGATTAAACTCAGTAAATTCGATTGGCTAAATTATTCGAGGCAGGTTGGTAATCTTTGATCGTGTGATGGTAAGAAGGTCCTCAGTTCCATATCGTAGTTTAATGATTCTCATATCTCAGTACATGACATGAGACATCTCCCATGCTAGTGGTAGCCGAGCCGAGTATCTGTGAGCGAGTGTCGTCGCGGCCTTGACCCGTCGACTGTTGGGGAGACAACAGTTCGGTGAGCTCTTTTCGTAGTTAGTCACTTGCAGCAGACATGCCGAGGTCACGGTACAATGTGTTGAAAAATGTTAATGGTATTTTTGTTTTATAAATGAACATGTAGTTTTTGGCAAAGGGGCTCATGTCTGGGGAGCGGCTGTATGTAGGATCTGCCATGTAAACAAAATTTAATTTTGGTATATTTCAGTCTCTCTTATAACTATTTTGTGTATGTGAAGTCTGCTAACTTGAAATTGGCCAGCGTTGATGATGCAATATGAATCAAGTTGAATCGAGCCCCTCAATGAGTCTGAAATTCTAGTCAAATATTTCCAAGAGCTTTTTGTAACTCATAATTTTTACGCACTTTACTAATACCAGTAAAATTTTAATTTAAATGTGATGGTTTTTTAAATGCATGTGCCTTAAAAAACATCGCTTACTATAATGTCACATTTTTGGTAACAATAGCTTTACAATCACCTTTTATCGAAGACGCTATTTCTTTATAGCTACTAAAACTCGTATTTGTACCCCGCGTCTATACAAACTGCCTTTTTATAAACTGAACTCTTAGAAATACCCTTTGAGGTGTCTTTTAGCGACATCGGCGAGAGCCGCTCGATTTATCGAGAGATTTTGAGAGGCTGAAGGTGTTTTAAAATACACACCGGCACAAAAGGCTTTTTGTAGACTGACAATAAAGAGGATAACAGCACACTACTAAAAGGACATGCCCGTCAGGTATTTTGGGCGTAAACTCATTCACATTATCATTTGTTGAGAGGGCCCCACTCATAACCTGCAGCAACAATAACAATAAACTGAAATTATTTAGTGTAATTAATTAGCTCCATAATTATACTTTAACTTTTAACTTACTGCTGGCACAACTCATAGCCGTATTTCAAAATAAATGGTTTAATTCAGATCGTTGGCCTTTAAATATATTTTTCATAGATAAGTAAGTGTTGATTTTAAATCTCGCATGCATGCACTGGTGCTGGTACATCAGCAGAAATCATTCAACCATCCATTCCATAATAATAATAATATGAACAAGTGATTTTGAATTAAAATCCTTCTATCAATAGTTTATTGCATTCGGCTATTGTTTGAATTTGTATTTAAAATAAATAAGCTACTGGAACAATATGAAACATGTGGTTGATATCTAGCCACTGCTCCCCTTGAGCTGCCCGCACGTTCACAATAGCTCGGAATGCACGAATCCGAAGGAATCTTAAATTGTAATACCCGCGAGTCCCAAATTGCAGTGAAATTAAAAAAGAACTGTAGTGGGGCTCGAAACAATAGAACAAAGCGCACGTAGGGAAGCGAGCGCGAGTATCTTCGAGCCGCGATCGTACCAACAGTTTCTATTGTGTGGACGAAGCTAGAATTTTCCGCAAACATCGCTGCACGGCCGCGCACGGCTGAGTAACTTTAGAAATAGGTTTTTACATAAGAGAACGCTGAGCGCATGAAAGTAACCCACATTTTATCAATAGACAGGTACCGCGGCGACGGAAAGAGCTTGGCTTTTAATCTCACTGTGCATTAATATGACATGTGATGTCATAAGCTATGACATTTGCAATGGATGCGCCACAATGTTGATTTTTGAAAATACTCGTGGAAACTGGCGCTCTGACGCACGTCATTACAGATTATGCTACCATTACGGAAAGGTCGGTAATTAAGCCGTCGTGAACGCCACAAGAAATTACTTTGTACATATTTCATTAACAAAATGTATATTAAGCAATTACACAAAAATGTATCCTACCCGGCTAAACTGTTTGGGGCCCTCATTGTTTATGTATATAGTAAATCTTAATCTTTACAATTTTGATGGGATTTTCACTGGAACTTCCTTCTTTCTTTTTCTTCTGTTTTTCTTGGCCGGCAACGCATCAATGATGCCTTTGGTGTTATTGATGTCCATGGGCGACGATAGCCACTTACCATCAGGTGGATCGTCAGCTCGTTTGGCAGACTTTTTCATAAAAAAACAACTTCCGTTCTATCTTCTGTTATAGGAAGATCTTTAGGTAATGTGGGCTTCAATACGGCGATGTCATGAATGGCTTCAACCCATTAATAGTCCACTACTGGGCACGGGTCTCTCCTCTTAAGGAGGCCTAGAGCATATTCCACCACGCTGTTCCAGTACGGATTGGTGGAGGGGTTATTGGCCAACCCGAGTGTCGGAAGTTTTCAAACCGCCCTAGGGCTTCCGACATGGCTTAACGACTGTTATCTTATGATAACAACCGGGACCGACGAATTTTTTGCCACTAGCGGTCACCCATTCATCTACCGACCGCGCTCGCTGTTGCTTAACTTTGTCGATCACTTAGAATCGACGCAAGTCGCAGGGCTATGAGCGCTTCATCTAATGAATAAGTGCTCTATATTTCTTGGATTATAGATAACTGGGATTCCCTGTGTCGAGGAGGTGCGAGAACAGAAATTCATCAATCAAATTTCCGTATCTTATTTCCTTTACTTATACATATATAATGAAGTATAGTCATGCAGAATGTAGGTCCGAAACCAAATATTAAGATCATGAAAGTATTTTGGCAATACTCTTGTACATGTAGTAGAATTACGTACTATGGTATCTACTGTGACATAGTTCAAAGTAAACTTGTGGCGCAATTAAACGCCGTAGCAGTTAGTTCAGAAGTTTTTAAGGGAACTTCTTCGCAAGGCAAACTCATATTTATTAGACACGCTCCAACTTTTTACAAAGCGACTTACCGAGTTTGCACTTACTTGCGGGTTTTGAGGCTCCGAGCGAACATGTGGCATAAATCAGCATAGTAATGAGATCGAGGTAAAAACGCGGCTTCGCGGCACCGCGGCACCGTGCCAGCCGCGTACCACATCACTCGCACATATAGTGTTCCTCGCTATCATTTCATTACTATACATACTCACGTTTTCTGTTCTTTTCCATACTGAACACAGAGCGAACTGTGTAAACACTTTACTACAATATCATCACTAGACAATTCGTTACTAATATTACACAACTTGCTATCCTAAATGATGTTCATAAAATTTAAAGTTGGCGGTTATCTCGAACGGCACCTTCAATAAATAATAATTTAAACCTGGTTTGAAGTTTCCAGGGTGAAGTATCAAAGCGAACGCATATTTTAGCCGCGCTCCAACTTTCAGACAAAGCTTCTTACTGAGTTTGCACCTCGCTTGCGAGTTTGGAGCTATTTAAAAAATGGCATAGATCAGCATATCAACGAACGGAGAAAGTGATCGGTTCGAGCGGCAAACATAGTCTTCCAGCATTCACTACCACCGTGTGATCTAGACAGTTGAATAGGTAGCAGTAAAAGTGTAATTTTAGTTTATTTATACATTATTTAAGGATCGTTAATTGTAATAGGGCATCACTGTCAGCATTGGTTTCAATGGAGAGGAGTGCTGGGTGCGAGAGAGTTCTGGAAGTAAGCTGGTTATATGAGCCACTCAATAGTAATGTCAGCAATATGTGCTAAGATAACGTTCAGTATTAGTAGACACCGAGCGCAGTGTTGCAGATACACGAAGTGTACGTTTAAAGCTAAACGATGCGCTTTATTTCACAGCGTTTTCTTAAAATATTGAGTTCTTTTACACCTTATGAAGTGTATAAAGTCCTAAAAATTAAGAGCAAATTAAAATAAGTGAATGAATTTAATTAAAATAACAGATTTGAATAAAAAAAAATTAATGCTATTTCTAATCTGCTTGCCGCTGTAATTCATGATAAAATGAGCCACCATAATGTGTAGCAAGAAGTAGCCCAATAATATTGTAGTCACCACGTCTCGCGTTGTCGCTGCTAAATGGTTGACAATATTGTTTATCTGGCTGCTCCACAATCATAAACAAAATGTGTTCTTAATAGTCAACAATGTGACGTGCGATAAATGCGGTACCTGCAGTGTAATCGGCATATTCCCGGCGTGCGGCCATTACCATCGCATATAAAACATATCGAACGACGCAAACGTTCGCCGCCGTATTGACAACTGATACGGGAGTTCGGGACATTAACCGCTCCAACGACTCCGCCGCTGCGCCGCACCGAACATATTGTGACTACTTTGTGATGTGCCGAACTTAATCAAATTATATTCATACATGCAGTGGCGAGATTAAATTTTGATTTCAATTTTTCTCCCAAATTTATTCGACAGTAGTATGTGATGTCTGCTGAAACGCGTTCGCCATTCAGTGTAATCGCAACGTTTTCTCCATTTCGGTAATGGGTTTTAATAATTAATAAACGGTGTTGGAGGGAACGCCGCTTCATTTTGTAAATGGTTCAATATGATATAACACATTAAGCGGGGCCTTTTAACGTTTACCATACAATAAATTATTATTGAAAAAATTTACGAGCTTGGCTTAGTGAATAAAGTAACTGATATTTTATTTAACAAAGTCACTTTAATTTACGGTACAGCACAAACAAACTGGAGAAAAGTCGAGTCAGATGTCAATTGAACAGCTAATATGACCTTTTAGAGACTCCCAATATGCCGAATAGTTTGAAGTCTTTCTCGATCTCTTAAATTCCCCCATTTACACCAAAAAGGATTTAAGAATTGAGTTTGAGAATCAATTAAAACATTTCAATTAAAATAATCTATTATCTATTATCTATTATATATAATAAAATTGTAACTCGATAATGTCTGTACATTGAAGATATTTAAGAAAATTTGATATCAGGGGACTATATAGGAGCAATAGATTGCAAATCTGTCATTTTTAAAAATCTTGTCTGTCTGTATGTTTGACACCGCATCACGCAAAAACCACTGGATAAAATTGAGTGCGGCTTTCACAGTTGTATTACTGGTGGTCTAACTTAAAATCTGGTGTATGTTTTATCATGATACGTCGCTTACAAGCCGAGATATCAATAAATAGGACTTTTTGATACGCCACATAGCAAGAAATACTGAAAGTGCCCGATAGAGGGACATAAGAGACTCTTTAGAATCGGAAATATACATTATTTCTTCAAAAATATCAATGTGTACCAATTTTTTTTTAATTTATGATTTTGCAGTTAATTAGTTCTGCTAATCAACAACAGATGTCACTGTAGGTAACTAGAAGCCTTAATTAAAAAATGTAAGTAGATCTGAGAACGAGAATTAACCGTCAATAAATCTTTTATTAAATTAATGTGTACCAATACATATTTATAACATTTAAAACATTGGGGTTTTAGGTAAATTAGTTACCCTACTCAATCAATGACACATAACTAATGTTATAATATATTTTGCTATTGGATTCCTATATTAAATTCGCTGCATGATGGTGTGGGTCCGAGTTAGCGATAATAATATGAAAAAAAATAAGAAAATTATCAAATGATGTTGTTTTTTTGTAAATAAATAAAAATCTTAAATTTTGACAAAGCATTACAATTTAGATTTCCTTATAGAGGAAAAGGCACATAGAATGTAGAATAAAATATTTACGAATAATCATCTACTGCTGTCACCTACTGGTCAATGCGTACCAAGCAATGATGTTTAAATAAATATAGATACGTTATGCCCTTACAAATAAACCGAAAAATCTCTCCCGATGTCCGCAAGGCACGCTTTATTGCTTTATAGCACGTCTTTATCGCTCTCGCGTCAAAACTACATCGCTATCTCTTTCTTCACCTGAATAAGCGTTCCCAATTGGGAAATTTTTGAGTCACACAACGCGCGCGCTTATGACATATCTGCCTCTTTTTAATATATAATATCATTGGTACCAAGCCGGCCCCGCATAGGCTGATAATGACGGGACGTAAGTGCAATACAAATAACTTAATTATTTTTCAATTTGCGTATAACCACTTTGTTTTACACAAATAAGTTAATGCTTGACCACAATCCCACCTGATGGTAAGTGGAGATGAGGTCCAAGGTGGTGAGCATATTAACTTAGTAAAAGTCTATTCACTCTTTTCTTGAAGACATAATAGGCGTGCGGGAACGTCGACACAGGCAAGTTATTCCAGTCCTTGGCGGTGCGTATAACGAATGATGAGGCAAACCGCGTCGTCCATGCCAGCAGGATGTTCACGACAAAAAGATGCAGAATAATCGCCGTGCATCGTGTCGTTCAATGAAGAAACGGAGATGGGAGAATTACTTCAAACAATTCCTCTGCACATTCTCTGAATTATGCCCTGTAGAAGACCAAGAGGCTGGCTACTCCGCGCCTGTGGCTTTGCAGATTGGTCTCAACCAAATCTGGGTTACCAATGAACCTCTTTGCACGCTTTTCCATCGAGCCCAGGCAGAAACTGCCTTGCAGAACTTTGGCTGCGCCTGCCCAAATGTGCGAACAATACTTTACGCACGGCCGAACATGAGCTTTGTACAAAGTAAAGAGTTGCCTCGGTGTGAAGTACCACCACACCTTTGCAAGGACACCAAGTTTCCTTGCAGCAGCCTTAGCCTTGATGTCAATGAACCGCTCAAAGTTGTTTCCAGGATATGTCTATTCCTAACAAATGAAGGCAGTCTGTATAATCCAAGGACACATTCCGAAAAGTAGGAGCCTATGTGAACGAGCTCCTAATGGCGGTAGTAAGACTGCGTCTGCGTCTGGCGTTGAATCTCACAAGATTGCATGGTTTCAACCCACTCGGACGCATCCCGAAGTTTGAGATTCATACGAGCGACCATGGCCTCTCAGACTGAATTTCGTCTCGACTGGCTCTGGAACTTGGTAGGTATCTCTCTACCACTGTGTACCTGTCTGCGTACCCATAGACGCATAAAAGCAGACGAGCCACTTGATGGTAAATTTTTATCGTCCTCAATAGATTACTAAACTTAAAGCGTCGTCCGTGATCAGACTAAAGGCATCACCCATGCGTTGTCATCCAATAATGAAAACAAGAATGAAAAAATAATAAATTATGGAGATGATTAAATTTCTATTCTATAATTTTTTGAGAAAGTTGTTTATGATCTAGAAGAGCTTAGAATTAAGATGTATCGAGCTATATACATAAATAGCAGTTAAAATAAACTAATCTTATGCTAATGCTGCAGGCACGCTGCCTCATCCAGAATCAGCAGTGATTAAACAATGAGTTCCTTCTAAAACGTTTTATAGGTACAATATATACGTATGACATTACATACATATACATACAGGTACTTGGACGTAAAGCTCGGCCTTGCGTAGTTGGAAGTTACACTTAAAAATTCCAAGTCATTCAGGATAGGAATAAACTCAGGAGAACTAGAGTCTCCCGGAGAGTCGGGCCCTTCTGTCGGGTAGGAGATCCTTTCAATACCGTAAATCTAGCTGGTACCGCAAGATGTCCCTGAGTGACTCATGTACCCCGTGGTCGGTGCGATCTTAGAATAGAAAATAAATGTGTATGACCGTGCCTTGGGTTGTGTTGGATACTAAATATGTAAATCTTGAATTGATGGAAATAATAGAACCGTTTATATAGATAGTTTAAGTTGTTCATATTAACAGTACAAAACCAGTGCATTGACCAATTCAGGGTCTGTGGTGTATTTTAGAGACAGAATACATATGTAACTCTAGAATGGGTAGGAATAACAATTTTAAAAATATTTGTTGTTAGTAACGTTGACATAGCAAAACCGGTATAACATTGACCAATTTAGGATCTGATGGTGTACATATATAAAATCCCACTAATATTTCTTAAGAGTATGTTAATATAATTTTTTACCTTCGCTAAAGCGGCTAAATGAATTTAGATGAAATTTGGCTCACAGATATGTCATATCCCGTATCAAAGAAAAGGGTGCATGTTCGTCGAGATCGGGTCGTTCGAGGGTCAGAGATGGATCTGCTTCTTCAGATCAAGGCTATAATTTAGTTTGGAAGGTGGGCTTACAGGTTATAATTATTGTTTGGTCTGCTTTTACGTATGTGCTACTACATATAATTTTTATATAATTTTTTCAGGGTTTTGTTCCTCAAAAGAAAAAATATAACCCTTATAGGATCACTTTGTTGTCCATCCGTCTGTCTGTTTGTCGACCCTATTTACTCAGGAATGCGTGGAGGTATAATTCCAAAAAAACTTAAACTTATTTGGTTAATTGATCGGCAGATATGTCCATATAACGGGAATGACGTTTTACAGCGGCAAAGTTAAGTTTGTTACTAAATCATTTAATATTGCTCTTATGTTCGGTTCTGTAACTTTGTACAAATCCCTCGATGCCGAAAAATTCGCATTTGGCCGGGATCTTTTTTAATTACTAATTATTGTCAAGTCCACGCAGACGAAGTCGCGGGTAAAAGCTAGTAGTTAATAATTTGAAATTAGACAATTTCAGTTAAATGAGTAAGATGGTGGCAAATGATTTTTACTGACATGTTGCGGACAAAAAAGCTAAGTGGGGGACCGAAACTGTGGCCGAAACACTTAAAAACATTTTCCGGTTTCAGGTAATACACACTATAATATCATCTTGCATGATAGGTCATCGGGATTTAACTGGGTGGTATGTTTCCATTCGTATAGCTGGTTCATTTGATATTTACGAATATAACCAAAATGTTAATATTTCTAAGTGAGCAGTGTATTTCTCCCCTTTCTTCATTTATAGCTAAACGTTTGACATCGTGTTCACGAAATAAAAATTGATGTTCCACGTAATTTGTCACAAGCTGACGATGCCTTATTCGGAAGTATGTTAAAGAAGATAAAAACTTGTGAGGAGAAATAACCGTAAACAAGTCAATAATATGAGCGGCGCGGCGGCCGGCGGCGTGTGGCTACAGATGGCTACAGATGGCTATCGGGAATCATAATGGCGCAGCTATCAGCCAGTTTGTTTGTGTTCCAACAGACGGAGCTTGTTATGACATGTACGGTGTACGGTGTGCGGAGTACGAGCACACGGAGGCGACGTGCCGCCCGCACTTCTTGTACGTACAGCTCCCATGGGAAGGTGCTGTGGTACAACTATGCGATTAAAGTTTAGTCTACACAGCTTGTTCCTAATTACATAAGTAGTTTAATTACTGTTATTGCTCGCTATAATAACAAAAAAACTTCTTTACAATTATAAATGCTTTACTTTGTAAAAATTTTGTTGGTCTCAATACTCAATACTTTTATTTCATAAATATGTATCTAGTAACATGGTACATAACACAGTCACATATCACATCCTACACAATAATAACCCTAAAAGGGTATTGCAATTTTATGGATGGCGGACTAATACATTTTATTTCAAAATATTTTCTTTTCCAATTTAAATTAAATTACATCTCAATCTCACTCAATCATCTATATATCTATTAAAAATTGATGTAAACATATAGCATTAACGCATAAACCTCAGTGGTTTTTATAATGCTATCTAATGCTACTATTTTATTTAACCTTTGTTAAATGATAAATAAAAAAATAAAAAAATCTACTTGACTATGACATCAGAAAATCATCACCATCATTGTAAGTCCCAAACAATAATAAAACTATTCAAAATTAGTCTTATCAGTTAGTTCTGACATATAGAGTTATAAGTTCTGCATGGAACGCGACGCTGATGCTAAGGGGTCATCAAGAAGCGTGACGATGCCACTTCACTAGAATAGTAAAACATCCTCTCTCCTTAAATGCTCCTCACGCTGAAGTTAACGTCAACTTTCACAGCACCTAATGCGCTAAATGTTGAATATGAGATTGATATATGAGGTAAATTGTTGTTGTTACGCATGCCAATAACAATAAACGTCCAATCGCTCACCGGATGTAAATGAAGCATGAACGGTGGCGGCGGAATCAGCCAGTCCATAAAACACCCGCAAACGTTCAATAAATCGGGCCGCGCTCCACTCCACTCAATTAGCTCACGATCACACATCACACTCCGCACTCTCCGCCCCCTAAACAATGTTATGTTTAACGAAAAAACAACACGACGCGACGATTCAATCGAAATGTTCTGAGCGCCACCTTGTTCACACTGTTGTTACAGTTCTCGCTATAATCACTCGTAGAAAAAATTGCGTGTGAGTAATAACTTTGTATTTAGTAAAAAAATTACGTAAGTTAACAAAATTCGGAATGAAAACTTCCAACACTTGGGTTGGCCACTAACCCCTCCAACAATCCGCGCTGCAGCAGCGTGGTGGAGTATGCTCTAGGCCTCTTAAAGACGAGAGATTCATGCTCAGTAGGAGCCATTAAAGGGTTGGAGCCAAGCAACAAATTAAATCAAATTATTATATTAAATTGACGGAAGTTTTCATGCCGCCCGAGGGCTTCAGATATGGCTTAACGACTGTTATTTTATGATAACAGCTGGGACTGGCGGTTTCACGTGCCCTCCGAAGCACGGAAATGCTCAAAAACTTTTTTGCCACTAGCGGTCACCGATCCAACTACCGACCGCACCACCGATGCTTAGTTTTGTCGATCACTTAGAATCGACACAAGCTGCTGGAGCGTTTCACAATGTTTTACATTAATTGCAGACATTATTTGTATTTGGACGTTGTTGGTTATTCACATTTTAATATAGGAAAGATTGTTCCAATGACATGTAATCAACGGGGAATGGGAATCTGGGGACAGATCTGGGGGATGATAAGCCCCGGGGGTCCAGGGGGTTCGGCCAGTCCGAGGCGATAGGAGTGACTCCAGTTATGATCGGATTTCAAAAACCGATATTGATTACGATTGTATGATACAACTGTAATCAATCTGCAAATACCTCGACGACGTCCTACTAATATTATTGCAACCACATAAACAATGTGGCTCATTGTTACGATATTTAATATCTTTAATTACCAAGTTGCCTCCACTCCATTTGGTATGAAGTGAAGCGAAATTGTATTTTGTGAAAAACTCTATTCACAAAGTGTTTACAATCTGCCGAAAATTGTGATAAAATGGAAACTTGGAAATTCGCTCCATACAAATATTTATTTGAATAGAACTTGCAAACTAGCTTTATGTAAATTTCAACGCAAACCTTTTATACAACCAACAAAATTATTGAAATAAAATGGTTAAAAGGTAGGAATATAATATTCATATTCTTTGAATATACTGCCACTGTATGTAATGTATGTATTGTTAATGCTTCACAATAGCTCATCGCCGAAGATTGTTTTTAAGCCCCAAAATATTATTTGAAACAAAGGTTTAAAATCTATATTAAAACTTGTATAGTTGTATTATGAGCCTTGCTAATAACGTATTAGGGTCTTATTTCACACGCGAGTAATCAACCCGGGAAGTAGGTCAGCCCGGCCGATACGAGTTGCTACGACGGATGGGCTACTTCCCGCTACGGTATCGCTACGAGGCTACGAGGCTACGCGGCTACGAGGCTACGAGCACCGCGCTGGGATCGCAGTAGATCGTAGAACAGTATAGGCACGCGGCACGCGGCGCTATGGGATATCGCATGTTGTTTTCAAACGGTTGTTCTGGAGACTCCTGCCAAGAGCTCCGGCAGCTGCGGGTCACGGCCGCGGCTGCGTCATGACGTCACCACGCCCAAGATCATTGTCGCATTGCGTTCTATGCTGCACTTTATTTAATATTATTTTCTTCAAGATGTCCTTGCTTTAAACTGATATTATATTGTTACATTTCATTATAATACTTAACAACGAAGTAAAATAAAAATGTACTATAGCAGTAAGACAGTAATAGCAGTGAAGGGTCGAAATGATGAATGGCGTTATAATGAGATTTTAATGAAATAGTTAATGGTACGAGGCGTTCTTTTGTGTAACACTATATTTTATTAATTATGTTTTAATGCAAGGGAGTTGCAATGAACTTTAATAAACATAATGCGTTGGAAAATGACAGATTAAAATTTTTTCGAATAGTTATATCTATCGTAACTAACATAAAATATTTCAGGTCGACGAATTACGGAAACGTGTTCAAACATAGATTTAGTCCTAGTAGATTTGAAAGCCAAATTCATCGAAATGAAGCAATTCATCAGGATTAGCTATGATGGAGTCGCATTATTTTCAAATCTTCTGTAAAAAAGGCCAAGGATATTTCACTTTGGCCACGGTGTTGAGCTACGCAGTGAGATTGCTAGAGATGAAATTTTATACAGTGATAAAAAAGTATGAACTAATTTAAGGCTGTAAAAGAGGTGTACTTAGAGATTTTGATGAGCTTTAATCCGTACGCCGTAGTGGTAGAGCGGGGAGTCCCCGCGCCGCGCCGCGCGCCTGCCCAATATTATGATAGAGGCATTTGTCAGGATTAGCTAACTGAAGCCCCCCTCCGCCTCCCCGCCTCCCCGCGCTCGCGCCGCTACCACCGCAACCGACAAATATAGTCACAAAACCATTAAATCACGTATAAAGGGGTGCATAAAAAATTTAACGAATGCTGGCACTTCTTTTTTATGCTTTGCTTATTTATGGTATATTTATACCTACTATTTATGTATGCTATAATAATTTACTCTTTATCCGTCATCAACACTGAAAATTGTTCTCTCGCATTTTATGAGGACAACAGAATATCATTTTTAATATTTAAGTTTTTTTTAATACCACGATAAGTACGCGTTTATTTTATGCGGAGTCAATAAATATTTGTAAATTAGCGTTTTCTCCTTTGTATTTCTCTAGGGCTCCCCGATCACGAAACATGACGTTGGTAGTGACAAGAGACACATTAACTCGGTCCTGTCTCATGTCGGCGACCCCGGCTGCGGTACTACTGAATGAGCTTACTTGAGCTGCAGGAAAATTTCAGAGTTGGTTCCGTCCTAGTAGGAAATACCGCTCGACACCTATAAGTCATTTGAATATCTGTAATATATTTCGTTAGCCGGTGCGGTCGGTGCAAATTGCAAACGACGCATAATAATTTGGCAAAATTTTTTTGATGACTATTTTTTATGCACGTGTGTTAGAAATGTTTCATCGTAAATAGTAGAAATCTATAATATATCGCTACATCTATCACGGTTTGCAACCACTAAATCCGTGCAATAAATATTCTAGGACACTTGTAATTTAACGATGTAAGCAATCGTAGTAGTCTGGAGGCGCATAAGTATTAGGAGAATCATAAATGGTTTCTTCATGAACAAAAATCTTAAATCGGATTAACGATGTCTACTATTATTTCGAACACTCTACCCTTTTATACTCGTATGTACCTTTGTAATAATATGATTTCTCAAAGCTTGTAGCTTCACATTTCGAGACGCATTTCTCTAAGTCCCTATAGATTGCGATAGATTGACATTTCGCGACTTTTCTCTCACAGCATTCTTGTGATCCCTGTTTAATGAGATCGTGGATGATACGAGCCGTCTGCAGTCTTATAGTTCTGTAAATCATTCTCTTTGTCTTTCTATTATGTAAATTGACTGTTTATTACTACAGTTTTTGGCAATACACACGCAACAATGCAACAATGTGCACGCTAATCAAGTTCTACATCACCTCTCCATTCCTAGGTCTGCTGGTAGACCGGTAGATTTCTGATAGAAATAAGCAGTACCTTTGTACAAAATTTCTATTATTAAGTCTCACATACTGTATTTGTGTACAAAGATTGTTAAATAAATAAATAAATAAAATATATAATTCAGCGCTCAGTACCTCCAATCAACGAGCGAAATCTTTATTGAATCATTAACGAGTTAGTATTACAAAATGGACGTCATCACGTCGTACGTCACGTTTTGTATCTATTGAACTAGCATTTGATGATCTGAACTAGGAAGGAAGTAAATAAAACGATCTCTCATAAATAAAATTTAAAAAAGTTACAAATTTACTCTAAACAAATTGTATTTGATAATAAAATACAAAATTGTAAAATATATAGGTAACTACACTAAAAATTGCCACGCTGTCTTGCCAAATTTGACACACCTAGCAAAGAAAAGTAAATAGCAACTATTTAACCATCATTTCGAGTATTGCAGCATAAATAATTAGAAAATACCTATTTTTGTAGTAAATATAATTAAGTTTCATTTTTTAAAATATGTGCTGAGGAGTTTTTTTACGGCATTTCTACTCCTCCACTCCTCCATGACAAAGCACCGTTCCGAATAGCTGATAGATTGAAAAATATGACGTTCATAATAGTATCAATGATACCTACGTGAATAAGAGATTATTTGATTTTATTTTATTTGATCTGATTTGATTTGATTTGATTTGATTTTATTTTATTTCAAACACAATTTAAAAATATAACAATAATATAAAGAGTGTGATGTAAAACAAAACGCTTTGCTATACCAAAATTTAATCGCAGATAGTTAACTGCTTTTACTAAGTTACTCGTAATAACCTATTATAAAAGCTGACCGGTTCGCCCGGCCGGTCTCAATGTATGGGGGAGTTTCATGTAAAGTTTTCGCTTCCGCTGAGATGTCGGAGGCGCGATCGTCTTTTTTCCACACTGCTCTACTTCTGAAGCGGTCCGAAGCGGGTCACGGCGCTTCACGGCGCTTCACGGCTCTCCTCATTGTTCTGTGACGTCAAGGAATTCAATCGCTTTAGCCGAACTGAAACTGAGGCAATAAAGTGAATAACCAGAGCGAGAACAACCAACTATCGCTTTGGCCTTAACGTTTTATCGACTCAAAGTGACCCACTGTCGAAACGGTTATGATCCATTCTAATAAAACTTGTAAGCCTGATATACATACCTTACAATGTACGGTAAATATCGAATCGTTATTTCGGGTATTGACCTTTCATAGTAACGTGGTTCTAATGAGCGATCATGCTGCTTTAACCTTGTTACCGTACATTGAACATATTTCAGAAAACTCACTCGGAAAATCCTTCCTAGATTAGGAACATTATCCTATCCTTGATTATAGTATTTAATTTCATACTTAGTATCCATATCAACCGAATATTTCAGTTTTTCAGTTCTCCGGAATCTAATTTCGCCTAAAAATGTAACATCAAAAAGCTGGAGATGTTCCGAAATATAAAAGTGAAATTTTAAAGTAACGTAAGAGAAAAATGCATTTCAAATTATGTTATGCGAATTTTTTTCATGAATACATTACTTGATCACGTAGTTTATTAACAAAACAAGTAGCCGTGAAATATTTCATTAACATCGAGCAAGCAGCGCTTTGTAACTGTTCAAAAACAGCGGCTCCATCTGAATAAAATTCACGTCACACTTTAGTGGGATTACTTGAATGTCGACAACTGGGGGAGATGTTTAAGTCAAATTTAAATGAACATAATTAGTAATAAAGTCGAATTTGAAATAATGATTATAACCCTTAATTGTCGTACTGAGGATAGCTAGCGTTTATCGAATCGTTAATGCCATAGATGGACATAAAATGTGAGCTGGGCATTCGTAGATTTTACACACTTTTATACATCCGGTACTATAACACTGTAATCAATATTTTCCTTACATCTTTTGAATGATTTTCAAATGCGCACATCTTCTAAATAAATTAAATGTACAGATCCGTCCGCGCTGATTGAAAAACAGATGTTTAATCCATTAGGCCAAATTCTAATGGATTTCTTTTATATTTTACATAATAAATGTGAAAGTTTGGATTTCTTGGTTGGATGTGTTGGATTACGCAGTAATCTAATATTGATTTTGGCTTACAAATGTAGGCATACCTATGGAACTGGAGTTTTTCGATTTCCTGTTAATATTTTTATGATTGTAATTATTTACCTATTCCTGTTATTTGATAGTTCCTCGTTTGCTTACCATAAACATTATAAATGACGGACGGTAAAATATTTAGATTTTTCAATGAATAATATAGTTTTTCATATAATCCATATTTTTATGATAAAAATCGATCGTTGAAATTGTTAACCTAATTTTTGACTTTTAAAACATATGCCATTTGTAAGTTTATATTATTTTTTGTTGTATTTAATCAGGCAAAAATATATGTGGTTTTTTGAAGGTATTATGGTTTCTGTAATGAACAATGAAGATGGCCCAACTTTGGCGATCTCCTTTGCATATGATAACTGGGTGGATATGTAACTATAATATAGTTATAATTTTTTTAAAAACATTTTATGTTTATTTCATTCAAAGATAACAGCTTACTAGTAACTTAACAAAAATACCTAAAGCTTACGGTAATATTTTCAACGAAATTTTCATACTGTTAGACATTTTGTATCCGTTTCCGTTGAAACCTTCAAATTTCCGAGCGGGAAATATCCTGTTGATCCAAAATTATTGAATTGTCAATATACTGAATAGCATTACGTCCCGGATGTTTACAAGAGAGGGTGTTACTACTACTATACTCCTAGAGTACTACATGTATAGACGAGTGGCGAAGGGATTAGTGAACATCGGGACCGTACAATGAGGCGTGATGGAGCTTAAGGGGAGTAAGTTAATTATGTTCTTGGGGAACAGGAAACTATCTAGTACTAAGTCTATGTAGTGGTATCGCTACGAGTCCACTCACTGCGAGTATCGAAACCTTAACTTTGTATGTTGTATTTACATATACAATTATTGCTGTGGCTCGTCTATTTCTTTAATCCATAAAAATATTACACGAAAAACTGCAAGTAAAATAATCATGTTAATATTTTTTCTAAATTATAATGGTAGGTATATCAATTTTATAATTACATATTGTAATCAATAAGACGATATGTTATTATTATTAGTAGTAGTAGTTAGTATTCCATGTAACGCGGGAGCAAAGTTGAGGAGCCCCAACACCCCAAGTTTCAAGTGTTTGTATGATAGCAGGACAAAAATCTGCGTGTGGACTAGTATACGTATTACTTATGTATAGGAAAAAAAAGGTGTGCGATTTACACACGATAGAAGTGAAACTAAACAAGATATAAAAAACCCCTCGACAACAACACGTAAATTATTAAATGCCATCTAGCAGCCGTCTTACACAAAATTACTGTAGCGCGCCATCTAGCGACTAACTAAGAAACAACAATCGGTCGGTCGATGGACAGATATTAAACAACGAAAATGAAATTCTTATTTTTTGTTGATAAATTCTTTGAAAATATTTAAAAGAGCATTTGAAAGTATTTAAAAACAGTATAAAAATAAAACTAAAAAAAAAATAAAACCAAAAAAAAAATACTGAGAGACGCAAACCTGCGCATCAGGTATTGTGTATCTACGTCCTGACCATTGAGCTACGGAGAAGTTAAATTGAAAGTCGAAATTAGCGATTATTATTATCTTACCTGTCGTTGCATCCGGTTTCAAATCACTAACGATTCTAAAGAAGTTTCACTTCAAAAAAACTAAAAAAAAAGAAATACTGAGAGACGCGAACCTGCAGATCAGGTATTGTGTATCTACGTCCTGACCATTGAGCTACGGAGAAGTTAAATTCAAAGACGAAATTAGCGGTTATATTATCTTAGGGAACATACCAAAACCACGTGCCTCATTTAGGGGGGGGAGGGGGGTCTTCAAAACACCACGATTGGTCACAGAGGGGAGGGGGGGGTTTAGGTTTTTGTCACGTAGTCAATATTTTAGCAACCATTGCGCCACAAAGTCGTCAAATATAAGCAAATTTATTATTTTTTAATTCTGTTTTTGCAAAAAAGTATTGAAAACCGTATTTATCAATTACCACGTGAAAACTAGGGGGGAGGGGGGGGGGGTCTTCTCATATACTACGGATGGTTACGAAGGGGGGGGAGGGGGGTAAAAAGTTGGAAAAAATGGGTTACGTGGTTTTGGTATGTTCCCTTACCTGTCGTTTTTCCGTTGCATCCGGTTTGAAATCACTAACGATTCTAAAGAAGTTTCACTTCAAAAAGAAATACTGAGAGACGCGAACCTGCGCATCAGGTATTGTGTATCTACGTCCTGACCATTGAGCTACGGAGAAGTTAGATTCAACGACGAAATTAGCAGTTATATTATATGCATGCTTGCCGAGTATATTTCTGTCTCATTCTTTCCTACACATTTTTGTATTTGTGTCTCTTACCTGTCGTTTTTTCCGTTGCATCCGGTTTGAAATCACAACGATTCTAAAGAAGTTTCACTTCAATAAAAGAAAATAAAAATTAACTACAAATAATTATATTAAATAATTAAAAATAATTCACGCTAGTAATCTGGGACGGTTAACAATACTTTGGTTACTTCTGATTTGACCGCACCGCGCCGCGCAGCCCGCAAACCCGCGCGGCCGTTCGAGTCTGTTTACTGCGATTCAAGTTGTAAGTGATTTATTTATTTATTTATTTATTTATTTTATTAGTTGCGCCAACAAAGTGTACACTATGACTTACAATTTATTTTCACAATTTTAGACTACATGCTAAGTGTCACCTCAATTACAGGTGCAAACCTCTAAAGTATAAAAAGCGACATACAATACTAAAAATTACAATTTAGATTGACTAAGTGATTCACTAAGTCCACGTGTTCTCCTCATACGGCTGCCAGTCTGCCACTCCGCTAGCTTACACCTTCAACGTGCATTCAACTGCATTGTTTACTTGTTTAAGTTAGTGTTCTATTCTCGACACAAACGAGTAGGGAAATAAAAACAGTATTACAAATGTAAATTGATATGATTGATACATAATAATAACAAATCAATAAATCAACTTTTCTGTTTACATAGTGGGTTTTGTCAAACCTTAGAGATGGGAAACGGTATAAAGTTTCACATGAGTGTACTTAAGCTGCGCGTGAGGTCCTGTCTGTCATAATTGACTGTCATTAAATATTAGTGAGGCATGCATTAGCATAGCTTGCTCTGTGTGACTGTGTAGTAAGCCGCGCCAGTGCATCCCTCGCGTCCGATTGAGAATATTCTAACAGCATGTTGACGTTGCAGCATCGCTGTAATTACCTAGCCGCGTACCAGGCCGGTATTGTCCAACAACTCATAAATATGCAACCGTTGCGCGGATTTGAATAGCTAATATTATTAGTGCTGATTGGCTAATAATACACTGTGAAATACACAAAATTGCACAGAATTTGAATACTTAATCCAACCAAAAACATTTCATGTAAAATAAACTGCCAGGACTCATGAGCCATGACTGAACCAGCTTTGTTTTTATAAATTCCACATGTTGGGTAAGAAATGTGGCTTGCCTGTTTTGCGGACATAGCACGGACTCTCATGATGCAATAGTTCTTACAAACGGCCAACCTGTACTTCTTCTGCAATATGTGGTGTTTGTAAAAATAAGTCAGGTTTTGTAGAGTTAGGTGCTTAGAGCGTTAAAAGAGCATGAGAGTCTTGGTAGTCTACTTTACATTAAGCGTTTTTGGTAAGATTTGATTTCTTTTTGTAGGATATCTTAGCTCATTTAATTATTTATGCATTTTAGGCATTTTTGTATGTCTACTCTTGTTTTGTCATACTCCACTCTCTGTTCTAGTACGACAATAAAGTTAAAAAGGAACATAATTATTGTAAACTAGCTGGCCCGGCGACCTTCGTATCGCCTAACAACCAATGAATGTACTTTGTTGTTACTTATAAATTTAATACTTTTGGTAGGTTTAACAAATCAGAGACCATTAAGTTCCCTCTCCCTATCCCTCTCCCACTCGCTCTCTCTCCCTCTCCTTCATTCTCCCTCTCTGGAACACTTCCATCATACATGATTTTTGCGTAACTTAAACCGTTTACGTAGCACACACAACGAAAGCTCTCAAAAAGGAATAACTTTTCCCGTTTTTGCAACATTTTGCATTGATGCTTCGCTCCTATTGGTCGCAGCGTGATGATATAAAGCCTAAAGCCTTCCTCGATAAATGAATCATCCAACACAAAAATATTTTTTCAATTAAAACCAAATTCCTGAGATTAGTGCATTCAACCAAACGAACAAAATCTTCAGTTTTATAATATTAGTATAGATAATAAAATTGCAACTTACAATCAATAAATACAATAGGCGCTTTAATTAATCTTAAATCATGTCAGAAGCTAATAGAGGTAATAGAGGTATTATTGGGTAAATTATGGATTTTAGGAGCTGCCTCCCAAGCAGCAATTTTAGCGGTGAATATACCTTAGTATGTGTCTCTTTTCTAATGCCCATGATAATAGTGTGACAACTGTAATTTTAAGTGCCATAAGTATTATTACAAACGCATATTATGAAGTATAAATGTTTGTGGTTTTCCTGCATCCCCTTTTATGGAGTTGGAGGCTGGTTTTAATTTCTTTGGTTTGTGTGCAAATATTAGCTTACAAGTACATAACAAAATTCAACTTTCTAGGACTTCGGAAAATGTCCTAAGAGTTTTATTTTACACTAGCTGACTCGTAAAACTTTGTATCATATAATAATGAATGTACTTTGTTGTTACTTGTAATTTTAATAGTTTTGGCAGGTTTAACAAATCTGAGATCATTAAACTCCCTCCCCCTCCTCCACCTCCCCTCCCCCTTTATTTTATTTACTGAACTGCATCCCCATTTCGTTTTTTATAAGGATTGGAGGATGAAAGTTACAATTCCGATTTTTGCGGGGATCGTAGGATGATAATTTCGGTTTTCATAATTTGTCTGTTATTTGTGTGCAAATCCTAGTCCGCGTACCAAATTTTACCTTTGTAAGACTTCAGGAAGTACTCTAGAATTTTGAATCGTGAGTACATAATGTATAAAGTAAAACATAACATACGAGTACATTGTCGACGACCCCGTTTGTCAGTGACCCACTAGTGTACAATGTACATACATGCTGAGAAAGATTCGCCATTCAATAAATTAGGGGTTATCTGAATACAATTTTATTGTTTTGTAATTAAAAATGAATGCCAGACTATACATAATTTAAGTTGATATTCGAGCGGGGCGGCGGCTAACTGTCGGCAGTTGGTAAAAGGTTGACACAGTGAAATGCAATTTTCCACTCAGCGTGGACGTGGGCGAGGGAGAGGTGAGGGACGCGGGGAGGGGGGGGGGAGGTCCCGTGGTCGCCGCGCTACGTTTGCAAAGGAAAACCATGCTATGCGCTGACTTTGATAACTTTTTATCAGAGATCATTAAAGGAATATGAAAGCAGTTTAAAATGACTTTTTCGTTTTAATGCATTTTTACCAAGGACAACGTAATAATTAGAATAAACTCATGGTAAGCAAAAACTTTAGCCAACTATCTCACTGATTACCTAGAAAACCTCAGGAATATGGTTCGAAAACCATCAGACATTTATTCGTTTTGTCCCAAAAAAATGTGAAAATTTTGTAATAGGTTCCGGTGGTAAAGCACTTTTAACACCAGAAACAAGCTATCGTGAATAAAGAAACATTAATATAATAGTGTTTTAAATACGAGAAAAGCCTGCAACAGCGACGGCGAACAAAATTAAATTGAGCACGCCCGCTCGCGTTCAGCAGTTACACTTTGCTCTCCGAATGAATGTAGGTATTTCAGATATTACAATCTCAAAAAACCGGGCAAGTGCGTGTCAGGCCGCGCGCAATATGGGGTTCCGAAAAGTTGACTATATTATTGACTATTATATATTGACTATTACTCATTAAGAGCTTATGCCAACATAGCCGTGATAGTTTTCCTTGTAAATTCATCCTATAAATTATTTTTGAGAATTTTTTCACTTGTCCAACTATAACCAGTTTAGCTAGGCAGTTTGACTCTAACCAAAATTAGCTTTTAAATCCAAATATTTTGCAAACGGAACCCTAATTCCAAAAATGGTCTTAGGAGACCATAATATTTATTGAAGAGCTTTTCAATAATACCACTATAGGGTACGTCACGAAAATAAATTAATCCTCAAGTTACCTGTAGGGGAGGTACCCTGAATTTACTTTGAACCGATTTTACTTCGGAACCCTTAAAATAAGTTTCTTTAGACTTTAGAAGTAATGGGTTTCATTCCCTTTTTTAAATTAAGTCTTAAATGAGTACATTACATTTTACTTAATTACATTTAATTTTCTTCATATTTTCAAATCTGGATGAACTCTGCTAACCTGAAACAGCTTAGTCAACATTAACTTCATCTTGAAGGAGTTCGAGCTAAGCAGTGAGACAGCAGTATATAAAGATAATGAAATTGATAATAGTAATTGAGTAAAGTTATCCCGGGAGCCAACCGGCCGCGCCGACGACGCTCGGCGCACGTCTAATCAATCTCCACATCTCCCACGACTCCGTGGAGCAAGTTGAGCTGAAACTTGTGACATTAGCAGTAACTCGGTGACAAATAACGACAGACATTCAACTTGTGATGTCGACTAACTTTAGGACTTTACAACTTTAACGAAGATTCAGCGGTTTGTTTCTGTTCATGATGTTCCATTAATTACATAATATTATATTGATATAGTTGAAGCTGCGGGGGGGGGGGGGGGTGCTTTGTATAAATAATTTAATCGCTGCTATTGAGCTCAACCTGCTAACTGATGATACCCCATAAACTACCAATACAAGGAACATCCGATACTACCAGGGTCAAGGGCTCCCTTTTCCAGTCGACTTGTGCAAACAAACTTGAGCGCTGACTTTAAGTAACTGATATTGTTTCATTTAATATTTTGTTTAGCTGAGTTTAATTAAAACTCTTTGGGAACGGTTGCGAGATGTGGTGCGAGGTGGTACCGACTGTAGCGAGCTTCATTACAACGGGTCTAGTTTGCGGTGAAAATTCATTTCGTTTTAAATAAACTCTAAGCGGCGAATGAAATGAAAAAACCGTAGCGCGGCGAGAACACAAAATGTAAAACTATTTTACAAAAACAGGAACACGGCTGAGCTTTGAAAAAAAGAAAATTATGGCAAAGAAAAAGTTGCAATTGGTGTTAAAACACGTTATCCTGCGCTTATTTGAAAATTCGTGCAATGTTCGTAGAGGCAGCGGTATACTCGTAGCCTGGGTACGGTCCAAGTTTTGTATAGCTGGTGCAGACAAAAACTAAAGCAATATTATCACGTTGAAATGTTACATTGTGCATTAATGGCACTAGTATGAGACACTTTAGATACAAACCATTTGGGGCTGGTAGACATATTTATACTAACCTCTTCTTAAGTTATGAAGTTAGAATGTTAATTGATTATTGCTATCCATGATTATCTGTAAAATTATTGACATCTGAAATGATGATTGATGATTTATTTATTTTAAATATTAATTAATACCATTATTACTATTATTACTTTTCCATGGGATTCACCTCAATATCAGTATCATATTATGGTTATTTCCGTGTTGTCCAATGCGTCTCAAATTTTGCAAATAATCTGCCTGACGCTTCAAAGAACACTGGTTGTATAATCTACTTGTAAAGTGTTTTCTCACAACGCGGCTGTTGTACATACATCGCTGCTGCGCTAATGGTGGAAGTTCTGCATCGTAAGTTACTCTAACAACTTTCATAGATGCTTCTCGTGAATAAATCTTTATGAAACTTTGACTCGGTATCGACTTTTAACTTAGCATGTTTTCTGTTTACATCTTAAACTTACACAGAACACAAAAGCAACTGCTTGCATTGTTTGATGATATTTAAGAATTGGTACATTTCAGTAAATACACCGCCAATAGTCGTCCTATAAACTCACAGGAGTCATATTAAATTGCTTTAAAAAATTAGATATAATTTGTTAACCTTACATGTTTTAAAATCAGAATAATTTAATCATGTAAGTTAAGAAGATTATCCTTAAGCAACATTTTGAATAATTCTTTTTACTCAAAACACCGGGCTTGAGTCACTTATTCCAAGAGCCACTGCAACCAGATCCTCCTGTTTATATTGTTTTCTTTCTGATCCTTCTGTGCCAAGTGCTTCTGTTCAGACGAGCTTTAGGATGTTACTGGGTTCCAGTTCTATGACTTGGATAGGTGGGATTGAGTCAAGTCATATATTATTATGAGACTGAGTACTTAACTATCGATATCTTTTAAAATATTCAAAAGACATCATCATAAGTACTACAGCATATTTAGTTATATTATTCGTTTTTCGGAGAAAAAGTACGTAAGTGAAAAAAGCAATGATTCTATCAGGGAATTGACGTCAGCGTATGAGTATTTGAATAGGCTCTCGCGTTCCCGCATTAGGAGTGAAATCGTAATCGAAGCGTGAGCCCTCGAGACCCGGCGCTCGACGCTCGTTGCTCGAGCTCGAGGCTCGTTCCAAAGAGCACTCGCGCCACTCGCCAGCACTACTCTCACCCTGAACTCGATATTTCCAGTTCAATAGCGAAGGTTATACGTCAAGGTCTAGTTTTCTCGGAATCAGAAATCGATTTTTGTTTCGACTTAAAATAGATTGCTACACAAAGTAAGAAAGTTACTTGACAAAACCTATTATACTTTATTTAAAAGTATGGTTTTTACGGAGCAATACCAGAAGAGTCACCAATATTACGCCGGCCCTGAACTCTTGTTCAGAAAACCTCATATCAGCGCTCCGGGTACACCTCACAAGGAAGCTCTTTCCACAGCTTGCACGTGCGCTCCCGCGCAATATGATCATGATGTTGATGAAACTTAAATCTTTGTTAGGGTGGTGAATGTGGAAAGATGAAGTCGGCACCGGCTCGAATAATTTTTCCGAGCACCACAGGCATCAGGCGTTTTCTGCAAAGAAAGAAAAATGAAAAAACTTTGAGTTCAACTCATTGCCACTTTATTGCAGACTGGCATTTAAGGTTGAATGGAAAAAATTACGTAAAAAAAACCCAAATATAAAAATACCCAAATACCCAAATATAAATACCCTAGTTGGCGTACCTTAAATAAATAAATACAGACAGATACAGTTAATACATTTCAAAACACAGACATGTATACCTAACAAACGCATTGCGTTAGTCTGTCACGTTTAGTTAACCACGTCAGGCAAAGCGCAAAGCAATCAAATTATCAAATGGTCGATGGTAAAGCATCACGTTACAGTTTAAATTGGAACCGCACACTTCACTGAGCTAGTCTGATGTCGGCTTTTCACTGCTGTGCTATAATATAATTTTGTGTCGTAATGAAATAGAGAGATGAGGGGTCGATATCATAATCATATACGCAGTAACTGGGATTACATCGATTAATTATGTTAATTGTCAAAATTGTTGTTTACATACAAATTATGTTTATATAGTAGCACGAGTAGCAGTAGGAGTAGGAGTAGTAATGTGTCCAATGTTTATAATTTGTTAGTACTATTATAATACAATTTTTGACTGTTATTGCTGAATAAAAACAGTCTAAATAAATAAATTAAACTAAGTCTAAAATTAAATCTAAATCAACATCGAAGGATTATGCCTATAAATTCGAACCTTTTGTACATTCCTCTTACAAACCTCGATTTATAAAATAGCCGATATCGTACCATCAGACGAGGCACTCGACGATAGATGCAAATTCACGGCAGGATATCATAGTTTGGGATTTCCGATATTCGACCGACCATCCCATTTATATGTCGAGAGAAAAGTTTGTACCTGTTATTTATTTATTTATTTATTTATTTATTTAACACTTTATTGTTTGTACACCATACAATAATATACATAAGAGCATAAGAAAAAAAGAATACAAAACAATGGGCGACCTTATCGCTTTGTAGCGATTTCTTCCAGGCAACCCAGCAGTAGCAAGAAAACAGCAAGAATATAAATTGGGTATAGGCGTACCTACATAAGGTATTACAGTGTGAAAAGGTGAAATAGAGAGAAGAAAGAGATAAAAAAGTATATATATCAAAATGACAAACAAAGCATACTAATAATAATAATAAAAAATAAAAAAAAACAGTGAATGAAGGTTAATGAAAGCCAAGAAAAGGAAAAAAGGAAGGTTAAATAAGAGTGTTCTAGTAAAGTGTTAACATTACATTACTGTTACTTTTCCATGTAATAACTAAAATAACAACCATAACCCCTATTACCTTTATCAACTTGTATAATATTCTGTGCTGCAGACATCATAGTAACTAGTCCAGCCATAAGTTCTGTTACAAATGAAAATGCTTTTTTTTAAATGAAGTAATGTAATATTAATAAAATTTATACCTACATATTTATTAAAGTCTCAGCAAAAAATAAAAAAAATATTCTATTCGAAATGGCCACCTTTGGCTTTTATAAAGGCCTTTAATCTGTTTGGCCACGAATCTATGGATTTACGCACTGTTTCCAAAGGAAATTTCGCCACTGCTTGCGCAAAGATTTTTTAAGAGACTCAATGTCACCGTGTCGTTTAGAGCAGGCCATGTCCTCTAAAACTGACCATAATTTGAAGTCTAAAGGGTTGAGGTCTGGGCTAGATGAGGGCCAGTCTTCAGCTCTTATAAAGTCCGGAACATTGGTTTCAAGCCAGGCTTGTGTAGTTCGTGCCTTGTGACCAGGTGCAGAGTCCTGTTGGAAAGTCCACGGTATATTTTTAAAAAGAGTATTGCTGAGAGGTTTCACAACATGATCCAAGACTGTATCTTAATACACTTTGGCTGAAGTTTTCACTCCTTTTTCACAAAATTGCAGTTTTGTGACTCCTTGATAAGACACGCCCCACCAAACCATCACTGACGCAGGATGACGACCACGTTGTACCTTCCCGACCACTTGAGCAGCTTCTTTAGAACTGTGAGCGTACATTTTATCATTTTGCTTATTGTAGTGTTCTTCAATCGTGATTTTTTCATCGGTAAAGAGGATATTTCTGTGCCTTATTTCTGTGTGTATATCGACGATAAGCACCGAGCTTCAGGTCTTGTTTTATAATACGCGACAGAGTCCTAGGGGGAATCTTCATTTCTCGCGATAAGATTTTTTGCTTCCTAATGGGGTTTCGACGAATTCTGGCTTTAACAGCATTAACAGCCTTTGTAGTTCTAACAGCACGCGGCCGCCCCGATCTTTTCTGGTCTTCGACAGACGAAGTGTTGTTGTATCTGTTGATTGTACGATATACAAACATACGGCTGATACCAAGCTTTTGAAGTGTCTGGAATATGACCGACGGCTCCATACCCACTTTGTGCAAGGTGCTATTTTCTTTAACACCTCATTCCATATTGTAATTTGATTCTTCTTCTTCTTCTTAGTCGTACACTCCTGGCGGAGTGGTCGTGGTCATGGATAGTCTTTCAATTTGGCAGCAGCCTTTGCAACACTTCTCCATCTCTCTCTATTCATGGCACTGCGTGTACATTCTGTGAGGGTACACTTTGTGGCTGTTTTAATAATGTCAGTCCATCTTGTGGGCGATCGGCCGCGAGGACGTTGACCCTCTACTCTACCTTGTACCACTAATCGTTCCAGAGAGCTTTCATTACGGATGATGTGTCCAAACATTTTAAGAATTCGTAATTGCACAGTCGACGAAAGTCTTTGTAATTTGATAATGAACACGAAAAAGTATGTGAAATGGCGCGAAATCGAAAGAAGTTTTTAAAATAATATACGTGTTCCAAATTCAAAATAATTAAAAAGCTGAAAAAAAAAAAGTTTTTATGTAACAGTATTTATGGCCAGACTAGGTATTCTAGTAAAAGCCATTCTTTTTTACCTTTGTTCATTTTTCTTAGGTTTAGTACATTTTTTAAAAATTCTTCCAATATTAGCTACTCGTAAGTCGAAAGGTCATCGTTCTTGTATACTACTAACTAAAAGTTATTTTATTGCCTACGTTTTTTGCCGTCCTTAAATACAGTTGAAATTTAAATAAAAATATATTGTTTTTTTTTTATAGTATCAAGAACCGCTCGTTACTCACCGGATGCGGGCGTTTTGTTATAAGTTTAGACTTTAACTGCTTGAACAAACTGTAATAAAAGAAAATGATTTATTTACATTTTCATTTGACCATCAACTGGTATATTAAAAGATATTCGTGTTCGAAGTTCGAGTTATGCGTTTCGTGGCCTGTTGGTTTTATTTCATAGTACCATTTTTACATTAGGTGCATAAGTCTAAACCCTTTTCATTTTCAAGAGTTAAATTATGTTGATCATAATTATGTAACACCAATATAAAAAATGAGAAGTGTCAAGGGACACCCGGATAGAACGAAGTTCCTTTCGATTTAAGTATTGTTTTGTTGTACAGCGCCATCTCTGTAAAACTCAAAATCACTTCAAAAAAAGTGTCGTCATTCGTAAAATCAAAAAGTGTCGTAATTTTCCGTCTAGCCCCCTTTCACAACGCGCGATAAGGAACTTCGTTCCAAAAATACGTTAAAAATAAGTTACTGATATTTTATTTTTATTTTTTTTATTTTATTTATTTAATACTTGTATTCACAGCATTAATTTATATTAATACTTTAAATACTTTACTTTACTTTACTTTAAATTATTTTAAAGTTACTTATTACATATAATTTTGTCTTAAGCCAAATCGAATACCTAATATGTAGGTATATGATATATTTAAATACTGAGATTTTAACCAATTTTTCTGAGAGATGTAATTCACCAATTTAAATTATTCTGCAGTTTTGTTAAAGAACAAGTCTCAAAGGATTCCTCTGCCTCCGTTTAACACTATGCAATTGAAGTTCATTTAACGTAAACGTACTACATCTATCCCTCGGCACTGTAAAGGCAGCGTTAGCATAAAATGAAAAGCTTATCGAATCTAGGGCGACGAATGTTATTTCGATTGCTCTGCAGTATGTTGTACGAGTACAGGACTTTAATGTGGGAAGTGGGAACCTGTTAAAATATCACTAGTAATTATTTATTTCGTAGAATCTAAATGTCAAGCTAAATCCATTCGGACAGTAACGCTTTTCTGGATTCGCATGCATATCGTGAAAAACTCAGAGCTACATTGCTTAATTAAAAAAACTAAGATCTGAGTCACAGACTTGATTTATGACTGACACTACGTCGATATTTGAAGTAGAATGATTGAGTGACCTACTTAGAGCGGCTCACGAATGAGCGACGCCTCTTAATCCTAAGAGAGTCGATCGAAAAATTAAGAGGTTATTCGTCTTTACCGTGAAGTTCCTGTCTGGAGTGATGGAAGACCGCCTTGACCACGCGCCGCGCGGGGGCAAGTGATCACACGTGATACGATACGAGTAATCGTGTTTCTTAGTACTACTCTTCTTTCTGCATTTGTGGTTGATATTTTTAATATTTATGATCGTTATTAGAAATCAGTATACTTAGCAGGTTTTTGAACAGAACAGAAGACTCGGTCGGTGGTTATTTTATGCAGCAAACTTTAGTAATAAAAGATTTGGAGACAGCAAGTACACAATAAATTATTGAATCACAATAAATTATCGGTGGTGCATAGTATATAGATTGCATCATGAAGAATACATTCGTCAATGATGTCAATGGATGTCAGGAAGCAGTGACCACTTGCTGTAGGCAAGGCACTTACGTCGCGGCATATCGTCCCGGTTACGTGGCGTGCAGGACGGCTCACTGCCCGCGGCCGCCTGCTCACCGTATACAATGCCGGCTTTGAGCGGTCGCGCATGTCTCCGTACCACATCCAGCCCGAGTTTGCATACAGAAAGGGTTTAAGCACCGATCTACTAAGACTTGAACTACTTCGAAATTCATGCGCTGCTGCATGGGTCAGGTAAATGTCGAAGGATTTTGTTTTTGCTGCTTTTGTTTTTCCTGAGAATACTGGTGAGGTTGATCGGTAATTCTTTACAATTCTTCAAGTAATGTCTTGAATATCGACTTAAAACTACTTTTTAAAATTAAGTCAATTTAGTAAATTTATTTGGGAAGTCTTTTATAAACTTGTGATGTATCTATCACATCGAGATCTTTTTGACATACCAAGCGATGCACCTTATTTATTTGTAATTCGCAAATGGTTCCATTAACCAGCTACACGGCTAGCCAAGAGCGAGCCTGGTTTTATCGTTCTTTGTGTGCATTGAAATGTTTCCTGTGCCGGTTAGAGCCGGTCAGAGCATCGATGCTGTTATGAATAGTCAGAATTGATCAAATGTATAGTGTCAATAGCGATGCGAAATTATAACACGTTGTAAATATTTGTGGACCTGGCTCAATGACGTCATGCAAACTGGAGAGATAGCAAATAAAATCGAGATGTAAAGATTAAAAATATTATTTTGATTTGTGTGTATCTACTTTTTACACTTTTACACAACTTTTAGATCAATCTGTACTTTATAGGGTTCCGTACCCAAACGGTGTCAACGGAACCCTATTGCTAAGCCCCGGCTATCCGTCCAATCGTCTGTCTGCAAGCTGTGTCTTATGAACCGTAATAAATAGACAGTTGAAATTTTCACAGTGTATATTTCTATTGCCGCTGTAACAACAAATAATGAAAATAAAATAAAAAAGAAAACAATGAAAGAGCCGTGTTTTTTTCATTTTTAAAGAATTGGATTACTTTGAGCACTAAATTCCTATAAGTAAGTATAACCTATAAGTTTGAATCGACTCAGTAACAGTTCCAGTTTTTAACAGTCGAGTACTGTATAGTAGTTTGAGTCGGCGAGTGACATATTCATATTTCAGGAACTTTTCTTTGCAAGTTTCAAAAATTTTGCGACAAATAAAATTTATTCGATTTTATAAAGTGAAATAAATCTTCATTTTGTATAGTGTGGGTAATAAATCTGTGGGAATGTTTCGCGTCGCGGCGCGCGTTAACAATACTTCAAGTGCGGCCCCGGGGACGGCCCGTTACTCTTACATTTTACACAAGTATTTATAGATCTACATTCCGAATAAATCTGGCATTAATTTTTTTACGTGCTCGTTAAACCGTTGTATTATCAAATTCAGGTCACAGTTGGGCGCCATGTTCTCGGGCTTAGTTCTCGTCGTGTTATCCCTGTTTATGCGCTTCTTTATCCTCCTGTAGACTCCAAGTGAATAGATGATTTGTTTTCATTGTAAGAGTGACAAGATATATTCTACTTTTAAGGGAAGCGAAAAGGAAATAAAGTATCCTAAATTTAAACTTTATTGTGACATTAGAATCCACAGATTTTTCTTGGATATCATTTTAGAATCAGACCTCAGTGGGTACATACATTTACTGACATTGGCTCTAGTGTGTAAATGAAATAATAATATAATAGATATTATGTATTATGAATATTTCCTATAAATTGTTGGACGCGTCCAGCCGGGCAGCCCCACGCCGCTCAGTATTCGATGGAAATTGTTTACGCGTTTATAGCTCGTCCATTTCTCATCGACAGAACAATCATTTTCACTTTCGCCTCCTTCGCCGTAATCTGTTATAAATGGCTCCATCATTCACTTCTTTTAATAAACGGAGAAAGTGCTTCGGACACGGACGGTGGAGTCGTCATTTCATTCTTAAGAAGCGCAATATTTGGTTAATGGGGCCCTCAGGGCGGCTGCTTTAACGATTATAACTTTTTAGGTACGAGCAGTGCGTTATGATAATAACTGCTCTTTGTGAACTTATCATGCTATCCGATTTTGTTGAATGACCTCTTGTAAAATATTCGGCAAAGAAGAAAGAAATTTCTTTTTGTAACTAAATCTAATCTAAATTTATTCATTTAACTATTTTACTTATTATATTATCCCACATGACAGTGGGTGCTAAAACTAAAGCGCACTAAGTTAATAAAAGACTAATCGCTCTATAACTTGAAGACACCCACGGTATGAACGGGAACATGGACGTGGGCAACTTGATGCGAGACACGTGTATGGTAATCATTCAGGCATTAAATAACCTAGTTATCTGTCATTGGTTTTAATTTTCATTTCGCCTGGCGCTATCGGATGGCTATTGGCGTTGGAAACTGGCACAGGCCGTTGCGACCAACATCTATATTTCCGACACTACAGTCTAGACTATTCCCATGTGTTAACTTCGACCGGTTGGTCCGCACGGCCGTTACAATTAGCTCGTCCACAGGCAGTCTGTATAGTATCGTGGATGGTACGTTTATGTTCCGCACAACTAGCGATCCACTGCGCCAGTTGGTCGGGTGTGGACCGTGGACAGACCGACGACAACCGAGCTGGACAAACGACGCAACTTTAATTTTCAATAATTAATTTATTCAGTAAACAAAACTGAACATTTTTTATAAAATAAAATCGAAGCGTACCATGAATGAAAAGTGCTCGCAGTGCTATAATTTTCCTCTCGACTGCTTGCTTTTTCGCCGACTGAGTAGTTTGATGAAGTAGAACGACGTCGCGAATTGCGATTGATGACCGCCGAGAAAAACTTGAGGTGAACAGGCGACGGAGGGGGTGAGGGACGTGCGGCAGGGACGAGGGGAGGGGAGGGGAGGAAAATCCGTCCGGTGTTACACTAGAGCTAGAGGCTGGAGGTTTATTTGTCCTGTAAGTTTCTTGTCGCTGTGGCCGCTGCAGTGTTTGAGCTGGTGTTTGAGTAACGACGAGGCGTTTTACACATGACGTCCCGCGGCCGGGTGCTCCATTCCCTTGTAGTGTAATTACTATCACAGTACCCTAACAAAATGCATTTGCAGCGTTAAGGATTACAGTTATATAAGAATACTATCGACTTGTTACTTACATAATAATATTAACATCAACATCTACATTTGTACAAAACATATCGCTAGCTTTAGAATTAGCGAACACGTATGTGTTACGTGGGACGTATTTAAACGAACAAAATTTTGAAACTGCAAGTCGCGTTTACCGTCCAACGGTAATTTTATTTATACCTCACGTATGCTGGGTGCTGTGTGGGTGCTGTGGGGGGTGCCAGCGACCCCACGCCCTTCCCGCCCCCACTTTGTTTGTGGACGGACGTAGCAATAATGTGTAGGTTTATTTGCTCAATTAGTTGCTTGTCAGTCCGAGCGCATCGCTATGTTGCTTGCTTTGTTCAGCACACAGCGATTAGTGTTATCTAGTTACAACTTATAAGTCTTTTGTGTGCTGTGAAAGATATATATCTATTCTCAGCAGGTTTCCGTAAAGAGGAGGCGACACATCCATACATCCAAATCAGGGAACTAGAAGGATTCATTGCTGATTACGAGCCCAATTAAGTTCTATAATAATTCAATATCTATTCTATTCATAAAAGTCCTTAATAATTCCAGTCATTGGATATAATTATCTATGCACCAAAGTAAACACTGAGTAGACCTACATTGACATTCCAATGGTTAATTTGAGTTGAGCACAGCAGCCGCGGCACCAGTAAACAATGTCTGCCTTGTTGGTTAATACACCGCGATCTCGGTAACTAGCTAACTAATATGATATGACGCCGAATGTTCCATAATGCACAAGTTGAGATCAGACTTTAGTCAATATTCAGGCGACAATAGATATTAATTTCGCATGCGCATATGAGCAAGAGATTATATGGCTTCATGTCTCCTGACACAAGATGCAATTAAAATAATTTGAAGATCGTTTGCAAACACTACTAATATTGATAGTATGTAAGATATTAAAGCAATATTGAAAATAATGCATGGCTTTGTTTTATACTTACTGCTCTGGAAACTGGAATTCTTCAGAAAATTATTGTTAGATACATTTTTGAAATTTTACCCATACATAAGCTCGAAGTTAAAGGTTTTTAAATAAGATTGTTGTGTTGTATCGAATCTATCGAATCTGTAGTTGCAATAAAAGTCCTACTCTGTGGTTAGTCACGTAGATTAATGTCTATTAAAAAGAACAATGTCTTCCTGTTTATCATTGGTACACACCCTCTCTTGCTACGACGTACTGTAATGATATGTGAATTAAACCTCTTCACAATAAATATACCTTTTTACCAACATCAAGTCTTTCCTGAGCGCTACCCTGCCACAGGTTATGGGCCCAGACTACTGTTGGAAAAATCGTAGAAGTAATTTGTTTTCTCGACGGTCACGTGACGACGCGGGACGCCAAGAACAGACGCCATTTGAACCGGAGAAAACAAAAGAGGTAAATGATGGATCAAAACTCTTACAAATTAACAGGCGCAGATAACTGGGCTGTGTGGAGGTTCCAGACGGAAGTGATCCTGAGAGGAAGAGGGTTGCATGATGTTGTGACTGGCAAATGTGCGACTGCGAAGGCATCTACGGGTGATACCGTAGAGTGGAACAAAAATGATGCCAAAGCTCAAGAAATAATAGTCACTAGATTGGAGCAGGGGCCAATGACGTATCTCTTGTCGTGTACAACTGCTAAAGAGATGTGGTCGAAGCTGAGATCAATATACGACAAAGAATCTGTCGTGAGTGTGCATTTATTGCAACAAAAATTCTTCTTGTGCGAATTCAATGAAGATTCCGTATCTGTTTTCATCTCCAAGCTAGAAGAAATCAGGATGAAACTCAAGCAAGCTGGTGAAGGTATTTCTGATAAAATGATGATTACGAAAATACTGATGGCACTGCCTGAACAGTATAAACATTTTCGTTCAGCGTGGGAATCTGTGCCACTCGATAGACAGACTGTGGATGAGTTGACATCCCGACTACTGCTGGAAGAAGAGAGATTGGGCTCTAAAGAAGGAGAAGTAATTGCATTAGCGAGTGTGAAAAGCAAGATAAAGTGCTATAGTTGTGGGAAAGAAGGGCATGTCTCTAAATTTTGTAAAAGTAAGAAAGAAATGCGTACTTGTCACTATTGCAAGAAAAAGGGCCATATAGTGGCAGATTGTAGGAAGATTAAAGCGAAAAACAAGCAAGATGTGAAATATAATGCTTTCATGATGACAAGCTCACAACCTAAAGTAAATAATTGTTGGTACATGGATACAGGGGCAAGCGATCACATGTGTGGTGACAAAAACTTGTTCAAGTCGCTTGAAATGAAATCCAATGCTGGCAATGTAAGAGTTGGTGATGGAAGTCTCCTAGAAATCATGGGCATGGGATCTGTTATTGTCTTTGCATGGACTGGAAAAACATTTATAAAGACATATCTGTCAAATGTGCTGTATGTTCCCGACTTGAAATATAATCTGTTCTCTATGGGCCAAGTTATGGACAAGGGACTCCATATAACTTCAAAAGATAATAAAATTATCTTTTTAGATGCAAAAGATAATATACGTGCCATGGCTATTCATGTCGGAAAACTATATAAGATGGCATTCTCGCTGTCAGAGACAGAATTTGATTTGTCAAAAATGTATGATACAAATACCTTTGAGGACATTGTCATGTCAGATTGTCATGTAGGAAAACAACTGGAGAAATTATCTGAATGGCACTGCAAGCTTGCTCATCAGAATATTAATTACGTAAAAGTTTTTTTAAATAAAATGAATCTTGAGTTTATAAATGATTGTGATAATTTTGTTTGCAAAATGTGTCTTGCAGGAAAACAAAGTCGTGTGTCATATCCTACCTGTAATTCCAGAGCATCTGAGTGCTTAGAGCTGGTGCACGCAGACGTATGCGGGCCTATGGAGCAAACATCCCTTGGAGGAGCCAAGTATTTTTTGTTACTTAAGGATGACTATTCATCATACAGGTATGTGTATTTTCTGCATCATAAGTCTGAGGTGAAGGAATGTATAAGTAAATATATTTTACAAGCCGAGAGGGAAACTGGTTGTAAACTAAAGGTTTTAAGAACAGATAATGGTCTTGAATTTACAAACAAAGATTTAAAATCCCTATTAGAGTCAAAAGGTATAGTGCATCAAAGAAGTGTTGTGTATACTCCTCAACAAAATGGTAGAGCTGAAAGGGAAATGCGGACTCTTGTTGAAGGTGCACGCACAATCCTAGGTGGCATGCACAAACATTTCTGGGCAGAGGCAATTAACACTGTAGCTTTTACATTGAACCGAGCAGGGCCCAGTAAAAGATTTAACACCATATGAAGCATACCATAAGAAAAGCTATAAGATGGATTTGAAATTTCATGAATTTGGGACAAATGTTTCTGTGCACATACCGAAGGTTAAACGCCTAAAACTTGACCCTAAAAATAAAATTTGTTTGTTTCTTGGTTATGATGATACAGTTAAAGGTTACAGAGTATACTATCCGCCAACAAACAGTGTTGAAGTACATAGAGATGTTGTGTTTTTACCAAGGAATGAGTATAGACACCAAGAGAAACAAACCTTTTTGCCTGAAATTAGTAGTGAAGAATCATCTGAAGAATCCAATGTAGATGAAGCTGTTATTGAAACATCAGAGGGAACAGAGATACTGGGTATAGAAGAAAGTGAGATAGAAAAGAAAAGTGATGAAAATGAAATGAACCTCCGTCCTCGTAATACATTACAGAGACCTAAATATCTTGATGAATATGTGGATGCTGAGGATCACTGTTTCTTCACTATAGGACTGGATGAACCTGCTACTCTTCGCGAAGCTATGTCGTCACCCTACTCTACTCAATGGGAGATTGCTATGAAGGCAGAGATGGCAGCGTTAGCGGAGAATAAAACATGGATAATAGTTGATCGGAAAGATGATCAACAAATAATCAATAGCAAATGGGTATTTAAAGTAAAGCGTAATAAGATAGGGAATATTGATAAATTTAAAGCGAGATTAGTAGCTCGCGGTTTTTTACAAAAAGATTTGATGTATCATGATATTTATTCACCTGTTGTCAGATTAGCTAGTGTTAGAACATTGTTGTCTATAAGTACTAATAAGAATTGGCCTGTATATCAAATGGATGTACATAGTGCTTTTTTGCATGGCGAAATTAATGAAAATATTTATATTACATTACCTGAAAATTTTAATTTACCTAAAGATAAAATATGTAAATTGCAAAAAGCACTATATGGATTGAAAAAGGCACCTAGATATTGGTATGAAAAATTTCATCATTTTATGTTAAGTCAAAACTTTTGTAAAACTGAAAGTGACCAGTGTATGTACTATTTTGTTAATGAGTACTGTAAAGTGTATGTTTTGATCTTTGTAGATGACTTGCTAATAACAGGAAATGGACCAATGGTTCATCAAATTATGAATAAATTAAAAGATAATTTTAAAATGAAAGATTTAGGTATTGTTACATATTATCTTGGCATAAGTATTACCCAAAATATAGATGAAGGCACAACTAGTTTAAATCAAAGTCAATATTTACAAAATGTATTGGAGAAATTTGATATGGCTAATTGTCATGGTGTTTCTACACCGATGGATCCAAACTTTGATATTAAAGTATTGTCTAAAAGCAAATCTGAAAGTGAAGAGTTGGAGAATAGATGTAGGAGAGTTATAGGTTGTTTAATGTATGCCATGCTGGGCACTCGTCCTGATCTATGTTCTTGTGTGACTCTTCTGTCAAGATTTCAAAAATGTGCTAGTAATGATTTATGGATTTGTTTAAAAAGAACATTGAGATATGTTAAAAGTACAATTAATTTAGAGTTGGTATATCATAGGAATGAAAATACTTGTATATTGACTGGCTATGCTGATGCAAACTGGGGGAGCAATACTATTGATAGAAAGTCAACTAGCGGGTTTTGTCTTCTTGTTTATAACAATTTAGTTAGCTGGAGTTCTAAGAAACAGGCAACTGTTGCCTTGTCTTCTTGTGAGGCAGAGTATATAGCTCTCAGTTGTTGCATCAGTGAGGCATGTTGGCTTAGAAACTTTTTACTAGAACTTAAGATTGATAATTGTATTAAAGTCACTATATTTGAGGACAATCAGTCTGCTATTCGCTCATGCAAATCTCCAGAACAATTAAAGAGAATGAAGCATATTGATATAAAGTATCATTTTATTAAAGAAAAAATAGTTGCAAAAATTGTTTGTGTTGAGTATATAAATACAAGTGAGCAAATAGCTGACATTCTAACAAAGCCTCTACCTCGTCAAACTTTTGAGAAGCTGAGGGATCTCATGTTTAAAAATAATACTTAAGATTATAGGTATTATTATAAGTAAATACAATGGTTATGTTTTTGTTAATTAAAATATAATTTGTTTTGATTGAGGGTGGGAAATTTAAGTTAGTTTTATTGTTTAAATAAAAAAAAAATTGCTAAGATTTTATAGAGTATTGTTAAAGTATATGTTGTTTTTTTTTTAAAAGGTAATAGTGCAATCAAAACAATTTAATGTGAAGTAATATCAGACTATAAGACTTTTATTGAGGGTGGGTGTTGTGTTGTATCGAATCTATCGAATCTGTAGTTGCAATAAAAGTCCTACTCTGTGGTTAGTCACGTAGATTAATGTCTATTAAAAAGAACAATGTCTTCCTGTTTATCATTGGTACACACCCTCTCTTGCTACGACGTACTGTAATGATATGTGAATTAAACCTCTTCACAATAAATATACCTTTTTACCAACATCAAGTCTTTCCTGAGCGCTACCCTGCCACAAAGATCATAGATAAATCATATCTATAATTTGGATAACGCCTACCTTTTGCCAGTTAACATAAGGATATGAAATTATATTATTGTCGTGTCATGTAAATTATGTTTAGTGTTGGTTCAGTGATAAGACGAACATTAAGTTACATTTAGCTCTAACCGCCTCAAAGACATGCGGATATAGGAGAAGCTAATGGGTTTGCTTGAGCACGCGACCCACACGTTAATACCCGTAGAAACCAAATAATGTTGGTTTCTCAGTGATTAGCATAGAACAACGATACAAGTAGCGGTGTTGAGGGGCTTAACTGTGCAATATCACGCTCACTGTGTTGGTATCACATTGTCTTCACACATTTCACTTTAAAGCTATTTTGGACGTATTCAGATATGTCCTTGATGGCATGGTTTGGCATCAGTAGGCCACGCGGCCGTCACAATCACTTCATTTTAATTACAAGATTACTACAATAGTATTAAAATGATTTTTTCCAGAAATTCCCCAGCATGCAATAAAAAGGATTCGAACCTTCCATATTTTCCAGGTGTGTGTAGCAGAAGAAGAAGTCACCAGTTAGGAGCGAATTGCGAAAAGTGAGCTCTGTAAGTCTCCCGTCCGTCAAGGGACAGGCCCAGATATTTCACCTATTTTCACCTCTGCTTGTACCTCCACTGCCACTCCCAGAATGGAGCAACCATCTGACCTCGGTTTACTGTAATGGAGGAGGACCTCTGTTATATTTTAAAAATCTAACTCATCGGTCCTTTTAAAATCTCACTTTATGATGAAAGATACTAGGCCTTCTCTGTTTCATCTAAGGGGCGTAAGAGAACATGGAAAAATCGTCCTTCCAATTTGATATGTTATTCATGAAAATTTAATTTTACCACTAGTATATCAAGTTTAATAAACATAACGATGTAATTGATGTCATGATTTATGTTCAGTGCCTTGTAAGTAATTATGGAGCACAATATGTTAATACCGAGGAGAGCCATTAGTGTGTAGTTAATTAACCATCTGCATCGCTGGCCGACGATAATTACCGCGGCTGGGAGCTGCGGATCCGGATGAATATCGTTCATGTTTAACGACCAATTTCAGAATTTGTTACGTATTGTGAAATTATGTAAAATAGTTGGTGTTCCATGCAGCGTGCAGGTTGTTATGACGCCCGCGTCGGGGAGGATGGTAATTGACGGACGGGGATGATTGCTATCTCCGTTTTTACTAATGGAGGGACCGAATCAAAGTGCCAGGAATTTTGGGTCTAGCTATATAAACGATTGCATAATTCATTCATATCTTTCATCATAATTTTTTGGCTATAAATTGTATCGATGTATTATAATCGATAGTGCAATCAAATAGTGTGCGTATAGCGGCAGTAAGAATAGCGATGTCAGGGCGCGAATTGCTAGTGATAAGCGTATACATGCCTATTGATAACCCCGACAACATAGCTGAATTCACGGAGTGCCTGGGTGAGATAGCTGCTATTGTACAGGAATGCAACGTAGACTCAGTATTTATACTAGGCGATTTCAATGCTCATCCGGGATCACGTTTTGGTGATGAACTTAATCTTTTTTGTTGTGAACAAAGGTGGAGGTGCGCTGATATTGAACTATTAGGCATAGCGTCGGGATCACATACCTATATCAGCGACGTTCACTTCTCTAAGAGTTGGCTGGACCATTGTGTGGTGTCGGAAGCTGGGTGGAAAGCTGTAGTGAGTGCTAAAATACATTATGACGTATATTGGTCGGACCATTTTCCTCTTGAAATAATGTGTAATTTTAATTTAATTCAAAATAAGTATGTTTGTAGTAATAATGTAGATAATAGTATCATATGGGGGCAGAGAAATCAGAGACAAATAGAACTATATCGGGAATTATGTACTAGTAAATTATTAGACGTGGCTTATCCTGAGGAGCTTGTAAATTGTAGTACGACGTATTGTAGTAATATAGAGCATAAGACCATAATAGATAATAGTTATTTAAACATTGTAAAAATTTTGAGAGAGGCTTCAAAGTCAAGTTATACTCATTTTGTACCAAAGAAAAGTAGACATGTTGTTGGGTGGAATAGACATGTAAAATCTGCGCATCAGGAGGCTCGACAGGAGTTTCAAAACTGGGTATTATACGGGAGACCTTGTGGTGGTTCGAATGAGGTTGATCGTCTAGTTAATCTTAATTTCGTAAATTTAATCGATTATAAGTTTGATTCAGACATGAACAAGTGATTTTTTTTCTTTGTTGAGCTTAGTTAACTCCAATCGCGTCATACAATGGAGAGAGAGACATTCAAGTGCTTTGATAAGGCCCCTTTTATTTGTTTGGTTATTGGTCGATCATTCTGTCGACCAGCACAATTTCTGCGGGAACGAAGCGAAGCCGACACCGTTCTCCGATTTATTAAATTACGTTCGAACTTACTCAGGAGTTAATCATTGAATAAGGCTCAGTTACACGTTTATATGCATCTATGTAACAAATATTATATACATACTCTATTAATCAGAATAGAACGGAGGTGAGGCTAAGCTTGTGCGGGACTAAGTTAACCGCCACACTGACCAGAATCAGTCGACAACTTAAGAACCCTACGCCAGTGACTGGCCCTTAACCGTGTTATGGGAGCGGCACAGACCCTCCTATATCGCTACGAAGCGAGTTTATTGCCCTTCTAGCTCGTAAGCTTGGGTCTTTTATGGCTATTTAAGCCCGCTCCAGGTACCATGGATTTTATTTATATATTGTATAATTAGTTATATTTCGATTTGGCCAAATCGAGGTCGGAGGGTCATTGTGCGGGGGAGGACGTGTTTGGAAGTGTCCGTTTCTGCCGCCAGTAGTCTCTGCAGGAATTGTGCTTTTAGTAATTAAAATATCGCAACAAGAGTGTTAACTGGTAAATGCCTCTGGCCTGGAATGTCTCTCGCCTATCTATATCTCAAGGATTGTATGGAATATACAGGACCCTTGTTAATTAAATCCAAATACTTATGTTGTTTCAGTAACTGTAGTGTCGAGTCACTTGCCGAAGCCAGCTGCTCCCGGCTGCCTTCGACGTATTTAAATTGTTGGTAACCTATTATAAAATGTAGTTACCTGCTTTTCTAAAGGCGCGGACTTGAGTCCCGTTATCCTTCTTTACAAAGACTCCGTTTATGGTCTACTGGTTATAAAATTTTATATTACGGTCAGTCTCTTTGTATTCAAATTTTCACTACCTCTAGATAGTTCCTAAGGATGATTTACCTATTAGTGGATAACTTAATTATGTAAATTTCAATTTAATCTCTACTCCAATCAAATGAAATCAAATGTAATTGTAAGAAAAGAATAATGTTAGATACTCTCTAATATCAGTACAATGTGTGATGTATGATTAGCTATATGAGAAGGAATCTAATATTCGAATGTGCATTCATATGTGTCATATGTACCACAAGTTATACTTTAACTAAGATTGGAACTTCTATTAAATGTCTCTATGATCCTAATATAACCTCCTACGGTTAACGCTTTGAAGGTGAGCATGGATGAACAATGAAAGATGATATATATATCAAATGTTTAATTTTCAAATCAATTCAAAGGCAAAGATTATTTAGATTTCTAATAGTTACATTAAATCTATTAGAAACCGGGCTCCCATTGCTAGCCATTCTAAATTCAAGGGAAAATGTACAAGCCCATACCAAAAACCCTTGTGGCGCTTATAGTCTAATTACACATGTGATATGCTTAATTACGATGTCATATTCGTGTTATTTATTTACACAAAGCCTTACTCACTATAGAGAGACAACACACTAACTTAGTAAATACATTGCACTTTATAAATGGCTTAGGAATAAACAAGATATGTACACAAATAAATCCCACAAGTGTTAATATGTACACATTAATATTGTAGAAGGTCTCCCGTCCGTTAAACGGTTACTCCTTCGGTTATGGTACTTCTGACAAATCTCGTATAATATAATCATAACTAATCTAAATTAATAGGAATAATCATAGAATAACCTTGTCCAAAATGGACCAAGGTTGTCGCACCATTATTGATGCGTTTATTAAAATACAATTGTGGGGTTTATCTTAGTTTTAAAATCTAAGAAAGTCTAGGTACATTACCAAGGCTCGAAGCGATGATTCCCTGTGCTTGCACTGACTTTATTTAATTAAACACTTTCGCTACTATTTTACTAATACAATTTCAGGAAAATACTATAATAATACAATTAATATGAGATCGGACACAATGATCTTAATACTACAGGTAGTAGTACTGCCCCGGTGAGCGTTGCTTCCCAGACTGCCCCCTCCTCTGACTGCGCTGGAGTTTTGTTTCTCTCACGCCAAACCACGCCCTCTGTGGATAATAAAAAAAAGGACCCACAATAACCGTTCTCAAATTTGTTATTCATTGGCTAAAGATTAAACATGTCAGCCTCTTTCACTATTCATTGGCTAACATGGTTCTGTACGGCCACGCCCATGCCTTGACTCTATCGGTTCCGGCATTAAAGCAGCAGGGCGTCTTGTTATTATCTAGAAATTTCGTTCAGTCACATCTGCAAACCATTTAGTATGGCCAAACCCATAAACCTTTCAGACAAGTCAATTATCTTGGATTTTTATTACCAGTTTTGAAAGAATGTGCAGTTCGTTTCAATAGAAACTAATGTTTTATGGCTCTAAGTGTTGCTTTCTCTATTCAACTAAATATCTTAATGGCTTCTCTATTGTTTTTTGCTAGCATTAAGTGTTTCGCAGTGTGGGAATGCAATTTTAAAATGTTCACAAAGCTGTTTGTCTGCAGAGAATTTTTTATTAACCATGTAATACGTCGCATACCATTACACACTCCCCCAAATAGAATTTTAAAACACTTAATCTTGCTATGCTTCATGGTAACTACAAGTGATTTTAAAATTTCTATTTTATATACATATAGGCTCACGCTAGGCCTATCCTATCCACATCCCCTTTTTTTTTCGACTCCCGACGCGACAGCAGGTCTATTCTCTGTAAGCCCTCCTTCGCTTGTGTTAGTCCCTTAAACAAAGCCCTATTCTGTTCTCATAACTAATCCTAGTACTACTGTTCTCATACGTCCTTATAGTAGCGAAACAGGTGAATCGCATTGTAATTACCTTTTACTTTATCTGTACGGACGTCTATCAAGGTATATACATTGTTATATGGGATTGCTCCTATTACGTAGGGTCCCTCATACAACCGCATAAATTTCTTTGTTAGTTTTTTGTCTGCGTCCGAAATTGAGAAAGTTTTAAGTTTTACTAAGTCGCCTACTTCAAATTCTATTAACTTATGATTTTTGTTATAATAACGCTCCCTACTCTTTGATGCCTTTGATATATTCAGTCGGGCCTGGTGGCGAATCTGTTCTAGTGTCTCTTGCGGTACATAGGTTACATTGACCATGTCTTTATCGTAATCCGTTGACAACAAGGTTCTTTTTCCCCATACTATTTCATTAGGTGAATACCCCGTTGTGGTATGTATTAATTGATTGTAACAATCTTCTATGTCTGGTAGTAAATCTACCCAAGATCGGTGTGACTTATGACAATATGTCCTAAATAATCGACCTAGTTCTTTATTTACCCTCTCCGTTGAGTTTGGCCGGGGATTTCTGACTGATGTATGCGTCAGTTCGATGCCTAAATGACGAATACTTAACTCGAACACCTTCGAAGTAAAATTTTCTCCTCTGTCTGAGCATAGTACCTTAACCTGGATTTCTTTATGAAATTTCTTCACACATGTTAACGAGGCCTTACCACTCGCTTGCCGTAGCGGATATAATCTGATTAATTTACTATATGAGTCTTGCATCACAAATATGTATTTAAACCCGAATCGACCCGATGGTAATGGACCATAAATATCGCAAAAAACCCGTTCTCCTATCTCGTTGGCTATTCCGATTTTAATCGGCCCTGTGTGTGTTTCTAAAGTGTGTTTAGTCTTTTGGCATGTCTCGCAACGCAAGACCTTACGACCTTCCCTATCACGCGAGACATGTTCGAGAAATAATAACGACCTTTCATCAAATTATAAACTTTATAACGCCCGAAGTGACCTATTTCTTCATGTATGGAAATGATCAAATCCTTCTGTAAGTCCTCGGGGACATACAGCCTCAAAGTGTCTTTCTTTATATCGGTTCTATACAGGATTCCCTCTTTAAGTATATAAAACTTCGATTCAGACGTACTCGTTACCTTCATGCGCCTAATAATTTCATTAACGACCTTATCACGTTCTTGATAATTTCCTATTTCCTTCCATCTATCACAAATCACCCGTTCTAGTGAAGTTTTAAATAGATTCATCTCAGGTCCGACGGCCTTGTTAGTTAATACATCGGTGGCACCTGTTATGTGTCGCGATAACACATCCGCTACTGTATTTAATTTTCCTTTTACATGCTCAACAGTGTAATCGAAAACGTCCTATGTAATGTACCCATCGTATCATTCGTGCGCTCAATAATTTGCACGTTTGTAGGAATATTAAGCTCTTATGATCGGTTTCTGATCACTAATCGCGCTCCCCTCAAATATGTTTCGAACTTAGACAAACTAAATATAATAGCCCATAACTCTAACTCTGTTACAGTCCACTTACGTTCTGCTAACGTTAACGCTTTGCTACAGAACCCTAACACCCTTTCCTCTCCTTTATCGTCCAATTGAAAGACATACCCAGAAACACCTAGGTTGCTGCTATCGGTCTGTAAATAGTATGTCTCTTTCGGATTTGGGTGTGCGAGGAGTATAGTGTCTAGAAATAACCTTTTGACCTTCTCAAAACAATCATTATCTCCTTTGTCCATGACCACTTTGTACTTTGTTTTAGTAGGTCACAGAGAGGCCTAACTACTTCGCTATATTTTGAGATAAATCTTCTATAGTAATTAATTACTCCCAAAAATCCTCGCAGTTGTTTTATTGTTCGGGGTATGGGGAAGTCATTATAGCTTCCACTCGCTCAGGGTCCATACGCACTCCGTTTGTATTTACTATGTGTCCTAACAGTTTCACTTCGACACATAAGAATCTACACTTCTCTAATCTACCGGTTAATCCCGCTGTTTCTATCTTGTTTAATACTCGATCTAGATGTTCTAAATGTAACTTTATGTCCCTGTGGTAAATATTACTATGTCATCAAGGTAATTCACACAAAACTCGCGCACACCCTCTAATATAAAGTCCATAGCCCTAGAAAATCCCGCTACAGATGTTTTAATCCTTGGGGCAAAACTTGATATGTGTAAGTACGTCCCATGAATGAAAACCCAGTATATTTCCTCGAGTCCTTATGCAAGGGTATTTGAAAATAAGCATTATTCAAATCGATTAAGCTGATATAATTCACTCCATGAAAAGACTGCAATATTTCCGAAGTGAGCGGTGGGGTTTCTGCATCTCCTATCATTTTTTTATTCAATTCGCGTGCATCTAACAAAAGTCTGATCGACCCATCTCTTTTCTTAGTGAAAGTGAGTGGACTACAATATGGTGTAGCTTCTTGTTTAATTACACCTAAATTTTCTAGCTCGTTTAACTCTGTCTTAACTTGTTCTCTGTTGGCTAAAGGTACGGATAGCTATGTTTTACAAAGGGGGTTTCATCCGTCAACCTAATAACGTGTTCGTATCTGTCTGTCAGTCCTAATTTCTCTATAAATACCCTACAATGTTTGTTTAGTACAGTCAATAACAACTCTTTGTGCTCGCTATTTAAATTAGGATCGTCAAAACGTAACCCTTTTATTTCTTCACCGACTGGTTTTCCGCTCTGTATACTAGACTATAGACATAGTATTTTGATTTAAAATTGAGTTAATCGTGGCAGCGTTTGTCTCTCCCCCTAGCCTCTCAACTTCACACTCCGAGTTCAGTCTAATGCAAGATCTAACTCCTAAATGCTCAATCGTTAATGTCCGTTCACTACCACAGTTTACTATTCCTTTCACTCGTTCTAACCAGTCGTACCCTAATATTAGCGATCTAGGTAAACGCCGCATTACTAATACAGGTGCTTCCACTAGAGTATTTCCTAATTGAAATTCTATCAAAAACTAAACGATTAGTACTTTCGCTTCGTGACCCGAATGCTCCTTGTATTTGAATTGCAGGAATAGCGATTTCAGGTAAGATTCCATTCTCCCTTGTAATAGAGTCATACAATTCTCTAGTTATCCCACTAATCTGACTACCGGTATCAATGAGTGCTCTCATACTCTTACCGTATAATCTCACGCATACTTCAGGTAACTTAGGTAAAGAATAATCAATCCCCAATCGATCGGCTCGTCGAGTTCGTGGAACATAATATTTAGCTCTAATCCCCTCCTCGTACAACGCTCGCACGTGGTGCCCTTATCATTGCATTCCAATACGTTATTGAATTGATCTTCTAAAAAATGGCCTATACTCCTATTTTCCGACTGACAGTCGGACCTGTCATTGCCCGCACTAATTCTTATTCGCCGTTTGTTTACCGCCTACCTTTGCCCCTAAACTATCCCCTGGTTTCCAGCCACTATTTGTTAGAATTTTATAAGCTACGCTAACCGTATCGCGTTCCGTGGTCCTATTGTCCCCATTGTTACACAAAGCTAAGATACCGGACCGGATTTGTGTTGGGGAATCTAGTTTTTTGCCTGTTCACTCTCCCCCACATGTTTCGATCCGTTAGAACTTTCGCTTTCCTTAACAAAAGCGACAGTCGGTCGGGTGTTAAATCTTTCGGTATTGGTTAACGTCGGTCTGTTGTAATTTGTTCTGTAACCTACATGTCCTCGGCGATTTCCTCGTCCCCTTCCCGCGTTAAACGTACCCCCTCGTCTATTTGTCGAAATTGTCGCGACAACCGGACGCGTCGAAGGCGACCTATTGTACTGCCTATCTTTAAACCCTCTACCTGCTGTAACTCGCATATTACCCTTCGGTTTTCATTTATATTTTGTTCTAAACTCCGTAGAAAGGTATACCTTCCATTATGTTGACTTCCCCCTGACGCGTAAACCACAAGCGCTGAATATCTATAGAGAAATGTCTCATTATAGAATTTACCAAATCCCGTTCGCTAAACATAATGGTTAAAGATTGCATTGATTCGGCATGATTCGCGAAGTGTTCAGACATAGACATTCCCGATTCACTTGTATACACCGCGTTAATCAGTTTATACCTAACCGATTCCTGGATCTGTTCTGTCCAGTATACGCGTCTAAAGTCTGTTTCAAAATCAGCGAAGGTAACCCAGTTTTTAGAATATAAATCCATAATCTTCCGCGCATGACCTGTAATACATCCTAATGCAATATCTACCACACGGTTCGACCCATTCACCGCCTTAATATACCCTTTAATTCTTTAGAAATACTATTGGATTCGGTTAACGGCTTACCATCGAAGTTTGGCTTGTTTACGGACGGCTGTACTACATATATGTTCCTAACCTCGGAAGTCGATGTACTGGGATCGGTTGAAGCAAAGCTAATCGATTCTTGCCTATCAGAAATATTATCGTTATTTACGTTATTTGTTACGCTTGCATTGTCTATATTCGAAAGTTTCTGCAATTTTTTATCGAATTCGTTAATTTTCTCCAATATTAGTTTTAATGTTGAATTGGTTACGGTCTCATTTCGTACGCTCGCATCTACTACCTGCTCCGACGTCCCTACCTCGCTGAGAGCGGTAACCTCCACATTCTTTTGTTTTATATTGCGTCTCGCTTTGTTCGTTGCCATCTCTTTTGTTTACGTCTAACACTTTTTCTTTTGGGTTAGGTTAATACTGACAAAAGTTTGACTTGCCTATCTATTCGCCTATCTTGTTAAGAAGTTAGTTATATTAGTGTAATGTTGCCACTTGACTTTAACGGAATACAGATGTGATCTGAATATACTAAAATTTTAGGTTAAAATTAAAATTAGTCTAGAGGTCAAGCAAGGGAATTTTCTAAGCACCGCCGACTGCTCGCGAACCCTGTAAACCGTACATTTTTATAAGACATACTGCTCGTTATGCTCCTCCTTATACCTATGATAGTTTGTAAATGTTATTATATTTATAATTATAGCGACATGCACACGAACTCCTGAATTCCTGTAAATTACACATTTATAAATATAACATATAGTTATAACATGCACAGTGTATTTGTCTCTCTATGTGTTGATTTATTTTATTCCTAAAACTCACTTTCGTCTAATCGCGTTTCTACGTTGTGTATTTTTTTTTTTTTTTGTATATCCAGTCGTATCGTTATTTCGAATACGTATCTGAATTCTGGTCTCGCGGCACCATTCTGTGGTGGTTCGAATGAGGTTGATCGTCTAGTTAATCTTAATTTCGTAAATTTAATCGATTATAAGTTTGATTCAGACATGAACAAGTGATTTTTTTTCTTTGTTGAGCTTAGTTAACTCCAATCGCGTCATACAATGGAGAGAGAGACATTCAAGTGCTTTGATAAGGCCCCTTTTATTTGTTTGGTTATTGGTCGATCATTCTGTCGACCAGCACAATTTCTGCGGGAACGAAGCGAAGCCGACACCGTTCTCCGATTTATTAAATTACGTTCGAACTTACTCAGGAGTTAATCATTGAATAAGGCTCAGTTACACGTTTATATGCATCTATTGTAACAAATATTATATACATACTCTATTAATCGGAATAGAACGGAGGTGAGGCTAAGCTTGTGCGGGACTAAGTTAACCGCCACACTGACCAGAATCAGTCGACAACTTAAGAACCCTACGCCAGTGACTGGCCCTTAACCGTGTTATGGGAGCGGCACAGACCCTCCTATATCGCTACGAAGCGAGTTTATTGCCCTTCTAGCTCGTAAGCTTGGGTCTTTTATGGCTATTTAAGCCCGCTCCAGGTACCATGGATTTTATTTATATATTGTATAATTAGTTATATTTCGATTTGGCCAAATCGAGGTCGGAGGGTCATTGTGCGGGGGAGACGTGTTTGGAAGTGTCCGTTTCTGCCGCCAGTAGTCTCTGCAGGAATTGTGCTTTTAGTAATTAAAATATCGCAACAAGAGTGTTAACTGGTAAATGCCTCTGGCCTGGAATGTCTCTCGCCTATCTATATCTCAAGGATTGTATGGAATATACAGGACCCTTGTTAATTAAATCCAAATACTTATGTTGTTTCAGTAACTGTAGTGTCGAGTCACTTCCCGAAGCCAGCTGCTCCCGGCTGCCTTCGACGTATTTAAATTGTTGGTAACCTATTATAAATGTAGTTACCTGCTTTTCTAAAGGCGCGGACTTGAGTCCCGTTATCCTTCTTTACAAAGACTCCGTTTATGGTCTACTGGTTATAAAATTTTATATTACGGTCAGTTCTCTTTGTATTCAAATTTTTCACTACCTCTAGATAGTTCCTAAGGATGATTTACCTATTAGTGGATAACTTAATTATGTAAATTTCAATTTAATCTCTACTCCAATCAAATGAAATCAAATGTAATTGTAAGAAAAGAATAATGTTAGATACTCCTCTAATATCAGTACAATGTGTGATGTATGATTAGCTATATGAGAAGGAATCTAATATTCGAATGTGCATTCATATGTGTCATATGTACCACAAGTTATACTTTAACTAAGATTGGAACTTCTATTAAATGTCTCTATGATCCTAATATAACCTCCTACGGTTAACGCTTTGAAGGTGAGCATGGATGAACAATGAAAGATGATATATATATCAAATGTTTAATTTTCAAATCAATTCAAAGGCAAAGATTATTTAGATTTCTAATAGTTACATTAAATCTATTAGAAACCGGGCTCCCATTGCTAGCCATTCTAAATTCAAGGGAAAATGTACAAGCCCATACCAAAAACCCTTGTGGCGCTTATAGTCTAATTACACATGTGATATGCTTAATTACGATGTCATATTCGTGTTATTTATTTACACAAAGCCTTACTCACTATAGAGAGACAACACACTAACTTAGTAAATACATTGCACTTTATAAATGGCTTAGGAATAAACAAGATATGTACACAAATAAATCCCACAAGTGTTAATATGTACACATTAATATTGTAGAAGGTCTCCCGTCCGTTAAACGGTTACTCCTTCGGTTATGGTACTTCTGACAAATCTCGTATAATATAATCATAACTAATCTAAATTAATAGGAATAATCATAGAATAACCTTGTCCAAAATGGACCAAGGTTGTCGCACCATTATTGATGCGTTTATTAAAATACAATTGTGGGGTTTATCTTAGTTTTAAAATCTAAGAAAGTCTAGGTACATTACCAAGGCTCGAAGCGATGATTCCCTGTGCTTGCACTGACTTTATTTAATTAAACACTTTCGCTACTATTTTACTAATACAATTTCAGGAAAATACTATAATAATACAATTAATATGAGATCGGACACAATGATCTTAATACTACAGGTAGTAGTACTGCCCCGGTGAGCGTTGCTTCCCAGACTGCCCCCTCCTCTGACTGCGCTGGAGTTTTGTTTCTCTCACGCCAAACCACGCCCTCTGTGGATAATAAAAAAAAGGACCCACAATAACCGTTCTCAAATTTGTTATTCATTGGCTAAAGATTAAACATGTCAGCCTCTTTCACTATTCATTGGCTAACATGGTTCTGTACGGCCACGCCCATGCCTTGACTCTATCGGTTCCGGCATTAAAGCAGCAGGGCGTCTTGTTATTATCTAGAAATTTCGTTCAGTCACATCTGCAAACCATTTAGTATGGCCAAACCCATAAACCTTTCAGACAAGTCAATTATCTTGGATTTTTATTACCAGTTTTGAAAGAATGTGCAGTTCGTTTCAATAGAAACTAATGTTTTATGGCTCTAAGTGTTGCTTTCTCTATTCAACTAAATATCTTAATGGCTTCTCTATTGTTTTTTGCTAGCATTAAGTGTTTCGCAGTGTGGGAATGCAATTTTAAAATGTTCACAAAGCTGTTTGTCTGCAGAGAATTTTTTATTAACCATGTAATACGTCGCATACCATTACACACTCCCCCAAATAGAATTTTAAAACACTTAATCTTGCTATGCTTCATGGTAACTACAAGTGATTTTAAAATTTCTATTTTATATACATATAGGCTCACGCTAGGCCTATCCTATCCACATCCCCTTTTTTTTTCGACTCCCGACGCGACAGCAGGTCTATTCTCTGTAAGCCCTCCTTCGCTTGTGTTAGTCCCTTAAACAAAGCCCTATTCTGTTCTCATAACTAATCCTAGTACTACTGTTCTCATACGTCCTTATAGTAGCGAAACAGGTGAATCGCATTGTAATTACCTTTTACTTTATCTGTACGGACGTCTATCAAGGTATATACATTGTTATATGGGATTGCTCCTATTACGTAGGGTCCCTCATACAACCGCATAAATTTCTTTGTTAGTTTTTTGTCTGCGTCCGAAATTGAGAAAGTTTTAAGTTTTACTAAGTCGCCTACTTCAAATTCTATTAACTTATGATTTTTGTTATAATAACGCTCCCTACTCTTTGATGCCTTTGATATATTCAGTCGGGCCTGGTGGCGAATCTGTTCTAGTGTCTCTTGCGGTACATAGGTTACATTGACCATGTCTTTATCGTAATCCGTTGACAACAAGGTTCTTTTTCCCCATACTATTTCATTAGGTGAATACCCCGTTGTGGTATGTATTAATTGATTGTAACAATCTTCTATGTCTGGTAGTAAATCTACCCAAGATCGGTGTGACTTATGACAATATGTCCTAAATAATCGACCTAGTTCTTTATTTACCCTCTCCGTTGAGTTTGGCCGGGGATTTCTGACTGATGTATGCGTCAGTTCGATGCCTAAATGACGAATACTTAACTCGAAAACCTTCGAAGTAAAATTTTCTCCTCTGTCTGAGCATAGTACCTTAACCTGGATTTCTTTATGAAATTTCTTCACACATGTTAACGAGGCCTTACCACTCGCTTGCCGTAGCGGATATAATCTGATTAATTTACTATATGAGTCTTGCATCACAAATATGTATTTAAACCCGAATCGACCCGATGGTAATGGACCATAAATATCGCAAAAAACCCGTTCTCCTATCTCGTTGGCTATTCCGATTTTAATCGGCCCTGTGTGTGTTTCTAAAGTGTGTTTAGTCTTTTGGCATGTCTCGCAAGACCTTACGACCTTCCCTATCACGCGAGACATGTTCGAGAAATAATAACGACCTTTCATCAAATTATAAACTTTATAACGCCCGAAGTGACCTATTTCTTCATGTATGGAAATGATCAAATCCTTCTGTAAGTCCTCGGGGACATACAGCCTCAAAGTGTCTTTCTTTATATCGGTTCTATACAGGATTCCCTCTTTAAGTATATAAAACTTCGATTCAGACGTACTCGTTACCTTCATGCGCCTAATAATTTCATTAACGACCTTATCACGTTCTTGATAATTTCCTATTTCCTTCCATCTATCACAAATCACCCGTTCTAGTGAAGTTTTAAATAGATTCATCTCAGGTCCGACGGCCTTGTTAGTTAATACATCGGTGGCACCTGTTATGTGTCGCGATAACACATCCGTTACTGTATTTAATTTTCCTTTTACATGCTCAACAGTGTAATCGAAACGTCCTATGTAATGTACCCATCGTATCATTCGTGCGCTCAATAATTTGCACGTTTGTAGGAATATTAAGCTCTTATGATCGGTTCTGATCACTAATCGCGCTCCCCTCAAATATGTTTCGAACTTAGACAAACTAAATATAATAGCCCATAACTCTAACTCTGTTACAGTCCACTTACGTTCTGCTAACGTTAACGCTTTGCTACAGAACCCTAACACCCTTTCCTCTCCTTTATCGTCCAATTGAAAGACATACCCAGAAACACCTAGGTTGCTGCTATCGGTCTGTAAATAGTATGTCTCTTTCGGATTTGGGTGTGCGAGGAGTATAGTGTCTAGAAATAACCTTTTGACCTTCTCAAAACAATCATTTATCTCCTTTGTCCATGACCACTTTGTACTTTGTTTTAGTAGGTCACAGAGAGGCCTAACTACTTCGCTATATTTTGAGATAAATCTTCTATAGTAATTAATTACTCCCAAAAATCCTCGCAGTTGTTTTATTGTTCGGGGTATGGGGAAGTTCATTATAGCTTCCACTCGCTCAGGGTCCATACGCACTCCGTTTGTATTTACTATGTGTCCTAACAGTTTCACTTCGACACATAAGAATCTACACTTCTCTAATCTACCGGTTAATCCCGCTGTTTCTATCTTGTTTAATACTCGATCTAGATGTTCTAAATGTAACTTTATGTCCCCTGTGGTAAATATTACTATGTCATCAAGGTAATTCACACAAAACTCGCGCACACCCTCTAATATAAAGTCCATAGCCCTAGAAAATCCCGCTACAGATGTTTTTAATCCTTGGGGCAAAACTTGATATGTGTAAGTACGTCCCATGAATGAAAACCCAGTATATTTCCTCGAGTCCTTATGCAAGGGTATTTGAAAATAAGCATTATTCAAATCGATTAAGCTGATATAATTCACTCCATGAAAAGACTGCAATATTTCCGAAGTGAGCGGTGGGGTTTCTGCATCTCCTATCATTTTTTTATTCAATTCGCGTGCATCTAACAAAAGTCTGATCGACCCATCTCTTTTCTTAGTGAAAGTGAGTGGACTACAATATGGTGTAGCTTCTTGTTTAATTACACCTAAATTTTCTAGCTCGTTTAACTCTGTCTTAACTTGTTCTCTGTAGGCTAAAGGTACCGGATAGCTATGTTTTACAAAGGGGGTTTCATCCGTCAACCTAATAACGTGTTCGTATCTGTCTGTCAGTCCTAATTTCTCTATAAATACCCTACAATGTTTGTTTAGTACAGTCAATAACAACTCTTTGTGCTCGCTATTTAAATTAGGATCGTCAAAACGTAACCCTTTTATTTCTTCACCGACTGGTTTTCCGCTCTGTATACTAGACTCTATAGACATAGTATTTTGATTTAAAATTGAGTTAATCGTGGCAGCGTTTGTCTCTCCCCCTAGCCTCTCAACTTCACACTCCGAGTTCAGTCTAATGCAAGATCTAACTCCTAAATGCTCAATCGTTAATGTCCGTTCACTACCACAGTTTACTATTCCTTTCACTCGTTCTAACCAGTCGTACCCTAATATTAGCGATCTAGGTAAACGCCGCATTACTAATACAGGTGCTTCCACTAGAGTATTTCCTAATTGAAATTCTATCAAAACTAAACGATTAGTACTTTCGCTTCGTGACCCGAATGCTCCTTGTATTTGAATTGCAGGAATAGCGATTTCAGGTAAGATTCCATTCTCCCTTGTAATAGAGTCATACAATTCTCTAGTTATCCCACTAATCTGACTACCGGTATCAATGAGTGCTCTCATACTCTTACCGTATAATCTCACGCATACTTCAGGTAACTTAGGTAAAGAATAATCAATCCCCACATCGATCGGCTCGTCGAGTTCGTGGAACATAATATTTAGCTCTAATCCCCTCCTCGTACAACGCTCGCACGTGGTGCCCTTATCATTGCATTCCAATACGTTATTGAATTGATCTTCTAATAAAATGCCTATACTCCTATTTTCCGACTGACAGTCGGACCTGTCATTGCCCGCACTAATTCTTATTCGCCGTTTGTTACCGCCTACCTTTGCCCCTAAACTATCCCCTGGTTTCCAGCCACTATTTGTTAGAATTTTATAAGCTACGCTAACCGTATCGCGTTCCGTGGTCCTATTGTCCCCATTGTTACACAAAGCTAAGATACCGGACCGGATTTGTGTTGGGGAATCTAGTTTTTTGCCTGTTCACTCTCCCCCACATGTTTCGATCCGTTAGAACTTTCGCTTTCCTTAACAAAAGCGACAGTCGGTCGGGTGTTAAATCTTTCGGTATTGGTTAACGTCGGTCTGTTGTAATTTGTTCTGTAACCTACATGTCCTCGGCGATTTCCTCGTCCCCTTCCCGCGTTAAACGTACCCCCTCGTCTATTTGTCGAAATTGTCGCGACAACCGGACGCGTCGAAGGCGACCTATTGTACTGCCTATCTTTAAACCCTCTACCTGCTGTAACTCGCATATTACCCTTCGGGTTTTCATTTATATTTTGTTCTAAACTCCGTAGAAAGGTTATACCTTCCATTATGTTGACTTCCCCCTGACGCGTAAACCACAAGCGCTGAATATCTATAGAGAAATGTCTCATTATAGAATTTACCAAATCCCGTTCGCTAAACATAATGGTTAAAGATTGCATTGATTCGGCATGATTCGCGAAGTGTTCAGACATAGACATTCCCGATTCACTTGTATACACCGCGTTAATCAGTTTATACCTAACCGATTCCTGGATCTGTTCTGTCCAGTATACGCGTCTAAAGTCTGTTTCAAAATCAGCGAAGGTAACCCAGTTTTTAGAATATAAATCCATAATCTTCCGCGCATGACCTGTAATACATCCTAATGCAATATCTACCTCACGGTTCGACCCATTCACCGCCTTAATATACCCTTTTAATTTCTTTAGAAATACTATTGGATTCGTTAACGGCTTACCATCGAAGTTTGGCTTGTTTACGGACGGCTGTACTACATATATGTTCCTAACCTCGGAAGTCGATGTACTGGGATCGGTTGAAGCAAAGCTAATCGATTCTTGCCTATCAGAAATATTATCGTTATTTACGTTATTTGTTACGCTTGCATTGTCTATATTCGAAAGTTTCTGCAATTTTTTATCGAATTCGTTAATTTTCTCCAATATTAGTTTTAATGTTGAATTGGTTACGGTCTCATTTCGTACGCTCGCATCTACTACCTGCTCCGACGTCCCTACCTCGCTGAGAGCGGTAACCTCCACATTCTTTTGTTTTATATTGCGTCTCGCTTTGTTCGTTGCCATCTCTTTTGTTTACGTCTAACACTTTTTCTTTTGGGTTAGGTTAATACTGACAAAAGTTTGACTTGCCTATCTATTCGCCTATCTTGTTAAGAAGTTAGTTATATTAGTGTAATGTTGCCACTTGACTTTAACGGAATACAGATGTGATCTGAATATACTAAATTTTAGGTTAAAATTAAAATTAGTCTAGAGGTCAAGCAAGGGAATTTTCTAAGCACCGCCGACTGCTCGCGAACCCTGTAAACCGTACATTTTTATAAGACATACTGCTCGTTATGCTCCTCCTTATACCTATGATAGTTTGTAAATGTTATTATATTTATAATTATAGCGACATGCACACGAACTCCTGAATTCCTGTAAATTACACATTTATAAATATAACATATAGTTATAACATGCACAGTGTATTTGTCTCTCTATGTGTTGATTTATTTTATTCCTAAAACTCACTTTCGTCTAAATCGCGTTTCTACGTTGTGTATTTTTTTTTTTTTTGTATATCCAGTCGTATCGTTATTTCGAATACGTATCTGAATTCTGGTCTCGCGGCACCATTCTGTGGTGGTTCGAATGAGGTTGATCGTCTAGTTAATCTTAATTTCGTAAATTTAATCGATTATAAGTTTGATTCAGACATGAACAAGTGATTTTTTTTCTTTGTTGAGCTTAGTTAACTCCAATCGCGTCATACAATGGAGAGAGAGACATTCAAGTGCTTTGATAAGGCCCCTTTTATTTGTTTGGTTATTGGTCGATCATTCTGTCGACCAGCACAATTTCTGCGGGAACGAAGCGAAGCCGACACCGTTCTCCGATTTATTAAATTACGTTCGAACTTACTCAGGAGTTAATCATTGAATAAGGCTCAGTTACACGTTTATATGCATCTATGTAACAAATATTATATACATACTCTATTAATCGGAATAGAACGGAGGTGAGGCTAAGCTTGTGCGGGACTAAGTTAACCGCCACACTGACCAGAATCAGTCGACAACTTAAGAACCCTACGCCAGTGACTGGCCCTTAACCGTGTTATGGGAGCGGCACAGACCCTCCTATATCGCTACGAAGCGAGTTTATTGCCCTTCTAGCTCGTAAGCTTGGGTCTTTTATGGCTATTTAAGCCCGCTCCAGGTACCATGGATTTTATTTATATATTGTATAATTAGTTATATTTCGATTTGGCCAAATCGAGGTCGGAGGGTCATTGTGCGGGGGAGGACGTGTTTGGAAGTGTCCGTTTCTGCCGCCAGTAGTCTCTGCAGGAATTGTGCTTTTAGTAATTAAAATATCGCAACAAGAGTGTTAACTGGTAAATGCCTCTGGCCTGGAATGTCTCTCGCCTATCTATATCTCAAGGATTGTATGGAATATACAGGACCCTTGTTAATTAAATCCAAATACTTATGTTGTTTCAGTAACTGTAGTGTCGAGTCACTTCCCGAAGCCAGCTGCTCCCGGCTGCCTTCGACGTATTTAAATTGTTGGTAACCTATTATAAAATGTAGTTACCTGCTTTTCTAAAGGCGCGGACTTGAGTCCCGTTATCCTTCTTTACAAAGACTCCGTTTATGGTCTACTGGTTATAAAATTTTATATTACGGTCAGTCTCTTTGTATTCAAATTTTCACTACCTCTAGATAGTTCCTAAGGATGATTTACCTATTAGTGGATAACTTAATTATGTAAATTTCAATTTAATCTCTACTCCAATCAAATGAAATCAAATGTAATTGTAAGAAAAGAATAATGTTAGATACTCTCTAATATCAGTACAATGTGTGATGTATGATTAGCTATATGAGAAGGAATCTAATATTCGAATGTGCATTCATATGTGTCATATGTACCACAAGTTATACTTTAACTAAGATTGGAACTTCTATTAAATGTCTCTATGATCCTAATATAACCTCCTACGGTTAACGCTTTGAAGGTGAGCATGGATGAACAATGAAAGATGATATATATATCAAATGTTTAATTTTCAAATCAATTCAAAGGCAAAGATTATTTAGATTTCTAATAGTTACATTAAATCTATTAGAAACCGGGCTCCCATTGCTAGCCATTCTAAATTCAAGGGAAAATGTACAAGCCCATACCAAAAACCCTTGTGGCGCTTATAGTCTAATTACACATGTGATATGCTTAATTACGATGTCATATTCGTGTTATTTATTTACACAAAGCCTTACTCACTATAGAGAGACAACACACTAACTTAGTAAATACATTGCACTTTATAAATGGCTTAGGAATAAACAAGATATGTACACAAATAAATCCCACAAGTGTTAATATGTACACATTAATATTGTAGAAGGTCTCCCGTCCGTTAAACGGTTACTCCTTCGGTTATGGTACTTCTGACAAATCTCGTATAATATAATCATAACTAATCTAAATTAATAGGAATAATCATAGAATAACCTTGTCCAAAATGGACCAAGGTTGTCGCACCATTATTGATGCGTTTATTAAAATACAATTGTGGGGTTTATCTTAGTTTTAAAATCTAAGAAAGTCTAGGTACATTACCAAGGCTCGAAGCGATGATTCCCTGTGCTTGCACTGACTTTATTTAATTAAACACTTTCGCTACTATTTTACTAATACAATTTCAGGAAAATACTATAATAATACAATTAATATGAGATCGGACACAATGATCTTAATACTACAGGTAGTAGTACTGCCCCGGTGAGCGTTGCTTCCCAGACTGCCCCCTCCTCTGACTGCGCTGGAGTTTTGTTTCTCTCACGCCAAACCACGCCCTCTGTGGATAATAAAAAAAAGGACCCACAATAACCGTTCTCAAATTTGTTATTCATTGGCTAAAGATTAAACATGTCAGCCTCTTTCACTATTCATTGGCTAACATGGTTCTGTACGGCCACGCCCATGCCTTGACTCTATCGGTTCCGGCATTAAAGCAGCAGGGCGTCTTGTTATTATCTAGAAATTTCGTTCAGTCACATCTGCAAACCATTTAGTATGGCCAAACCCATAAACCTTTCAGACAAGTCAATTATCTTGGATTTTTATTACCAGTTTTGAAAGAATGTGCAGTTCGTTTCAATAGAAACTAATGTTTTATGGCTCTAAGTGTTGCTTTCTCTATTCAACTAAATATCTTAATGGCTTCTCTATTGTTTTTTGCTAGCATTAAGTGTTTCGCAGTGTGGGAATGCAATTTTAAAATGTTCACAAAGCTGTTTGTCTGCAGAGAATTTTTTATTAACCATGTAATACGTCGCATACCATTACACACTCCCCCAAATAGAATTTTAAAACACTTAATCTTGCTATGCTTCATGGTAACTACAAGTGATTTTAAAATTTCTATTTTATATACATATAGGCTCACGCTAGGCCTATCCTATCCACATCCCCTTTTTTTTTCGACTCCCGACGCGACAGCAGGTCTATTCTCTGTAAGCCCTCCTTCGCTTGTGTTAGTCCCTTAAACAAAGCCCTATTCTGTTCTCATAACTAATCCTAGTACTACTGTTCTCATACGTCCTTATAGTAGCGAAACAGGTGAATCGCATTGTAATTACCTTTTACTTTATCTGTACGGACGTCTATCAAGGTATATACATTAGGGTGGGTCACCGATGTATGGGAAAAAATAAAAGTTATTTGATCATTTTCTAATAGTGATAGGGGAAGTAAGCCCAAGAAGGGTACCTTAAGGCCGGCTCCACACGTTGGTGCCAACGTTTCCTCCAATGCTACTCGTCCAACGTGTGGATCTAGAAAATAGCATTGGCGCCAACGTTGGGGCGAGCGTTGGTAGTTGGCCGGTGCGTGTCGGTTTTATCAAAGGAATCTGCCTCCAACTTTCGCGATCCGTCCACATATTGGCTATTGGCTCAGTCCTGTAGCAACACGCATCGAGTGCACATGTTGTAATATGTAACGCGTCAAGGAAGGGTCATAAAAATAAAAATTTATCAGCTGATGCATGGCGTACCATTCAACAGGCTACGGCGGGCCGTACGGGTATGATCTACTCAATTGAAGACTTAAAAAAACTTTGACGCGGCTTTTTTTTAGTAATAAATATAAAGTATAAATTATGAGAAATTATACTGTAAAAGCACTCAGAGCAATTTCAATATCTGTATCGGACGTCTTCACATTGGCTCTGACGGTATAGAACTGGTATAATAGCCAACGTGTGTACACCTCACCAAAATAACGGACCAACGTTGGTACTAACGTTGGGACCAGCGTGTGGAGCCGGGGTAAGGCAAAATTAAAGTTTGAGCATGTTAATAACATAATTTCTAAAGACTTAAGTTGATGCGTGTAAGGGAGTTTAATATAGTTTGATAAAATTAGGTCATATTACTTAAAACTACACCAGCAAAATTATTATGAGCAAATAACATAAACCTTCAAAAAACTCATTTTGCCCGTAGGGGGGGCCTAAAATGGGTACTGGCCTCGGGCAAAACGGAAGGCCGGCCTAAGATGGGTAGGAATATAACAATGTCCAATAACACTCAAGTTAGTTGTAGTAATTAGTGTTTATTGTAGCCAGGCACCATTGCTACTATATTAAAATAAATTTTCATTCATTCATTCATTCATACTTATTTTCTTTGCTTCTATTTTTATTCTTTTCTATTCAAACCTCGGGGGGCCTAACGAAAGTAGTAGACGCCTCTATTTAGGAGTGTTGCAGTCTATGGCCTTATATGGAGCTCCCGTATGGGAAGAAGAGCTGACTGATAGAACCATCGCCCTTTTAAGAAAACCTCAGAGGGTGATGGCTATCGGAGTCATTCGAGGATATCGCACCATCTCCTTCGAGGCAGCGTGCGTCTTGGCGGGATGCTCAAGCTTCGTTATATGATTGGCGATCAGATCCGGCCCCGGTGTATTGTACCCTCGCCAAGAGAAATGGAAGAGTGGAAGTTCCACGGTCAACAGTCGATGACTGAAAGGTGGAAAAGGCAGCTGGCAGAACTCAGAGCCGGATGCTGGGATGTCGAGGCTGTCCGTCCGATCCTGGAGGATTGGTTAAACAGGCGGCATGGGTTGTTTACCTTCCGGCTCATACACGGAAAGTACCTAAGTAAGGGAACCGACCACCAGGTGCCACCATTGCAGCTGCGTCGAGGATACGGCGCAACACATATTGTTAGTGTGCCCAGCCTGGGAGGATGAGCGCCGTGAACTCGTCGCAGAAATGGGGGACGATCTCTCGCTTTCGACCATAATAAAAGCAACGGTCAGAACTCGAGAATGTGCGCGCAGTGTATGAGCCGCGTGCCTTTTAGTGAAAAAGGGATGTTTAAACTCCAGATCCATGCTGAGAAAGGGATCTCAAAAAGGACCAGCGCTGTCAGGCTCACGGAAGAATGCGAGAGCGTAACCATGATCCTGACCAACGGTGTAGAGGAGTACACCCTTGGTGGTTTTAGCCGGTAGGAGTCCGGCATAGCCAATAGTATTTATGGCATCCATGAAGATTTCCCCACGTAAAAAAGGGGCAAAACGAGTAGGTACTCATTTTGCCCTACCCATTTTGCCTTTTAGCTATAAATTTGCATTATTTGAAAAATAACCTTCAAATATTAATTCTAAATCCGTGTGTTTAGTATGAAAATATACTTGAATAAGTTTATTTCGATACTGAATTAACACTATTATACAGACATTTAAGGAAAAGCAAAAATCAATGTGAACTCATCTTGCAATTTTTTATCGAAACAGACGAAAAAATATTTTTGGTCACTGCGCACGTGTTTCTACTAGCTTCGTTTTTTAGTGACTGCCTCAGATGGAGCGGGATGCGAAGTGACTATTGCACTGTTCGCAGCGAGTCCAGCGTTCAATATGACGATGTCGCATTGCCTACCCTTTTTAGGCTGGGTACCCGTCTTGGGCTTACTTCCCCTATTATGTTGTCTTAAGACTAAACAAATAATAATATTTCGTGGTTTCATTTTCGATATAAATTAACAAGTAGTCCTTTGACCTAGCAGGCAACACTCGCACGCTTTAAAGATACCCTCTTTTTTTTTTTTTTTTTTTTATAAAGAACCGAGGTACCCTCCTTCATCTCACTAGCTTACTGATCATTCTTTTTCCGTGCGAGGCAACGAGTGCACGCGCTCCTTCGTTGAATTCTTGCTATAGTATATACCAAATAAATTTATATTCCTACTCGATGTCTAAAAGAACATACGAAGAAAAAATGGACTATTATATGAGAAAAATGGAGAAGTTGAAAGAAAAACAAAGTCGTAAACGCCGTCGTTCGGAGGTTTTTTATTTATCGCCAGAACAAAATAACCAAGGTAAGTCAGTGAAATTAAATACAAGTTTCTGCATGGGCCTTTTCGCCGTACAAGCACTGTTCAAAATGAAAGTCTTGTCACGGCGCTTTTGCCATAGATTCAAACCTGAACACGGCAATTATTTATCCGCCATAGATTCCTAAGCGAACGCGGCGACTATATCTAAATAAATTATCTATTATAATTACCTATCATTGCCTTTTAGGCGGTGAAGCCGCGATGTGGGATTATGAGGAACCGCTGCCCGATCCCGAACAAATATCGCCAGTGCCCGACCCCGATAACCCTGTACTCGAAGTGCCATTGGAACCCGATCCGATCCAACATAATCATACATCAGCGCCATTGGCGCCTCCTGAGCCAGTCCAGATCTCGGATGACTCAAGCACTTTAGACCCGGAAATTTTATCAGCTCTCGGCGAGGCGACCGATCCGGGTCCGGCGTGGGGTCCAGATATACATAATAATCTGACTCAACTATGGCAGCCATTGCTCAAAAAGGGAATGGCCAAAGATACCAAAGATAAGATTTTTAAACAATATTTAATACCCAGCAACTGCACATTATTGCAAGCTCCCAAGTTGAATATTGAGATCTCAGCGGCAGTCGCCGAAATGGTGAGGACGCGAGACAAAAAAGTAGAAACTGCCCAACAACAGTTAGGAATCGGTATCACAGCCATTAGTAGAGCAATGACGTCACTGCTAACAAGTGAGAATAAAATAGAGGCAATTAAAATTCTTAGTGACGGTTGTCGTATTTTGTGCGATTTACATTACACGGAAACACAGGCTCGAATAAAAATGATTTCACCCGGTTTGGCTAAACCCTTTCTCAATGTTATTCAGGATAGCGAAAGAGATGAGACGTTGTTTGGAACAAGTCTGCCAGAAAAAATAAAGGCCTCGAAGACGATCGAGAAGCAGGGTCTTCAAATAAAAAAGATTATGCCATTACCTAAATTTAACCCTGCTTCGGGTCAAAGCACATTCCAAACACGCCAACAGACCCAGGGAAACTACCAAGGGCCTCCTCGTTACCCGTCGGCCAGGGGGGGGCGGGGAGGTCAGCGGAGAGTCCCCTCAGCTTCGCGTCGACCAGTACAGGCGAATGCAACATCAGCGCAACCTCGAGCGAGCCAAGGCCGTCCCCGTGTCACAACACGTCCATAACACAGGTACACTCAGGTCGTGTCCAATTTTTCTATGATTGCTGGCGTCAGGTTACGAGTAACCGCATTATTCTTAATTGGATATTAAATGGAATAACTATTCCATTTACAACTAAACCTTACCAACATACGTTACCACAAATATCGTCGTCACCCAACGAACACTATGACATGTCATTGGCTATTAGGAACCTGGAAGAGCTGGGTGCCATTTCACAGGTTGAACCAACATGTGACCAGTTTATTTCTGGAACATTTTTAGCTCCAAAATCAAATGGTGGTAAAAGGTTTATTTTAAATCTTAAATGTTTAAATAGCTTTATACCTAAATTGCATTTTAAAATGGAAGATTACAGAACCGCTTGTAAGTTAGTACAACCAAATTGGTATATGGCGACCATAGACTTGAAAGAATCGTATCTCCTCATTCCTGTTCATATAGAATTCCGTAAATATCTCCGTTTCCATTACATCGCATCAGAATTCAGCAAAACTGTCACTTACGAATTTAATGCGATGCCTTATGGACTAGCGATAGCACCCAGGTGTTTCACAAAAATTATCAGAGAAGTAGTAGCTTATTTACGTGGTCGCGGGTTCAAATCAGTCTGTTATTTGGATGATTTGCTTTGCATTGGTCGTAGTTATGATGAATGTATTCGGAATGTGAAGGAAACAATAGCGTTATTTGAATGTTTGGGATTTGTAATAAACTATGAAAAGAGTCAATTGGAACCACAAAAATCATGTAAATTTTTAGGATTTGTTTACGATGCTACAAATATGACGATTTCATTACCTTTAGATAAACGCATAAAAATAGCCGGAATGTTAAAAAAGTTTTGCAAATTACCTACTGTTTCAATCCGTGATTTTTCTCAGTTGATAGGAGTCCTTGTTTCAGCATGCCCAGCGGTGCGTTACGGTTGGATGTACACTAAGGTGTTAGAGCGAGAAAAATATTTATTTTTAAAGCAGCATGGTTCATTCGATGCAAAAATTAAACTTCCTTATATAATTTTAGACGATTTAATCTGGTGGAAGAAAAATATTTATTTAACAAATAATTTTATAAAAAGTTGTAGTTACGTAATGGAAATTTTTACAGATGCGTCACGCACCGGCTGGGGGGCATTCTGTAACAATGTAAGGGTTAGCGGCCATTGGAAAGAAAACGAACTTAATTTCCATATAAACTATTTAGAACTATTGTCTGTTTTTCTAGCCCTCAAATGTTTTGCGCGGGATAAATCTGAGTGTGATATTCTTCTTAGAGTCGATAACACTACAGCTATAAGCTATATAAACCGCATGGGCGGAATACAGTTCCCACATTTAAATAAACTTTCTCGTGACATATGGCAGTGGTGCGAGAGGAGGAAACTATGGCTGTTTGCTTCATATATAAACACTAAAGATAACGTCGAAGCCGATGAAGAGTCGCGCAAGGTTAATCAGGATGCGGAGTGGGAATTGTCAAATGATGCATTTTCTTACATAGTTAAAAAGTTAGGTCAACCGGAAATTGATTTATTCGCCTCTCGCACCAACGCTAAGTGTCACCAATATGTGTCCTGGAGACAGGATCCAGATGCCATAAGTGTCGATGCGTTTACGATTTCTTGGAAATCTAAATTCTTTTATGCGTTTCCACCTTTTTCATTGTTACTTAGATGTGTCCAAAAAATTATAAAAGACGAAGCCACAGGAATTCTCGTCTTTCCTATGTGGCCTGCTCAGGCATGGTACCCGCAGCTGATGGATTTACTGGTTAAGGAAGTGGTTATATTAAAGCCACGCCCATATCTAGTATTATCGCATTTCAGACGACAGCACCCGCTCCACCAGACGCTTACCCTGGGAGCGGCGCTGCTCTCCGGCTCGCGTTTCTCCACCGCGGCGCACCACCAGCCGCCTTGCCCTTGATGTTGGCTTCACTTTCCACCAGTACTTTGAAGCAGTATGGCGTTTGTTACAAACTATGGTGGCAATACTGTGAGAGAAACAACTGTAATGTTTTTACGGGCTCCTTCTCTGAAGTTATTCATTTTTTAACTGAGCAATTTGAAAGTGGCGCATCCTATGGTACGCTTAACAACCACCGATCAGCATTGTCCTTGCTCCTTGGGAACAATGTAGCTGCAGATGATGGCATCAAGAGACTCTTGAAAGGCGTATTCAAGTTAAGGCCTTCCTTACCTAAATACTCATACACGTGGGATCCTCAAAGAGTATTGAGCCATATTTCCGAATGGGTACCCAACACTAATTTAAGTTTAGAAAAACTAACTAAAAAGCTCGTCATTTTGTTGGCACTGTGTACAGCACATAGGGTGCAGACGTTTTCATTAATTAAAATTAGTAATGTTAAATTAAATACCAACGGAATAAAAATTTTCATAATTGACATCATTAAAACTTCGGGAGTAGGAAGGGATCAGCCAGTTTTGGATTTACCGTATTTTAGTGAAAATCCTTCAATTTGCCCTGCTACAACGCTTATAGACTATATGTCGATGACGAAAGACCTAAGGTCTTCGGGAACCGATCACCTCTTAATAACTGTGAAGCGTCCACACAGGAACGCAACAGCACAGTCAATAAGTAGGTGGATCAAGCAAACGTTGTGTGCGTGCGGCATCGACGTGGCGGAGTTTGGCGCGCACAGCGCCCGTCACGCCGCCACGTCGAAGGCACACGCCGCTGGTCTCAGCGTCGACCTTATACGGAAGACTGCTGGCTGGTCTGCTTCGTCTCAAACCTTTGCTAAATATTATCATCGACCTATTACGAGTATAGAAGAATTAAATTTTGCAAAATTAGTTTGCCTAAATAATAACTCATAAGTAATAATTGTAAAAATCATGATTACTTATAAGAATATTTACTTAAGTAGTAAAAAATAATGTTTAAGTTCTTTACTTCGTTTGTTACTTTTTCAATGAGAAATAAAGAGAAATGATTGTGATCGTATCTCGTGTTTTATTTGTAGTATACCTATGGAGGTCGCACTACAAATATTTACAAAACGGGATCTCTGAACATCTACTTGTTAATTTATATCGAAAATGAAACCACGAAATATTATATATGATCACACGAACTTCTCAAGTGAAGTTCGATCAATATAATATGAGTGGTTTCATTTGAAGATATAAATCACCCATCCCACCCAAAACCCACGTTTTGTATAAACACGAGATCTTAAATGTAGTTGCGTCTTTGAAAAGAATGATCAGTAAGCTAGTGAGATGAAGGAGGGTACCTCGGTTCTTTATAAAAAAAAAAAAAAAAAAAAAGAGGGTATCTTTAAAGCGTGCGAGTGTTGCCTGCTAGGTCAAAGGACTACTTGTTAATTTATATCTTCAAATGAAACCACTCATATTATATTGATCGAACTTCACTTGAGAAGTTCGTGTGATCATATATAATTAGCTATAAAAAGTTAAATTAAGTCATATCTTTAGCCCGCGCATGGGAATCAAAATTTCGGGAGTTTTTGAAAAAACAACGTTTGGTTAAAAATATATATTTTAATAAAGAACAATTACAAATTTATAGAAAATAAAGAAATATTACATAAAATGCATGAACAATCAAAAAAGTTAAAAAAATTAGTAATGGAAAACGTTAATTAACTGTAAAAAAATAATTAAATTATAATGTTTTGACTTTTGACCACAAAATCTCGTTTACTCTCAAATCGCGGCATTAGTTTTCTGGATGCAAGTTTCGCTAGTATTAAACCTTCTCTTGATTTTTTTATCGCATAAAGACATAGATGCTTCTGTCACTACTTTCACAGAACGTTCAACTGCCTGCGTATGACGTGGTAGCTTTAAAAAAATTTGTTTATCGGCGCCCTGAGACTCAATAACGTCGTTTATTTCTTGATTAGTGATGTGTCGAAGAACTGGCGGATCGAAAAAGTTTTGTTGCCAATCTATGAGGTCAATATAACTATCGGCATCAAAATTACCATAACGATCGCAGGTTCTTGACAACGTAGGTAAACATTTCACTAATATTGGTTTTTTTCTTTAATTGTGACGTGGAAGGCTTTAGTTTATCAGGCGGAGAAGTACTGCGTTCAGACTCACTTGAAGATAACATGAACTCCTGCTGTTCAGTTTTACACTCATTTTTGTTAATGTTCAAACTGGACTTTTTTTATCTTAGAAGCTCGTGTTACCTTTTTTGTAATTTTGGTATAAGGATGCGGTCTATGCTGCCAATTCGCATCTTCCTTCCCTGCCTTTGGTCAAGCAAAAACTCCTGCTCTTCTTTTGGTACCTTATTTTCTCTTGGACAACAACACAGTTGAATTTGTTTACATTTACAGGAACGAATGTCGAATAGAACTCTGCTATGCTGTAAAAATAATTCTTTTGATCAGCTGATAATCTTTTCAGAGATTTGATGAGGTTTTTGCACTTCAGATGGTAAGTCTTTAATTGCTGAATTACTCTTGTGTGTGATACTGTAGGCAAGGATGATTTTCTCCACACTTCTTCTACTTTTCGAGACACAAGCTCAGCAATATCTAAAAAGGATGGTTCTTTGATAGTGTTTCTTCTAATTTTAAGTTGTAATCTATTCCACTCATAACATTTCATGACGTCTTCATAGGTCGGCAATAGATTGTCCACACTCCCGAATATAGGGCACTGATAACTTTTTCGTCTAGTTTCCATAATATGTTATTAGTTTAGTAAGAGCAAATAGTGTAATGAATGTTAAACGCGTAAACAACCGTACTCTTATAATATTTTTGTCGCACTAAAAGCAAACTAAAACATTTACACGCCATACCTCCGCGTCCACTTTCGACTACCCTCTCAAAGTTATAAAAACAAAACTTTTGTAAACAATAACGGACTTAATAACTCTCTGTCACTTAATAGCAACACAATAAAATGCGTTCACAAAATATTATTACATTATGCGTTTACAAAATATTATTTTAAGTGGTTTAAGACGTCGCTATTTTTTATTCAACTTGAGGATCGATGCGCGGGCTATTACACTAAAAATAAATGAATAATATTTTACAGGTATTGAATTGACCTTATAGGACAACATATTTTCACTATTACAAATGGATTCGAGAAAAAAAAATTTTTCGACCCACCCTAATATACATTGTTATATGGGATTGCTCCTATTACGTAGGGTCCCTCATACAACCGCATAAATTTCTTTGTTAGTTTTTTGTCTGCGTCCGAAATTGAGAAAGTTTTAAGTTTTACTAAGTCGCCTACTTCAAATTCTATTAACTTATGATTTTTGTTATAATAACGCTCCCTACTCTTTGATGCCTTTGATATATTCAGTCGGGCCTGGTGGCGAATCTGTTCTAGTGTCTCTTGCGGTACATAGGTTACATTGACCATGTCTTTATCGTAATCCGTTGACAACAAGGTTCTTTTTCCCCATACTATTTCATTAGGTGAATACCCCGTTGTGGTATGTATTAATTGATTGTAACAATCTTCTATGTCTGGTAGTAAATCTACCCAAGATCGGTGTGACTTATGACAATATGTCCTAAATAATCGACCTAGTTCTTTATTTACCCTCTCCGTTGAGTTTGGCCGGGGATTTCTGACTGATGTATGCGTCAGTTCGATGCCTAAATGACGAATACTTAACTCGAAAACCTTCGAAGTAAAATTTTCTCCTCTGTCTGAGCATAGTACCTTAACCTGGATTTCTTTATGAAATTTCTTCACACATGTTAACGAGGCCTTACCACTCGCTTGCCGTAGCGGATATAATCTGATTAATTTACTATATGAGTCTTGCATCACAAATATGTATTTAAACCCGAATCGACCCGATGGTAATGGACCATAAATATCGCAAAAAACCCGTTCTCCTATCTCGTTGGCTATTCCGATTTTAATCGGCCCTGTGTGTGTTTCTAAAGTGTGTTTAGTCTTTTGGCATGTCTCGCAAGACCTTACGACCTTCCCTATCACGCGAGACATGTTCGAGAAATAATAACGACCTTTCATCAAATTATAAACTTTATAACGCCCGAAGTGACCTATTTCTTCATGTATGGAAATGATCAAATCCTTCTGTAAGTCCTCGGGGACATACAGCCTCAAAGTGTCTTTCTTTATATCGGTTCTATACAGGATTCCCTCTTTAAGTATATAAAACTTCGATTCAGACGTACTCGTTACCTTCATGCGCCTAATAATTTCATTAACGACCTTATCACGTTCTTGATAATTTCCTATTTCCTTCCATCTATCACAAATCACCCGTTCTAGTGAAGTTTTAAATAGATTCATCTCAGGTCCGACGGCCTTGTTAGTTAATACATCGGTGGCACCTGTTATGTGTCGCGATAACACATCCGCTACTGTATTTAATTTTCCTTTTACATGCTCAACAGTGTAATCGAAACGTCCTATGTAATGTACCCATCGTATCATTCGTGCGCTCAATAATTTGCACGTTTGTAGGAATATTAAGCTCTTATGATCGGTTCTGATCACTAATCGCGCTCCCCTCAAATATGTTTCGAACTTAGACAAACTAAATATAATAGCCCATAACTCTAACTCTGTTACAGTCCACTTACGTTCTGCTAACGTTAACGCTTTGCTACAGAACCCTAACACCCTTTCCTCTCCTTTATCGTCCAATTGAAAGACATACCCAGAAACACCTAGGTTGCTGCTATCGGTCTGTAAATAGTATGTCTCTTTCGGATTTGGGTGTGCGAGGAGTATAGTGTCTAGAAATAACCTTTTGACCTTCTCAAAACAATCATTTATCTCCTTTGTCCATGACCACTTTGTACTTTGTTTTAGTAGGTCACAGAGAGGCCTAACTACTTCGCTATATTTTGAGATAAATCTTCTATAGTAATTAATTACTCCCAAAAATCCTCGCAGTTGTTTTATTGTTCGGGGTATGGGGAAGTTCATTATAGCTTCCACTCGCTCAGGGTCCATACGCACTCCGTTTGTATTTACTATGTGTCCTAACAGTTTCACTTCGACACATAAGAATCTACACTTCTCTAATCTACCGGTTAATCCCGCTGTTTCTATCTTGTTTAATACTCGATCTAGATGTTCTAAATGTAACTTTATGTCCCCTGTGGTAAATATTACTATGTCATCAAGGTAATTCACACAAAACTCGCGCACACCCTCTAATATAAAGTCCATAGCCCTAGAAAATCCCGCTACAGATGTTTTTAATCCTTGGGGCAAAACTTGATATGTGTAAGTACGTCCCATGAATGAAAACCCAGTATATTTCCTCGAGTCCTTATGCAAGGGTATTTGAAAATAAGCATTATTCAAATCGATTAAGCTGATATAATTCACTCCATGAAAAGACTGCAATATTTCCGAAGTGAGCGGTGGGGTTTCTGCATCTCCTATCATTTTTTTATTCAATTCGCGTGCATCTAACAAAAGTCTGATCGACCCATCTCTTTTCTTAGTGAAAGTGAGTGGACTACAATATGGTGTAGCTTCTTGTTTAATTACACCTAAATTTTCTAGCTCGTTTAACTCTGTCTTAACTTGTTCTCTGTAGGCTAAAGGTACCGGATAGCTATGTTTTACAAAGGGGGTTTCATCCGTCAACCTAATAACGTGTTCGTATCTGTCTGTCAGTCCTAATTTCTCTATAAATACCCTACAATGTTTGTTTAGTACAGTCAATAACAACTCTTTGTGCTCGCTATTTAAATTAGGATCGTCAAAACGTAACCCTTTTATTTCTTCACCGACTGGTTTTCCGCTCTGTATACTAGACTCTATAGACATAGTATTTTGATTTAAAATTGAGTTAATCGTGGCAGCGTTTGTCTCTCCCCCTAGCCTCTCAACTTCACACTCCGAGTTCAGTCTAATGCAAGATCTAACTCCTAAATGCTCAATCGTTAATGTCCGTTCACTACCACAGTTTACTATTCCTTTCACTCGTTCTAACCAGTCGTACCCTAATATTAGCGATCTAGGTAAACGCCGCATTACTAATACAGGTGCTTCCACTAGAGTATTTCCTAATTGAAATTCTATCAAAACTAAACGATTAGTACTTTCGCTTCGTGACCCGAATGCTCCTTGTATTTGAATTGCAGGAATAGCGATTTCAGGTAAGATTCCATTCTCCCTTGTAATAGAGTCATACAATTCTCTAGTTATCCCACTAATCTGACTACCGGTATCAATGAGTGCTCTCATACTCTTACCGTATAATCTCACGCATACTTCAGGTAACTTAGGTAAAGAATAATCAATCCCCACATCGATCGGCTCGTCGAGTTCGTGGAACATAATATTTAGCTCTAATCCCCTCCTCGTACAACGCTCGCACGTGGTGCCCTTATCATTGCATTCCAATACGTTATTGAATTGATCTTCTAATAAAATGCCTATACTCCTATTTTCCGACTGACAGTCGGACCTGTCATTGCCCGCACTAATTCTTATTCGCCGTTTGTTACCGCCTACCTTTGCCCCTAAACTATCCCCTGGTTTCCAGCCACTATTTGTTAGAATTTTATAAGCTACGCTAACCGTATCGCGTTCCGTGGTCCTATTGTCCCCATTGTTACACAAAGCTAAGATACCGGACCGGATTTGTGTTGGGGAATCTAGTTTTTTGCCTGTTCACTCTCCCCCACATGTTTCGATCCGTTAGAACTTTCGCTTTCCTTAACAAAAGCGACAGTCGGTCGGGTGTTAAATCTTTCGGTATTGGTTAACGTCGGTCTGTTGTAATTTGTTCTGTAACCTACATGTCCTCGGCGATTTCCTCGTCCCCTTCCCGCGTTAAACGTACCCCCTCGTCTATTTGTCGAAATTGTCGCGACAACCGGACGCGTCGAAGGCGACCTATTGTACTGCCTATCTTTAAACCCTCTACCTGCTGTAACTCGCATATTACCCTTCGGGTTTTCATTTATATTTTGTTCTAAACTCCGTAGAAAGGTTATACCTTCCATTATGTTGACTTCCCCCTGACGCGTAAACCACAAGCGCTGAATATCTATAGAGAAATGTCTCATTATAGAATTTACCAAATCCCGTTCGCTAAACATAATGGTTAAAGATTGCATTGATTCGGCATGATTCGCGAAGTGTTCAGACATAGACATTCCCGATTCACTTGTATACACCGCGTTAATCAGTTTATACCTAACCGATTCCTGGATCTGTTCTGTCCAGTATACGCGTCTAAAGTCTGTTTCAAAATCAGCGAAGGTAACCCAGTTTTTAGAATATAAATCCATAATCTTCCGCGCATGACCTGTAATACATCCTAATGCAATATCTACCTCACGGTTCGACCCATTCACCGCCTTAATATACCCTTTTAATTTCTTTAGAAATACTATTGGATTCGTTAACGGCTTACCATCGAAGTTTGGCTTGTTTACGGACGGCTGTACTACATATATGTTCCTAACCTCGGAAGTCGATGTACTGGGATCGGTTGAAGCAAAGCTAATCGATTCTTGCCTATCAGAAATATTATCGTTATTTACGTTATTTGTTACGCTTGCATTGTCTATATTCGAAAGTTTCTGCAATTTTTTATCGAATTCGTTAATTTTCTCCAATATTAGTTTTAATGTTGAATTGGTTACGGTCTCATTTCGTACGCTCGCATCTACTACCTGCTCCGACGTCCCTACCTCGCTGAGAGCGGTAACCTCCACATTCTTTTGTTTTATATTGCGTCTCGCTTTGTTCGTTGCCATCTCTTTTGTTTACGTCTAACACTTTTTCTTTTGGGTTAGGTTAATACTGACAAAAGTTTGACTTGCCTATCTATTCGCCTATCTTGTTAAGAAGTTAGTTATATTAGTGTAATGTTGCCACTTGACTTTAACGGAATACAGATGTGATCTGAATATACTAAATTTTAGGTTAAAATTAAAATTAGTCTAGAGGTCAAGCAAGGGAATTTTCTAAGCACCGCCGACTGCTCGCGAACCCTGTAAACCGTACATTTTTATAAGACATACTGCTCGTTATGCTCCTCCTTATACCTATGATAGTTTGTAAATGTTATTATATTTATAATTATAGCGACATGCACACGAACTCCTGAATTCCTGTAAATTACACATTTATAAATATAACATATAGTTATAACATGCACAGTGTATTTGTCTCTCTATGTGTTGATTTATTTTATTCCTAAAACTCACTTTCGTCTAAATCGCGTTTCTACGTTGTGTATTTTTTTTTTTTTTGTATATCCAGTCGTATCGTTATTTCGAATACGTATCTGAATTCTGGTCTCGCGGCACCATTCTGTGGTGGTTCGAATGAGGTTGATCGTCTAGTTAATCTTAATTTCGTAAATTTAATCGATTATAAGTTTGATTCAGACATGAACAAGTGATTTTTTTTCTTTGTTGAGCTTAGTTAACTCCAATCGCGTCATACAATGGAGAGAGAGACATTCAAGTGCTTTGATAAGGCCCCTTTTATTTGTTTGGTTATTGGTCGATCATTCTGTCGACCAGCACAATTTCTGCGGGAACGAAGCGAAGCCGACACCGTTCTCCGATTTATTAAATTACGTTCGAACTTACTCAGGAGTTAATCATTGAATAAGGCTCAGTTACACGTTTATATGCATCTATGTAACAAATATTATATACATACTCTATTAATCGGAATAGAACGGAGGTGAGGCTAAGCTTGTGCGGGACTAAGTTAACCGCCACACTGACCAGAATCAGTCGACAACTTAAGAACCCTACGCCAGTGACTGGCCCTTAACCGTGTTATGGGAGCGGCACAGACCCTCCTATATCGCTACGAAGCGAGTTTATTGCCCTTCTAGCTCGTAAGCTTGGGTCTTTTATGGCTATTTAAGCCCGCTCCAGGTACCATGGATTTTATTTATATATTGTATAATTAGTTATATTTCGATTTGGCCAAATCGAGGTCGGAGGGTCATTGTGCGGGGGAGGACGTGTTTGGAAGTGTCCGTTTCTGCCGCCAGTAGTCTCTGCAGGAATTGTGCTTTTAGTAATTAAAATATCGCAACAAGAGTGTTAACTGGTAAATGCCTCTGGCCTGGAATGTCTCTCGCCTATCTATATCTCAAGGATTGTATGGAATATACAGGACCCTTGTTAATTAAATCCAAATACTTATGTTGTTTCAGTAACTGTAGTGTCGAGTCACTTCCCGAAGCCAGCTGCTCCCGGCTGCCTTCGACGTATTTAAATTGTTGGTAACCTATTATAAAATGTAGTTACCTGCTTTTCTAAAGGCGCGGACTTGAGTCCCGTTATCCTTCTTTACAAAGACTCCGTTTATGGTCTACTGGTTATAAAATTTTATATTACGGTCAGTCTCTTTGTATTCAAATTTTCACTACCTCTAGATAGTTCCTAAGGATGATTTACCTATTAGTGGATAACTTAATTATGTAAATTTCAATTTAATCTCTACTCCAATCAAATGAAATCAAATGTAATTGTAAGAAAAGAATAATGTTAGATACTCTCTAATATCAGTACAATGTGTGATGTATGATTAGCTATATGAGAAGGAATCTAATATTCGAATGTGCATTCATATGTGTCATATGTACCACAAGTTATACTTTAACTAAGATTGGAACTTCTATTAAATGTCTCTATGATCCTAATATAACCTCCTACGGTTAACGCTTTGAAGGTGAGCATGGATGAACAATGAAAGATGATATATATATCAAATGTTTAATTTTCAAATCAATTCAAAGGCAAAGATTATTTAGATTTCTAATAGTTACATTAAATCTATTAGAAACCGGGCTCCCATTGCTAGCCATTCTAAATTCAAGGGAAAATGTACAAGCCCATACCAAAAACCCTTGTGGCGCTTATAGTCTAATTACACATGTGATATGCTTAATTACGATGTCATATTCGTGTTATTTATTTACACAAAGCCTTACTCACTATAGAGAGACAACACACTAACTTAGTAAATACATTGCACTTTATAAATGGCTTAGGAATAAACAAGATATGTACACAAATAAATCCCACAAGTGTTAATATGTACACATTAATATTGTAGAAGGTCTCCCGTCCGTTAAACGGTTACTCCTTCGGTTATGGTACTTCTGACAAATCTCGTATAATATAATCATAACTAATCTAAATTAATAGGAATAATCATAGAATAACCTTGTCCAAAATGGACCAAGGTTGTCGCACCATTATTGATGCGTTTATTAAAATACAATTGTGGGGTTTATCTTAGTTTTAAAATCTAAGAAAGTCTAGGTACATTACCAAGGCTCGAAGCGATGATTCCCTGTGCTTGCACTGACTTTATTTAATTAAACACTTTCGCTACTATTTTACTAATACAATTTCAGGAAAATACTATAATAATACAATTAATATGAGATCGGACACAATGATCTTAATACTACAGGTAGTAGTACTGCCCCGGTGAGCGTTGCTTCCCAGACTGCCCCCTCCTCTGACTGCGCTGGAGTTTTGTTTCTCTCACGCCAAACCACGCCCTCTGTGGATAATAAAAAAAAGGACCCACAATAACCGTTCTCAAATTTGTTATTCATTGGCTAAAGATTAAACATGTCAGCCTCTTTCACTATTCATTGGCTAACATGGTTCTGTACGGCCACGCCCATGCCTTGACTCTATCGGTTCCGGCATTAAAGCAGCAGGGCGTCTTGTTATTATCTAGAAATTTCGTTCAGTCACATCTGCAAACCATTTAGTATGGCCAAACCCATAAACCTTTCAGACAAGTCAATTATCTTGGATTTTTATTACCAGTTTTGAAAGAATGTGCAGTTCGTTTCAATAGAAACTAATGTTTTATGGCTCTAAGTGTTGCTTTCTCTATTCAACTAAATATCTTAATGGCTTCTCTATTGTTTTTTGCTAGCATTAAGTGTTTCGCAGTGTGGGAATGCAATTTTAAAATGTTCACAAAGCTGTTTGTCTGCAGAGAATTTTTTATTAACCATGTAATACGTCGCATACCATTACAACCTAAAGCAGGGGACATTTATAACGCCATGATAGAGTCGAGAAAAGTGTTTAAAGCAAAACTAAAATGGTGTCAGGATAATGCCGAACGAATAAAACTTGATATTATTGCTTCACACCACAAAAATAAGCAGTTTGGTAAATTCTGGAAAGAAACCAGTAAGTTGAATCCCCGGTCGAGCGTGCCTGCGAGCGTGGATGGTCGTAGTGAGCCCGCCGAGATCGCAGAACTATTTAAACATCATTTTAAGGTAGAACCTACGCTAATTTCAGAGGGGGAAGTATCTCACTCTAAGGAAAAAGTTGCTTCAAATGGAGGTGTGGTTATCACTGCAGAGGAGGTGAAAAGAGCTGTGAAGGGTATGACACGAGGCAAATCACCAGGACATGACTCACTCAGTATCGAGCACCTACAACATGCCGGTGATCAGATATACCAGGTGCTAGCCATGCTGTTCACAGTTTGTATAAACCACTCGTATCTGCCTGAAGACATGATTAGGACCTTGGTGATTCCCATCGTTAAGAATCGCACAGGAGACGTGTCCGATAAGAAAAACTATAGGCCCATATCGTTGGCCACGATCGTAGCTAAAGTGTTAGACAGTATTCTTGAGGAAAGTCTGAATAAACATGTTAAATTGCATGACGCACAGTTCGGGTTCAGACCGGGGCTGTCTACGGAAGCTGCAGTACTATGCCTCAAGCATACTGTGCGATACTACACGGTCAGAAAAACGCCGATTTATGCTTGTTTCCTTGATCTCTCAAAGTCCTTCGATCTGGTGTCCTACAGCAAGCTTTGGGAAAAACTATCAGTGGAAACTACACTTCCAGGAGAACAAATAAGACTGTTCCAATATTGGTACGAGAACCAAAATAATATGGTACGCTGGGCAGGCGCGTTAAGTAGTCCGTTTAGGCTCAAGTGTGGAGTGAGACAGGGGAGCTTGACATCACCAAGACTCTTCAGTCTATATGTAAACCGATTGATTGAGAAACTCAGCAACGCCAAGGTAGGTTGCTCCATAGATGGCACATTTGTCAATAATATTAGCTATGCCGACGACATGGTGTTGCTGAGTCCCTCAATTGGAGCGCTAAGAAAGTTACTTAGCATTTGTGAAGGATACGCGGGAGGCCCATGGTCTCAGGTACAATCCAGATAAGAGTGAACTACTGGTTTTTAAGGCTGGGAAACATCAAAGGCTAACTCCACCAGTCACTATACGAGGAACTCCTCTCAAGAAAGTAACAGAGTTCAAGTAACTGGGTCACTGGGTCACCGCGATCAGAACGATGACGTAGATGTTGAAAGGGAGCGCAGGGCGTTGGCAGTCAGGAGTAATATGCTGATTCGCAGATTTGCAAGGTGTACTAAAGAGGTAAAGATGACCCTATTCAGGGCATACTGCCAAACCTTTTACACCTGCAGTCTGTGGATACAGTATACGAAAAAGGCTTACAACGTCTTGCGCGTCCAATACAACAACGCGTTCAGGGCACTGTTGGGGCTGTCGCGGTACTGCAGCGCCTCCGGTATGTTTGCGGAAGCGGGTATTGATGGCTTCCATGCCATTATCCGCAAACGGGTGGCATCGCTGTGTGGCGGCGGGTGCGCGACAGCAAAACAGCTTACTGCGTACGGTGGCGGGGAGGTGTGACGGTCCCCATATTGAAACACTGGACTGCTTTACATGTGGGCCCGGCACATTTCTCAGCGAAGTAGTGTTTCTTGATTGTATTATTATTATTATTTTTATTTTTTATTTTTAGTTTCTACTAACACTAGTTTTTAAGTATTTCAATGTTACTAACCCATATATGGATGAAAGTCCGAAATAAATATTTATTATTATTATTATTATTATTATCTGAATCTGTGTTAGTTAATTATTAAATTATTCAACTCAACTCAACTACTAAGTTGACTTAGTTAATATAGGAACATTTTTTTTCTCCTAATAAGAGTTTTGTGAACAAAGAAGGTTACTTTCTTCTTCGGATGAATCTTCAATTTTCAAACGGTGCAATATATCGGCGATTAATTGCCAGCGACACAAGCAACAAGTGCAATATGGAGCAATAAGAAAAATAGTTGCCGAAATAATTGCCGCAAATTTTTATAAATTGCTCCAGATTGCTTCACTAATTGCTCCATAATGTTTGGCGATTGTCGCCAGGCAATAATTGCTTAAAAATTTGCTCGTGCAACTTCACCTTTACATGTGTAGCTTTTGCTCACGCCAAACTATAACATAGGTAAAGTAATGATATAATAATTGTAATAGTACCTACATACCTCATCTATTCCCCGATATACCAGTATGAGTCCGCCCATGATGAACCATGATTAATTTCCTTAAAGTTGCTGTAGCTATCCAGCTCTAGCTCCAGTATTTTTTGGTAAAACTGAAATGTCAGTCGGCTCCGATCTAGATGGCATCCATTAAATCATTCCATTTACAGGGCACGCACTGGAAGCGTCCTGCCCACGTTATGTAACCGAAGCGGGGCAGCTCGCGCTCGGGATAACGTAGAAGATCTCCTCTCAAATTATTGAAACGTAGGTATTATCCATAATCGGATACAGCTCGAGGAGCAATAATGGGAGGGCCGTCGAAGGGGCTACTTAATTTTTAAGTTGCATTTTACGATGTGTTGCCAGCGACTTACCCGCAAGGACTTACGTGCTCCCGTATTCATATTGTACGAGTGTACGATGCCGCAACGCAAACTTCACACAGAGAATTGTAGAGAAGGTGTCGGTAGCGTTAGTTTGCTCATAATGTGGTAACATCTAGGTAATTTCGCAGCAATCTATAAAATATTCTCATATCTGATTTACAAAAAATGTGTTACTGAAATACGTCAAAAATTGGAGTAAGTACTTACAGAATTCTAAAATTGATAACTGAACGACCCCAGCAAAGTAAATAATATGGTAATCATAAAGAAAATTCCATCATCTTTGCGAACGTGATAATGTAATAACAGTATTCCACGAAACCCTGAAAAGCGATATTTTATGCTGAATTCGCATTTTGATCCAACCCTACGGGGAATGTGATATCATTTAATTTCGTGGCTTCAGTCACGGAATCCAATCAATCGCTCGTTCGCTTGTTTCTGTGTAAATCATGCCCGACGGCCTTCTATTTACATTCAAATTGGCGATCAAACAAAAATATCTCGACTATGGTGAGGCGAGTGGGCGCAAGGGGAGAGTTATAGGTCGTATCCCTTGATGGAACTGGACGATTTATTGAACATTTAAATATAAAACCAAATATATTTTGGAAAGATTTGCGAACAAAAGTAGAAGTGTAAGGCTAGACAAACATCATTGGAAATGGATATTGGTTATACTAAAAAAACTAAAGTATCACGCACAAAAATAAATATAACAAGAAAAATAACACAGCATTTCCATTTCACTTTAAGTAAGACAAGTGCTAAGTTTGGAGGAAACACGAGATACGTGACGGCGAGAGGGGCGGAGGGGCGATGGGGCGGAGGGGCGGAGGGGCGATGTATTGCGAGCTACTTGGCGGGAATCGTAATCGTTGTTTTGCGCTGGGGCCAATGTAAACTAAATGGATATCATCCATCCATCAGCCCTTGGAGGTCCACTGCTGGACATAGGCCTCCCCTAACTTGTGCCACTCTGACCGGTCCTGAGACTTAATGGAATGGATATACTGTTCACCTATTTTTACCCGACTGCGTGACGCAAAGTAGTGTGTTTATCAGTCAATGTATGTTTGTTCCTATGTGGCATTGTAGAGACCAAACGCGTTGACGGATTTTGATGCTTCTTACGACAATCGATTTGTTTTCACCTCGCGAGTGCTACTAAAAACATGACAATAATCAGAATTCATCACAGCGACAACCAGATGTCATATTGTCAAAATGAAAAAAAAAATTGGTGAAATAAGTCAAGTGGGGTATCGTTGAATAGGTATGAAAATATTTTTAGGTTCCTTACATTATTTTTCATTTAGGATAGGAGTATTTTTCATTTCGTTTAGGATACATAACGATTAAAAGTTGTTTAAAAACTATTCTCGCTAATTTATTAACACTTTTAATAAAATGACAACATTTCGAATTTTATCGTCTTAAGTATAATTCTAATAAAGAAGATAATGAATCCTAATTAAAAAGTGTAAAACAAAAAAAATATAAAAAAAACAAAACACCCGACTGCGTCCAAAAACTAAAAAGAAAAAACAAGCCCAATAGTTTAGAATGTTTTTAAAAGTAATACTGTATAACTACACTCATCAAAAACATAAATGAGAGCCAAGTTAAAAAAAAGAATTGAGATCTAAATGGGTGCCAAGTTCTGTGTAGAAGAGCCTCAAATTTTAGTCACAAGAACATTTAACTCAAGCTCTACATCTACCTAGGCTATGTTATATTTGTATAATTATCTTCGTTAAGTCTGTTAATGAACCTACCTATGTTACTTTTCTAAAATTTGGTTTGTTGGTTGCTAACTAATGAAAACTAGCCAAGTTAAATGTAGAGCTTGAATTACATGTTGTTGTGACTAAAATTTTAGGCTCTTCTACACAGAACTTAGCACCCCTTTAGATCTCAATTATTTTTTTTGAACTTGGCCTGTCATTTTACATTTATTTTTTGATGAGATATCATTATTTTTTGTCTAGATATTATTAATATTTATTAATAATTAATATACCTATTGTTATTTGTAGAATGACACACAGTGAACCCGCTAATTCACTACTTTCACTAATTTATCAATAATTTTCAGTTTTTAGACTTTTTCCTTTGTATAAATGACGATTTTTGGACGTTAATATCTAAATAACTGTTTGAGGTATGTTTATAAAATTTGAAGTACATATGTATTTCGCAAGTCTCAATAATATGAGCCAAATTTGACAGGTTTATGTGGAATAGTTTTTGAGTTACTAAAAGTGATATGTCTGGATTAAAAAAAATCAAGGATGGTATTCCACTCGTTACATAATCACGTGAAGGCCTTAAAATCTATATAATGACCGACTGTCATCAATTTTGATTGCTGATTCTTACATTACAGGCACTATAATTGAGTGTTCGTAATAGAATAAATTACATAATTTAAATATTAGAATAAAATGCCGAAAGATTCCTAGTTTCTAATTTAGTCCTTTATATTTACCCAACTACCCATCTGCGTGCCAAATTTTAACTTTCTAGGTCATCTGGAACTAGGTTAGAGTTTTGATCTATAAGTCAGTCAGTGATAGAAATGAAGATTTTTGGACGTTAATGTCTAAATAACCGTTTGAGCTGTGTTTATGAAATTTGAAGCACATATATATTTTGCAAGTTTCAATAAATGAGCCAAAGACAGGTTTATGTGGAATAGTTTTTGAGTTATGGGGGGGTCAAAAGTGGCTCTAAATGATTCGTGTAATATTACACACGGTGCTGCACGCCAGTTCTGTTTGCTAGAACTTGGCTTGACACGCTGCCGCGTATCTAGACCACAGAAGGATTAACAGTCGGGACCGATTTAAATTTTATAGGGCTTCTTGGGAAAAAACAAACAAGATTTGATTGGTTGAAGAATGGGTCCCGACTGTTAATCTTTCTATGATGTAGTTGTTCAGTATCACTTTAAACAACATTTGAACTACTAGGCTTGTTTTTTTCTTTTTAGTTTTTGTACGCAGTCGGGTGTTTTGTTTTTTAATTATGGTTAAATATTGAGCTGGTTTACTAGGCAGAAGCTACGAAGGTCATTTGAACCGAATCATTAAAGCTTTCGTTATTGAATTTTTTATTCATGACTATTTGACAATCTAGATTCTATTTTAATCCATCAATCCATTTTAATTTAAGCGCGATGTATCATAGTCAGTACATACAATACATACGTTTATTCGTACGTCCTGGCTGTATCATGCCTTGGATTCACGGTGGCCGGAAAAGGGGGGATTAAGGGCCTAGCATCGGTTCTTGCAGGAAAGCATCTATCTACCTAAGTTTTAATGAACGCAAACTACTTATTAAAGCTGCAAACTAACAACATTAAGGGAAGAAGACCAGCTTTAAAATGGGACAACATGCCGCTGCAGGCACGCCAGTGCGGGTAGCTCTGGGGAGGGGGTAAATAAATCATCAAGTTTGTAACTCATGAGCTGCAACTCATTGCGTGACCATCTAGTTCGCGGTTTTGGTTCTATACGCTAGTTATGATTAATAGTTAAATGGTAATAACCGCCACTACTTGGCCAGGAGCTGAGCTGTCGGAGCTGTCAGCCCCCACCGCGGCACCGTACTCCCGTCATGTAGGTCGTGCGCGCCGTACTTGAACTACTTGCCACTCGGCATACACACCGCCCCCCCCCCCCCCCCCGCCACCCCGCCACCACCCCGCCGCTGGCTTAGATAACCACTCGTGCACTACTTATTATAATGACAGTTAGTTCAGAGAACATTATCATGTGTCGGTAAATATTAACTATTACTTCCTGAGTCTGGATCTTCACAATAGGCGTCAACATAATTCTGTAGGATCATAATATTATTGGCAATTTTTGTAACTTCATTGTTTTTAAATTGCTGAGCTGCTTAAGGACTACTGACTCAAAGCCTTTTCTTAATGTAGTCACATCACAGATGATTACTAAAAAAATCCCGAGAAAGTGTCGCTTGCACTATAAATGTCATTAAATTCAAAACAAAATATGCTTGAAGAACAATAGCAGTAAGAATCTGCAGCATTTCCCGCTTTACTTTAGGCCCGTTTCATGAAATAAACGAGAAATCTCAGTGCAAATCAATTCAGCCGACTGAAGGGGCAGTTGTAATTAAATAAAACTCGTTTCGCGGCGGCCGTGAAGTATTTGCAGCCGCAATGAAACGTGCACCGCCGCCGCCGACCCACTCCAGCGGATTGCTGTATAAGTGTGAATTTCGCAGCACCGTTCTGAATTTCAGTAATTCATTTGGCTGTTTAATGCCCGCTGGGTTTGTAATGAACGTTGTCATAAACAAATTGGCTGCATGGTGTTCTAGACCTGCTAGATAGCAACAGTTCAAACTTGTTCTCAACTGAATATGTAAGCACACCCAATGATGATCCACATTACTACTTCGGGAACCTGTTAGCCTTGTATGTGAGTACTGAGTATTGAGGGATCTTATGTGTGGAAAACACGAAACCATTCGGTAGATTAAGGACATTATCAAAGCCGAATCGGATTTAACCAATTACAAAGTACTATTTGAAAGAAAGAAAGAAAGAAAATATTTATTTCTGACACACACAACGTTATTCAGGTAACTTATTTAACTTAATTATTTATTTAATTGTTATTTTTAAAAAGTTTGAAGTCTATGAAAATAAGAGCGAAAACGAGGTCACAAGGTCGATGTTAAAAATAAACTGATGCCATTATAAGATTGGTAGATGCCATTAAGTATGCAAGAAGCAGTGGTTTGAACTTTGATCTTCCAAACGTGTAGGCATCAGTTCGAATTCTGAATCACTTGCTTCGGTGTTTACCGAAATGTTCTATCATGTGTGAGGTCTGCCAATCTGCACCAGCGTGGTGGACTATGGTCAGTGCGGTCTGTACCTGTGAGAGGAGACCTGAGCCCAGAATTTATTAGCAGTGTGAAAAGACCTGATCATAGCCTCAACTTAATTTATTTTATAGTAGGTATGTATTTTTATAATAATTTAGTCATAATTTAGGGAGCTAATGGTCCGTTAGTACTCGCAGATTACGAGAGAATCTTGTACACTGGAGTCCTGACCCAAAGCTCGGTTGATTTGATGCTCATCTAATTTCATGCTCGAGTAGAAGTTTGATTAATTTGAAGCTGATATATTGAGGAGGGCTGCTCAATAACAATGAGCAATGAATAATTATTATGTTACCACGCAGAGAGTTCAATGGAGAATTATTATTTATAGCTTGCGGTTTTCAGATAATTTAGCACATGAAAGCTTTTATACAAGTATATTACACATTCGCTCTCAACTGGAAGAAGGGTCATATTATTATAAATATTTTGTTGACTGGTTATCAATTGATGATAGTGTTAGATATTATTGGCACAGATATAATTATATTAATAAGTAGTCTGTACTTAAATAGTTACATAACATTGTGAGCAGGTAATTAAGATACTGGCTAAAAACAGGAGGATAGAATGGGCTGTCAAATATATGACGGATTTAAAAACGGAGTGATTAAGTACTCTGTGCTGATTATTATGATTCTGAGCTAGCCATTAGCTATTCTTCGTAAAATAAATATATTATAACTGATATTCAAGAAGTTTTTATTATCAGAAGTGGATACCCAAGTCAAAGTTATAAAATGGGCCATCATAAAAAACATAAGCGTTCACGTCATGATACCGGCAAACGAAGACATCGTCATTATGATGATACATCAAGTGAAGAATCATCGCACAGCTCTGATACAAGAAACCTAAGTCCGAAAAAGAAAAAGAAAAACAGAGATCGTTTGACTGATTATCGATCTCGTAGGAAACATAGCTCCGGCAGGCTTGCCGTTGTTTCACCGGAAGTAAGCGACGTTGTTTCGATGACCAGACGAGTTGAAGATTGTACTGACGGCGATAGAAGCAAACTAGTACGTTCAAGAATTTCTGCGACCGGACGAGTCACTCCCGGACAACCTGAGACAGCGAGCGTCGGCGTGTCGAGCGGAGGCCGCACCGTCAACGCTGCGGCTTCGTGGGCGCCGCCGCAGTTGACGCAGCCGTCGCAGCCGCCGCCGTCGCCGTCGGGCTGCGTGCCTGATGTGACTGCTGACGCGGTACCCGCTGTTGGTGCCTCTGAGGCTGAGCCCACTGTCGCCGCGGTCGACACTGAAAGGCTCGCTTCAGGTCAACAGTCGCAGGTGCCAGACGGTGGTACATCAGTTAATTGCAGCGCAAGTACAACGCCAAATATAATGTTAAAATTTAATGATTTCACCCAATTATTACAGACTTTTGTTAGGCCTAGTTCATCATCAATTAATTCAAATGTAAGCAACATGATACCCGAATTCGACCCTTCGATTAAAAATCATCGAATCGATTTGTGGCTGTCAAAAGTTAACGAATGCGCGCAGATCTATCGATGGGACGAAGCCCATATTATGCACTACGCGTTGCCTAAACTTGTCGGTAATGCGAAAAGATGGTATCAAGGCCAAACCTCAATATTACGTAACTGGCAGGAGTGGCAGGTTCTTTTATGCAAAGCTTTCCCGTCGGAGACTAATTACGGTGCTCTTTTGTCAGAAATGCTGGAACGACGACTAAGAGTCAACGAAAATTTAGACGAATATTATTATGAAAAAATTATGCTCTTAAACGCATGTGAAATTTCGGGGAAAAGGGCGGTTGATTGTATAATACACGGGATAGACGATCGGACGATCCGCGCTGGAGCGTCTTCGGGACGATTTACTGAACCGGAAGATTTATTTAAATTTTTAAAAGATGTATGTAAAGAGCAAAGAGACATCCTTAAAAATTCTAACGTAAGTAAGCCCCGCCAATTCTCTCAATCAGGTAATTTCCAAAATAATCAATCTATTTCACCTGTTATCACCTGTTTTAATTGCAAAGAAAGGGGTCATAAAGTTCAACATTGTCCTAAACCTATTATTAAATGTGAGGGTTGTCACCGTTACGGTCACAGTACGAACAGTTGTTATTCAAAAAATAACGTAAAGATGAATGACAAGCGTGTTATGTTGGTAGATAGTAAAAGTTCAAGTAACCTTAAATATTATAAAACCGCGGTTATTAATAATTGTAATTTGATTAAGTGTTTTATTGATTTAGGGAGCGATTGTTCACTTATTACTAAAGAAACTGTAAAAAAATTAGGATTAGACTTATCAATAGATTGTTTACCATCTGTGAGAGGCGTTGCTGATGTGATCATTCCGATATTAGGTAAAACCTTTTTCTCTTTGCGCATTGATTCTGTTGAAGCCCGTATTACCGCATATGTGATTGACAATCATCATTTACATGTTCCATTACTTATTGGTCAAAATTTTACCGAACAGCCGGATATCATTATTACAAAAACCGACACGTCATTTAATATTTTATCACGCAACTCCATACTGGAACTTCCCAATGTTGTTGAAGATTGTTTCAATAGTAGAAAAATTAAATTATTCGTTTTATTGGACTCAAAAATAAATAACGTAGGATTGTTAAAATGCTATTGTTCAGATTTGAAGGATACTGATGTATATATTTCAACTACTTATAGAAATATTAACGGTCAGGAATATTTGATTCCAGAAGGTGTTTATAGGGTCCGACAAGGGGAATGTCATTTACTTATATTGAACGTAACCTGTACTAAAGACTTAATACCATTGTATTTTTTAAAAGATTCGATTATTGCACGTGCTGTTCCAGCTGCTCACGATGATATCACGGGAAAGTTTTCTAAAAAACAATTGCAATGTCTGGCTGCTCGCATTTTGGAGCCACTTGATCGAAATGATATACTTATTAACTCAGATTTAACTTGCAATCAAAAAGACATAGTTTATAATTTAATTAATAAATATCGCGAGTGTTTTGCACAGAATTTATCCGAATTAGGTTGTACTAATATTTCTGAGTTGGAAATTAAGTTAACGGACGATACTCCCGTAGCTTATCGTCCTTACCGTCTTAGTAATTCGGAGAAGGAAATAGTTCGTGGCATGGTTAGAGAGTTAGAGGAAAATGGAATAATCGAGGAATCTAATTCTGCATACGCTAGCCCGATTCTTTTAGTTACTAAAAAGACGGGCGGTTATCGATTATGTGTCGATTATAGAGCTCTTAATCGGAAAACTGTTAGAGATCTTTATCCACTGCCACGGATTGACGATCAAATAGATCTTCTTAGTGGAAATTCATATTTTATAAGTCTTGATATGGCTAGTGGTTATTACCAAATTCCTGTTAAAGAAGATTGCAAACATTTAACGGCTTTTGTGACTCCCGACAATCTTTATCAGTTTAGACGTGCTCCGTTTGGTCTAGCTAATTGCCCAGCCGTTTTTCAAAGGGCCGTTAATAGAATGCTTGGAAAGTCCCGCGGAAAATGTGCCATAGCATATATGGACGATCTCCTCATTTCAGGTAAAGATTTCGATGAGTGTTTATGTAAACTTGAGCAAACTTTTATCTTGTTAAAAGAAGCTGGATTCACGCTAAACCTTAAAAAATGCCGTTTCTTTGATACGGTAATTCATTATTTAGGTTACGAAATATCTGTTGAAGGGGTAAGACCAGGTAAAACAAAAATTGAAGCCGTTATTTCTTTTCCCGAGCCAAAAAATGTTCATGAAGTTCGTCAGTTCATGGGACTAGCGAGCTACTTTAGAAAATTTATTGAGAATTTTGCTATGATAGCAAGGCCGTTAACTGACCTAACAAAGCAAAGCATTCCTTGGAGTTGGGAACAACCACAACAGGAGGCATTTGTTACGCTAAAAGAAAAATTAACTCAACGTCCCATTTTATCTATTTATAATCCTACCTTTATTACGGAGTTACACTGTGATGCCTCAAAAGTTGGGTTAGGTGGTATTCTACTTCAAAAAGAATTCTCTAACTCTTATTTGAAACCAGTCGCATATTTCAGTAGAAAAACTACCATTGATGAAGAAAAATTGCATGCATACGAACTGGAAACTCTAGCTGTGGTTACCTCATTAAGTAGATTTAGAGTATATTTGTTAGGAAAGTCGTTTACTATCATCACTGACTGCAATGCATTAAGGTCTACTTTCTCGAAAAGAGATATAATACCGCGCGTAGCTCGTTGGTGGATAGCACTACAGGAGTATGACTGCTCTATTGAATATAGACCAGGGCAGGCAATGCAGCATGTAGATGCTCTTAGTAGAAATCCACTACCTTGCGTCAGTGATCATGATAAAAGTGAGCATTTGACACGAATACTTCATATTTCTCAGGATGACTGGTTACTAAGTCTGCAATTGACCGATCCTAAAATTGTTCATATTCGTTCTGCTCTCGACGACCCTCATTATAAGGAAATGGTTGATATAAAACAGAATTTTGTCATAAAAAATAACCGTGTGTACCGAAAAGTTGGAAATGATCTTAAGTTGGTAGTTCCTAAATGTGCTAGATGGCAGATTTGCCAACGAAATCATGATGATATTGGTCATTTTTCGGTAGATAAAACTCTGGAAAAAATTAAGAAGGATTTTTGGTTTTCAAAAATGAAAAAGTTTATAACCAAATATGTTAAATCATGTTTGCATTGTGCGTTCGGTAAAGAGCCAGCTGGTCCAAAAGAAGGATATTTACATAATATACCAAAAATCGACATACCGTTTCATACAGTTCATGTGGACCATTTAGGACCATTTGTAAAAAGTTCCCACGGTAACCAATATATTTTATTGGTTGTAGATGGTTACACTAAATTTTGCCTGATCAAACCAGTACGAAATACAAAGTCAGGCCCTGCGATTAAGATTTTAAAAGATATTTGTTCCACTTTCGGATATCCAATCCGATTGATATCGGACCGTGGATCTTGTTTTACGTCGCAGGAATTCAAACGTTTTTGCGTGGAATCTGAAATTCAACATATTCTCAATGCAGTTTCCGCCCCTCGTGCGAATGGCCAAGTTGAGAGGTACAATAGAACTATTCTAGATAGTCTTAGAGCTTATTCTGATTCTTCAAATGAAAATAAATGGGATCAATACATAGGTAAAACACAGTGGGGAATCAACAACACTCTCAACAAGGGAATAGGTAAAACACCAGCGGAAGCACTATTCTGTAAACGTCCTCTGAGTAAAGGTGAAGGTAGGTTAGGTGAGGCATTGCTAGAAACTAGACATAATGATAAAAATGTTGACACAATAAGGCAAGAAATAAGCGCACACATAGATAAAGACCAGCAGCAACAAAAGCATAGGTTTGACAGAAAAAGAAAGGATGCTAAAGTATATCAAATAGGAGATCTTGTAAAAATTTTGAAAAGCATACCTTCTAACGAAGGTAAAAGTCGTAAACTTCTACCAAAGTATACGGGTCCCTTTCAAATAACCGGTGTGTTAGGAAATGATAGATATGAAGTTTCCACTATACCCGGCTCGAAAATTACAAGAGGGAAATATTCAAACGTTTGGTCCGCGGATCGTATACAGCCATGGATCACTATTTCTACTGAACAGAGTAACTCTTCAGATGAAGATGATGATGATGATGTACTTGAGGCTTGATAAAAGATTTGTAAAATGGGAAAATTGATAATATTAAGTATTTTTGTTCTAAGTTGAGTTTTGAAAATTTGTTTCTTTTTGTTTTACATGATACCAATAATGTGATTTCCGATAATTTTAAATAATTCATAATCTGGAAGTCTGACACGGTCGTTAAGTCCTGTAGCTAGATAAACTCTTGACTTGACGGTGAGAGGTCAGGTGCAGATTTGACTTTGATTGTGAGCTACGCGAGTATTGATATCTCATCTGGAAGTCTGAAGCGGTTGTGGAGTCTTGTAGCCACATAGGCTCTAGACTTAACGATGAGGGTTCAGGTGCAGATGGGAGTAGAATTGTGCGACGCTGACATCTGGAAGTCTGGCGCGGCAGTAGTGTCCTGTAGTTAAACATACTCTTGACTTAGCTGTGAGGGGTCAGGTGCAGATGTGAGCAGAAGTGTGAGATGTTGACATCTGGAAGTCTGCAACGGTCGTGGAGTCTTGTAGCCACGTAGGCTCTAGACTTGGCGATGAGGGTTCAGGTGCAAATGCGAGTAGAATTGTGCGATGTTGATATCTGGAAGTCTGTCACGACAGTGGAATCTTGTAGTTATACATACTCTTGACTTAGCTGTGAGGGGCCAGGTGCAGATTCAACTAATGGTTTGAACAACTAGAGTGAATTATTGGTATCTATGTGATGTAAAAACTATTAATGTATTCTTATTAGATTTATAAGTTTGAGGACAAACTTAGTGGTCAGGATGGCCGAATGTTAGATATTATTGGCACAGATATAATTATATTAATAAGTAGTCTGTACTTAAATAGTTACATAACATTGTGAGCAGGTAATTAAGATACTGGCTAAAAACAGGAGGATAGAATGGGCTGTCAAATATATGACGGATTTAAAAACGGAGTGATTAAGTACTCTGTGCTGATTATTATGATTCTGAGCTAGCCATTAGCTATTCTTCGTAAAATAAATATATTATAACTGATATTCAAGAAGTTTTTATTAATAGATAAGAGAAATAAACGGCTTTCAGTGAATACATAGATTTGCCGCTGGTATCTGCAAGCCATTTACATCCACACGTTCTAAAATCTCACAACTAAACGACTACAAAATTTTCTCTATTCAAAGGAACCTCATTTCCTATATTGCTTTTCTGAAAATAAACGCCTTTAGTAGCCAGTTGGAGATCGAACTCAAACACTGGAGGCGGCGCCCGGCCCGCCACTCGCCGCTCGCCGGCAGATCTCATCGCGATATTGAAATAGAAATACTTCACGAACAATACTTTATGAAATAACGAAATTCATTACAGATAAAAGATCGTGAGCTTGAAATGATTTATTTAAAACCCGGCCCTTTAGTTATCTCGCTCTGAATGAATGCCATTTTATTTAGGCAGGTATTATATTATGTGGTTCCAATGAAGTAAGTTTTTGAGAGCAAGTTCGTGTTTCAGTGATACTTTCAGTCCCAGTCAGACGGTGTTTTGCTATTTACAAATTTAGTTAGCGAAGTAGAAGAACCATACCAGAAGTAGTATAAACTTGTAACCGACAAAAATATATATTTTTAGAACTATTATCATATTGGCTTTTGAAAATTTTATCAACAGCAGTTCTTGAAGTAAGGGTGACAATGAGCACCTATGGTTTCATATTCTTATGTAATAAATTTGCTTCTACACTAACAGAAACTTGAGCGCATCACACGTCACGGTTATTGTATTCTGATAAAGAGAGGCCTGATCTAAGCTTCAACTAGGCTTCAAACCAAAGAATTTAAACCAATGAAAAATACCATAATACTGATCGCATCTTAGTAATCTTACTTGCCTTAACCTAAACGGGATTCATGAATAATAAATGAAAATATTTATGAATAGCTTAAATTCAGCGGCGGGTTATTGAGTGATAAAACGGTTCGGAGTGTAAGGATGAACCCTTAAAATTGATATTGCAGAGAGCGAAAGGTCTTCCGGCGGTCGATAGCGCGGGCTATGGCGGGCTATGGCGGGCTATGGCGGGCTATGGCGGGCTATGGCGGGCTATGGCGGGCTATGGCGGCCTATCCATTACTTGTGTGGAGTAAACGTTTTATTTACTCCCATATACTGCGGCTAAATTGAGAATATTGTCAGTTTATTCATAAATGAAATCTATGAGCTTAATTTTACAATTCACCACTGAAAGTTTCAAAGATAAATTATTTTATTTTATAGTAGATACATGTTCACCATCACGACGCCTAGAACACTATGAGTATGACTATAAAACCAACACGGAAGTTTAGATAAATTGCAAAGGAAGTTGGCGATTGATGAAAACAGTTAGGTACATGCTTTACTTATGAATAAGGAAAATGTTTAAATAGTAGTTTTATATCTGGTCTTGATATCAAGAAACACAACCTAACATGATTCAAACATATCATCCGCCCTGCAGGACTGAGAAATGATTGCATTTCGGTCGCGGTCTCGGAATCTGTTGTGATTGAAACTAAACTGAAGATTTATGATCATAAATCGCGTTTCGCGAGAACAATGGCACATGCGCCTCGGTTGCGGTGATGCCGTGGCGTCCATCATTCACGCCGCGAACTATTGACACGTTCGCTTCGAGCCTATTTTTTAGCATCGGAAACGTCACGCTCGTATCATTCTCATAAAATAACGGGTCCATCGATATATTGAATATACGGATCAAATTAAAGTCGACTTCACAGCCCCTAGCATGTACTTGTTTCCAACTGATCCGCACGAAGTTTATAAGATAATAATGTCACTGAGAAACACACCTTCTACGGGTTACGATGAATTTCCTACACATTTACTAAAAGAAGGAGCAATGGTTTTGGCACCAGTGCTAGCTTATCTGATAAACCTATCATTTTCCCAAGGAATATTCCCGGACTCCCTTAAGGTTTCTGTTGTTAAACCGATTTTTAAAAAAGGTAATAAGAAGGACATTAAGAACTATAGGCCTATTGCGTTAATACCTATTTTACCTAAAGTATTTGAGAAAGCCATACATACCAGAATTACAAAATTTTTCTGCAAACATAATACTTTAAATGAAAATCAATATGGCTTCCAGAAGGGTAAGTGTACAACACTAGCAACGTTCAATTTAATGAATAGAGTTCTCCAGTACGTTGATAAATCACTATCCGTAGTAGGAATATTTTTTGACATGAGCAAAGCGTTTGATTGCGTTAATCATTCGATCTTGCTAAAAAAATGTGAAGCCTACGGTTTAAGAGGACCAGTATTGAACTGGCTCAAAAGTTACTTAAGCAAAAGGAGCCAATATGTCGAAATCAAACATGTAGACAACAAATTGTTTGAAAGAAGTCTTAAATCGGATATCAAACTTAATAACACTGGCGTGCCCCAAGGTAGCATACTCGGCCCGCTTTTATTCTTAATATATATTAATGACTTACCAAAAATAACTAACCACTACTGTACACTGTATGCTGACGATATATCTGTAATAATTCCCCATGACAACAAAAATTCAAAAGAATTCCAACAAGACATAAACGACACAATTAATCAAACCATAAATTGGCTCACAAAAAATAATTTAAGCGTCAACCTAAGCAAAACCAAATATCTACAATTTTATAATAAGCACCTGAATAATAGACAATTAAAAATTATGCACAATGACCATATATTGACTGAAGCACATTCAGTAGTATTTTTAGGAATAGCACTAGACAACACCTGTACATGGAAGGCACATATACAAATGGTTTGCAACAAGATAAATAAGTTTGCTTATGCATTGTGGAGACTGACCAGAATAACCAATGAAAAAACGGCACTAATTGCATACCACGGCTATGTGGCCTCTATACTAAAATATGGTGTTGTACTTTGGGGTAACTCAGTAGACGAAAAACGAGCATTTATAGCGCAAAAGCAATGTATCCGTGCTATTTGTAATGTAAAGAGTACAACAAGTTGTAAACCACTATTTAAAAGGCTAAAACTACTGTCATTTCCATGTATTTATATAAGCGAAATATGTAATTTTGTGCATTCCCACCCGCATCTATTTAAAACGAACGAGGAAGATTGTGGTAATTATAGGGGAAGATTTCCTCGCAAACTAGTGCTGCCCTCAGCAAAATCTGTTAAATTTGGTAAAAATGCGTATTCTATGGCTATTAAAATTTATAATAAATTACCAGTAGAGATGAAACAAAAATCAGTGACCACCTTTAAAAGGTCACTCAACATGTGGCTTATAGATAAATGTTATTATTCTGTTACTGAATACCTCAGCGACAATATAAAAATGATGTAATACATATAACTTATTTTGGATGAAATTACATAATCTAATTAATTATAATACATTGTTGAATTTAAAAATTATAAATATTATTTAATCATTGACATAGAATTTAATTATAATAATATAGAATATATGAATTATGACAGGAAAAATTGCATAAAAATAAATCGTTGACATTGAGGTATTCATAATATATAATTGACAATTGACATTGAATCTAGTTAATAATAATTGATATAAAATAGGTACATGAAATATGACAGCAAGAATAACTAAATTAAATTAAAATATTACAATAAAATAATAATTGGCATTAATAAATTAGACATAAAAAATTTAATTTATCGATCAATTATATAATTATAAGTGACGAATGTAATCTGTGCTTGACTTATTTATAATATTTGCATGCTTTTAACTTTTAAGAAGCTAAATGTGAGAAACGTGTAATATAACTACCAACTTGCAATGTACCACATTTATGGCAAATAAATGAAATGAATGAATGAATTGAACAATAAAGCCGTATTTATGAGCGAAGTGAAATTAAATCCCAATAAATACCATTGTTCGGGATTTGATCGCAACATTACTGTTTGAACTACGTATATTGTCAATATCGAGTTCTCTCCTCGTGATTTACTTTATAAATTACTGTAACAACAACAGCCCTTTTATGTAATGCTGAGGTCGCTACGCTATCCTGCTAGATAACTCATCCAAACAGAGAGACGTCGTTCCTCGCGCCACCCAATACGTTGGTGTTGTATTAATATGCAAACAACAAACGGACATCCAATCCACCGGCGACAGGACGACTCCTGCGTACTGTGGACATGTGTAACTAACTCTAAATACACACCCTCACCCGCTGCCCTATACTATGATTACCTTCGTCGGGGGTGGAATATGCAAATATTGTTCTGTAAATACACCACACAGTAATAGTAAGTATTAGTATTATGTAGGCTACTAATTTAATTAAGTTTCTGTCTCCGTATGAAGGTATAATCATATTTCCGAAACCATATTGTCTTAGTTTATACGTTACATCAGTGTACTTATATAATTAGAGAAATAGTGATATCCTTCAAATCAAGCCCTCATAACATATCCAGCTTTGATAAAACGAATCTTAACGTAATACATATAAAGGAGTGTGATTTAGAAATGTTTTTATTATTCATATGTTTAATGAATTATTCATTTGTTTTGACCCAACAAAGTATAATTTATAATGTAGACGCTACAAGAAATAGCACGAACAGAACGGTTGGAAAGTTTAGGGAATGTTCCGGCGACGAAAAACCCTTCACAATGTACAAAACATTCAGAAAACATTGATGTCGGTCGTCGGGCACTCGCTCCTTGAGCTTAGTGTCGCGGATACAACGTAAACTTGAAAGTACTTAAAATCTGTGTTATAATTTCTGTTGATGCCCTTCGGTATCACGCAGCCTCGTAGTCACGTATATTCAGCATCAAGTTTGTAAACCCATCACAAAAACATAACAAGGGAAACAAAATTGTATGTAGATTGTAGGTGTGTATTGCGATATAATATCACGAAGAGCTTTAAGTCGACTGTTTTCATTACATCAGTCATTTTATAAAGTTATTCAACATTTTAATTCTGATAAAAACTGGCCAAGTCAAATCTAACCTAATTTAAGATCTCACTTTTTTAAATAACAGCAGTTGTTATAGGTATCCAACAAAGCAAAGAAATAGAATTTAACAGTTGTTCATAATGTTGTTTTGTTACTATAAATACATATTTCGATTTTACATAGAACTTGGCACTCATTTAGATCTCCATTCTTTTTGCGGCGAAGCCCACAGCCAAGCATATTTTTTGTATTGAACTTGGCTCTCCTTTTTTACATTTATGTTTTTGGTGGGATATGAAAACTAAATCATTGAATGAACGAAAAGAAAGCCAGTTGTCAATAAGTGTCGATATACTTTACATAGTAAGTACCTACATATGATAGTATGTACATACGAGTATATTCACAAAAACCGGGGCTAGTGTTGAGACTGAGCTACCGGTGGCCTTAATCTGCTCGCAGTTCGTTCGCTTACCGAGCTTAACGACTACCTCGGAGTGTTAAAAGATCAGCAGCTGGAAAAAGCTAACGTAAAGCAATGTATTAATCGCTCCAGCAACCGCGGCGGCGGCGGCGGCGGCGGCGGCTCCTAACGACCCGAGCGCGACGTTGTTTGTGTAAAACATGACTACATGTGTGTTTGAAAAATATGCGGTCAAAGATTTACACGTTCGACTAGTGGGCTAGTGTTGCTTAATTTGGAAGCAAAAAGTTACAAGTATAGTAACTAAATTCCTATGATTAAAATATGATTTTGATTTTCGCTATAGTGGTAGCTGAGTCAGAGTGAAGTGGCTAGTTTAAGAGCGTCGAAGAATAGATGGTTCCGGGACGGATTCCTTAATTTCCCAGGGACATAGATATCCACCTATATTAGACAACATAGTGGCATCAAAACGCCGTGTCATTATCGTGACGAGAACGTTCGATTACCTTTCGACAAGACATCGTCAGAATGACAAGGCGCGATGGGACCGCGACCCGCGTACGCGTGAGTGCGTTAAATTCCAGAAATTACTGGAATTGGGTCACATGCCCGAGTCACCTCATGTCGCTCCCTTCACTGCCGGTAGCCCTACGTGGATGACGTCACAAGTCCCGTAATTAAGAATTCTTGGGAGCCGCTTCGGACTTTACTTGTCGATTGCAATCTCCGCGGCCATCTGGGCGGCGGTGGCGGGTTTTCCAGCGACAGTTTAATTATCGAACAACCGACTTGCCCCCCGCATCGGGTATTTATATCGCTTTCAAATCTTGACTGCTTTGGGGCTTCCAGATGACATTTTTAATCAATTCAAGTTAATTGGTTTACATATCAAAGGTGAAAAGTTTGATTAAACGCAAGAGCAACAGTATACAGGAGAGGAGAAATTAAAATACATTAGAATAAAGAAAAAACGTTTGGTAATTTCATAAGTATGATTGAGTTATATTTTGCACAAGATTTTTATAGAAAAGTATGTTTACACGAGTGTTACACGAGTTAGTTTTTCATCCATATCGAGAAAACCAAAAAAAAACTGACACAGAAATAATATTTATTATTAATGTTTATTATTTCTGTCTGTCTATCAGCCCGTTTTTTCTTAGGAACGCATAAAGGTATCAAGTTTAAATTTCAAGGTTTGCAGTTATTTGTAGCTGTGAAACAATCAAACTTTTAGATATGTTTTGCACTCACAAGAAAATTATGACTAGGATACCCTCGGTTCTCCATCGCGCCAGTCCGAAGCGTACTTGGCCGGTTTTACTTATTTAAGCGACAGGTAGATAATGCTGATTTCTACTGCCTCTTATTTGAAATTTTTCAGGAGAATGTAAAAGAAATACTTCCATGCTAGATAAAAAGAGCAAATAAAATTATTGACTATGGCTATACAGAAAAAACTATATAGAATCATTATTTACGTTTAGGAATAGTACCGTATCTTAGGCAGAAAGGGACCGGTTGGTCAATCAATTTCTTCCGTTGAATATTTATACATTGAGAAATTAAGAGGAGAAGAGAAGGGAAGAGATATTACCAGCCTGAGATGAGATGCCGGCAAGCATGCTGGTGCACGACGCAACAAGACGCGGTGCGGCTCGGCGCGGTGCGGCTCGGCGCGGTGCGGCTCGGCGCGGTGCGATGCGGCGCGGTGCGGCGCGGGGATTGTTCCGGCTGAGACTGAATGATAAATGAGGGATAAAAGCTTTCCCCCGCTTAATTCGCTCCTGGGGGCCACGCTTCACTGACTTTCTCTACTGCCAAGACAATTGTTAAAGTCTTTGCGTTTTTTTTCACGCGAGTCTTGTATGTATGTATGTATGTATATCTGTTTGTACAAACAAACATACATATGCATGTAATATTCTTTATTACTTCGTATCTTACAAACCTCTGAACGATTTTATATACTTGAAATATCCTTAGATTCGTCTTAATAACCCAAGTGTTCTTGGATAAGTGAAAGTTATTCTATTCTATTCTATTCTAAATTAACAAAACTTATATGGTGGATGTGAGATGCCATTGTTTGAAGTATCAATAAATAAAAATAAATCGATTAACGCAATATCAAATTAAAATATCAAATTAAAGAACTTAGGTACCATAAGGATTTTAAAAAGGTATATCATGATAGGTATTTTGATAGCAGGCGGGTTTTTTTTAATTAATTTATTAAGTTACTAAAAATACAAAATAGTTCTTACATATTATACATATAATTAGGTTCGTAAGACACAAGGAAGATGCAAAGTATAAGTACGTAATTGTCGTTTCTGCAAGATAATTAAAACATAATTAATCGATATAACTTATTATTTTATCTTCTAACGTCATGCTATTACTTGATATTGGTCTGTCAGACCCGTACCTTTCCGTAGGGTCCGCGGAAAGAGCATATTAGATAGGTCGGAAACGGCAGTTATATTTCAGGAATGCTGTTCCGAGGAACACTCTGGAATGAAGACATAGAATTTTCCTTATTTCCCGGTTTTATCCCAATTTTAGGGTTCCAAAGTAAAATCGGAACCCTTATAAGTGCGTAAGTGTGCATGAACATGTTAATGTTAAGTACGGCATTGTAAATCACCGCATGTTGATGCCAATTGACCGAACTACACGACAGAAACAGAGCACACTGAAAACCAGCGGTTGGGGCACTCCGCCACAACTAATGCTGAGTGTGTTCCTTTTTCGCCGTGTTTCGCAACAAACTTTAGCTCCTCTTATTTTGTTTTCTAATAGCATGCATTTTTTTTTGTTATTTTAGTTTAATTTGTTGTGTAAACTGGCGAATAAAGTTATTCTATTCTATTCTATTCTATTCTATTCTATTCTATTCTATTCTATTCTATTCTATTCTATTCTATTCTATTCTATTCTATTCTATTCTATTCTATTCTATTCTATTCTATTCTATTCTATTCTTATAGTTTCGTCATGTCCGCCCGTTTGTCCATCTGTTCCTTTGTCTCTCTGTTCGAAGTCTGAACCAAAGCGCCGAGAACCTTAGTGCTAAAAAGCTGTAATTTGGCATGGATATACATATTTACTAAAATTCCAGAACCATAGAATAGAAAAACAATTGAAAAACATTTTTTTAGGTTACTTCCCCTACAGATAGCGTAAGGACGAATTTTTTATTCATCGCTTGCCCTACTGTGTTTGGTATCGTAAAAAGCTCTTCTAAAAATATCAAGACCACTAATTCCACGAAATCTAAGACCATTTTTGGAATTAGGGTGGCGAAAGCCACTTTAAATATTATAATTTTGGTTTTTTAAATATTATAATACCACTTTAAATATTATAATTTTGGTTTTTTAAATATTATAATACCACTTTAAATATTATAATTTTGGTTAGAGTCAAATGTCCTCCCCTCCCTCTGCTGGCTAATCGGTTGGAGTTGGGCAAGTGAAAAATTCCCAAAAATTATGTAATGAATTTACAAGGAAATCTATCACGGCTATGCTAGCATAAATATACCTTTTACAACTATCTATACGATAATAATTATGTTTTGAAAAACCTAATATCAAATTCATTCTTAGTTACTTTAAGGTGATAAGTTTCATGAGTGAGTTCTATTTTACTCCTCGTTTCCTATCATCACCATTTTAATATTGTTTAAAAGCCACGCTTCGGAACTGGTATCGATAAGTCGTTTTACAATGATTATACGCTTGGCCGCTATAATACCGTGCCCCCGTGATCTGTGCCCCGGGAGAGGTAACACGTAATCAAGCGCGTATCCGGGCAAACACTGATATTGGCGCTGAACCCTTTCCCAACTCCACGATTGAATTTTAAAGTGGCCTCACAAAGGCCCATAAATAAAACACCCTTCATTAAGCAATGAACGCTGCTTTTATCAGATTTCACCGGAGATAATAAACTGTTTTCTGAAGGCACGATTACCAAATTTGAAAGTCAAATATTTATTGGCATTATCCGTTTAATTACAGCGACCGCGATATTCGGTGATATATCCGGAGAACTCGAGATCTACCGATGATGAGCATACCTATTTGGACAAGAAAGTGTTTCATTCAATATAATAGGTTTAGAGAATGTCCGAATCCGATGAAACTTTGATGTTGTGACGTGAATTAGTTACATGATTTGCATATGCGGAGCTACACGGGCGGATTAGGAGCGCTGACCCACTTGAATACGCCTACGTGTCGTGGACGAAAGATATTTGCTATTCAGATTGAAGGAGTGCGGTCTCGCGGCGGCGCGCGGGTGGAGGGGCCGGCCGCCTGGCCGCCTGGCCGGTGACGTGACCTTAATGTCGTGATAGATTGTCGTCTGGAGCTGCCTTTGGGACATTAAAGTGCGCTTTATCTCTCCGCCCGCAGCCGGTAATTGTGGTGCTGTCGGACCGTGTCAGACGCCGAGCCGCGCCGAGCCACGCCGCGCGGAGACAATTCCAATTGCTCTCGTCGCCTTCCGCGGCCGGCGGCCAAAGGAGCCGGCGCTATTGAAAAAATAGTTAATCTACCCTTTGTTACAGTTATCGCTGCACTGACTACGTTACGTTCGCGAGTATTGCATCTCAAGTCATTTTCTTCCAATGAAAAATGGACTGGAGATACGCTTCGGTTAAAGTACTCTTTTCCATTCGTGTTGTTATAATGCTCGATATGAATAGGTACTTTATTTCTGAACATAGTCAATGTCACCTGTAATTCTTAAATACCGATAATAATCAGATGCATATTGCATTTTATATTTGTCTTTTTTCTATAAAATGTACGGTACACAGCGATGTAATTGAAGATCAGCCAGCCAGCCAGCCAGTTAGAGCCAGCGATTTCACAATTTATCCTTGAGAACGATCTTATAAATAAGGAAGAATTAGAAGACACCGCGAATAGAAGTTCCACCGCAGTGACTTGCAGCTTGGCGGCCGTTCAATTGCACAAGGCTCTTAATGTACGGAATTTAATCTACTTGGTCGTTCTATATTATGAACAACCAGAATTACTTGGAAAGTAACAATTTCCGGCGATTCTAAAGTTAAATCAGTACCTACACTGATCGCGCGAGTGACTGATCAAAAGGATAAAGCTTTGAATTATGCAAAATATGGATATTATTGAGCTTTTAGTTGGAATTCCACCGCACTAGTAATGTTTCACAAGTCAGGTAGAGTCAAATCAGCCTAAGGTATTTTTGTTGAATAATGTCTTTCAGACATTAGGTATAAAAAATTACTTGATCTCAAAAACGTGTCTACGTACCCGCTCGTACACATTCAGAGTTTTATATTTATTAGAGATTTATAAGTGGATTGAAATTCTTTAATGACTGCAGAGCGATGTAACGTTGGCACATGGCACAGGGCCGCGGGCGTATCTTTTCGTACAGGTTTCGGGTGGAATACAGACTTATTTAGCTGTTGAGTAGGTTTGAGCCTATAGGTATGCAGACTACAGACACAGTTCTATGTGTCTATCGACGTAGTCATTTAAGTAACCCGAATAAATTATGAATTGTGTATTTAAAGTAAGAATTTACATCATACGGGTCATTTCTTTTGTTAAACACAAAGTATTAACATGAATAGTTTTAGTTTTTGACTATTTCATTTCACAGCCCCACCGATGTTGTTAGATACGAATACGGACTAGGTATGTTAAACGAATTAAAAGTATTTTTTACCTTCTCTATTATAATATTATGTTATTGAACATGATACTTGACTCCTGTTCATGTGTAAATGTCGCTTCTAATAAAGTATAATTTCCCGGTCCCCACTAAGACTCTCCGTGTCGGTATTCAGCACAGGACATTATAATTCCAACTTGGCAAGGCAGTTAAGCGTAAAAATATTCCAGCTAAGCATATCCACAGTAAAGAATCCAATAAAACTAAGAACTGGCAGCGGACCAGCGTTGGAGCAGATATTTAAATTCGGTTGAGGTTTCGAGAGCCCGGTTTTTAGTACCACTAGCGGTTCATGCTTCACTATGCGTTTATATGTTAATACATACTTTACTTCAAATATCAATAACTGATAACTTATAACTCAACTACAATACTCCAGCATTCACTGATAGATATTTGGATTTAGGTACTTGACAATGGCGTGAAGAAATAATTATAAAATTCAATTTGCATTTTAATAATTTTTATCGCCTAATTCTTTTAGTTGTCGATCCAAATCTAAATAAGATGAATTATGAAAAAAGTTTCACCGTTGTTTCTGTCAAATTATACGATCTTTATAATTAAGTAGTGGCAAGGGTTGAGCACCCCGCTGGGCGCCCCCTGCTGGGCGTGGGCGCGGTCCGCAGCTTGCAGCCATCGCCGTGGATATTTAAATGAAGCTCAAAAGATGGTAATTGCCCGCGGTCCACCTCATAACCGCATTTGATTTGTAAATGTTGACGCAGTGAATCTTTGTTATTCCATTAATTCTTATTTTGTTATTAAGATTTTTGAAGGTAAGGATCATAATTGTATTAACAGCGATTATATTTTATTAATATTTTCTTTGTAATTATTTTATTTCATTCGTGATTTATAGCATTCGTACATAATTTAAATAAACTCTACAAAATGCTACACATTCATAATCCCACACTAGGATTCCCTGTGCCGTGGGAGCCATGTGGGAGCCATGTGGGAGCCAGACAACACACAAGACGAGGACATACACCCACATCGAGAACACAAATTTGATTTCATCATTCAAATTTCCGCCTCGATGGACATCGAAGCCAGGACCCTTGGTACAACGATCCGATATGGTAATCATTACGCCACACGGTTCGTCAAAGCATTAACGTAAAAATCATTGAAGTATTAGTGGATATCGAATATAAATGTATTGCGATTTTGGCACAAAATACATATTACGTCGGAGTCTTTTGATCACGTCTCCCTCCTGTGCGCGACGCGCATTCGTGACTATTCTGTGGCAGATATATACAAAAAGTTGAAAATCTTTTTCTAGTAATTAACCACACCTACAATCAACCTGATGTATGTCATCACTAGAGACCTTAGGAAAATATATGTTATTGGAACATGCCTTCAGTCGCGTGCAAACATTGTCACTGATTCATGGGTCTAGAGATAGCGTCATCGACTCACACATGAGTGTCGGTAGTCACCGTTTAAAGTAAGTTGAAGAACAGAACAAAAGCACTCCAGACTCCAGTATTACTTCTGGATATGTATTTTGACTTACTGCTGGTGTTTTATAAACACGTGGTAATTTGCTTCAGTGTGGATGGTTCAAGGGTCGGTAGTCATCTTACGAGGCTGCCTTTTTTGAGCTCAGCTGCTGTTACAAAGAAATCATCTCATTATTTCAGAATGTGATCAACGTATCTGATCTTATATTTCTAGTACTTATTTTAAAACACACAAGATTTGTTTAAATATTATTTTGAAGTTATCATCGTAGCTTCTTGTAAAAATGCCGATGCAACAGTTATTTCCTAGCTACAAGTTAATAACCAAAATAAATAATTTTAACTAGCATCATAATGGCTGTTGTTTTGCCAAGAAGTAGACATAAAGATTTTTCACTACATGAAACCAGCAGATTTTTCAATTATTAAAAGTTATTATTTCTGGTACAAATCGTTACATAAATGATGGGCCTATTTGTTTTAACACATTTTATAATGATGATATTTTCAAGGAATTATCTTTTTGGGTTCAAACGAAGTTTTTCTCAAACAAAACAAAAGTCTTCTGTGGAACAGTTGAACATATAATTTTTTTATAGTATGAAAGTATTAACACAGAGCTAGACAAGTGTCGTTGCATTACCGATCTGGGAAAGCCCAACAACAAGCAACCAAACACAAACTCACCAAGCCTTGTCCTCAGGTTACGGATGGAGTGTAAACATAATATGCAGTAAATTGTATGGATGTTCAATAACCACGGCCAAGAATAGCCGTCGCCGGCACCCGAGACGTTACTGATAGGATTCCCGGAGCGTGTGAGGCACCGGTTATTACTAAACCCTCTCGGGAATTTTCCATTATTGTGGCCAGAAGCTGTAGTAATAATATTACACGAATTGACTGAATAGCAGCACTCCGGTAGCGGTAAAGGAATATGTAATAATAAATATGGGTTTACAGTTCGATCAATATGTCAAGTAGGGTTACGGTGTTCAGAATAACTTGTTGAACAGAAGGAATGGAGCCACAGAAAATTTAATTTACAGCTAGAGCTCTACTTCTTATTAATAGGTAAGTACGCTGCAGACGTGGTAAATATAAAAGGTATTTTATTTAAAGAGTACCTAGTTGTTGCTTTGGTTTTAAAGAAAGGCGCGAGGAAGACTATGAAACTAGGGAAGTCTTAGTAATAAGAATTTTATTCCTCAAGTTAAAACAACAGAGATTGCAGTAAGGGGTGAGGCGAGCAGGCCATCTTTAATAAACAATGACAAGATTCGGTTTGTCAATCTTGTTATTCAATTAAATGATTGCAAAGATTGGACGCTGATATTTTAAATTATCTCATATTATTATTGTAACAGTAACATTCCAACAACCAAAACAACACGCCGTTGCGTAGGTGAAGTTGTGAAATAAGAGAAAAGCAATGCAAAAGTTTTGTAAGTAAGAAATAACACTTTCTCTGTTAGAGGCCGCGACCTGAGCCGAGATCTGTTATTAAACCGCCGCGGCATCTGTACAAGTAATTTGGAGCCCGAGCCGCAGTGCCCGCAGTCCCCGGCACTAGGGGCGAACTTCACCTACAGACAAAGTTCGCTCTCGCTAACTTCGCCATTGTACCCTGCGTTGTGCGCTGCGGAGTTAGCTGAAGGGATAACCCACAGAGTGTATTCATATTGTTAGGATGTTAGGAACAATCGTAGTGCAATAGTGGCTCGGGGTTTAGTTACAGTCACTACGGTGGATACTTTTGGCGTGTCTTTCATTTCGGTGTTTAAATTTTAAAAAATCTTTTGCACAGCAGTCAAGTGTGTGCCTTCCGGAACCCACTACAGTCTGCAATTCTGTTTGTTCTTAAAAATAATTGTAACACCAATAAAACATTGTCCGGCCCCCAAAATAAATAAAATTAAATGAACGCAAAATTTATATATTTTTATAAAAGAGTATATCAAATTATACTTTTTAACATAAAGTTAAATGAAATGCGATTCACTGTATTGAAAAGTTTAATAAACACACACAGTAATCACAATGAACGAAATAAATTGCAAATTAGAGCTGAAGGCGTGTCCGAGCGTGGTAACTATCGCGAAAACCAACAGCCGACTGCCGAGCGGCGCGGGCGCGGGGGGACACGTACCATTCGTGAGCGTCGAATGGTTTCAATATTCGCGTTCTTTAAGCCCCGTTTACAACGTATGTTTAAGGGTGCGTTACAGACTCCCCCTTTTGACCGACAACGTGCCCTCACGGACGGTCAAACCCACCACCGGAAACTAAAGACTTGCCTAAGGTTACTGACACGCATACATAAAATCCTACACGCGGACTTTACGAGGACGGCCACGCTTTCTCTGTGGTATAACTGGCTCAGGCTGACCACCCTCCCGCGAATGATAACGACGCAGATCCGACAGGTGGTATTTACCCAATACTTCCTCAGGCGTTGCGCAATTACCAAGCAGATAGGTGGTAGGACTTACCTTCTTTACGATCCGGTAAGGCCCATCCCTCTTAGGAGCCAGTTTCGAAGTAACGCCCTTACTTGCGTTACTCAGGACGTGACTGCGCAGGAGCACCAGGTCTCCGGGTTCGTACTCTTCTCCTTCCTGTCTGGTGTGATCCTTCCGAGCCTTTCTGATATCCTGTTGATGTTCAATCTTTTCCTTAGCAACACTCAACGTGTCGACGAGCTTCAAAAGGTAAGGGGTTACCTGCGGAACATAGTTTTCTGCGTCGATGACTGCACGGAGATCAGAGCGCGCGTCCAACGGAGAGCGGAGCTCTCGAGCAAACATCAGGTACGCCGGCGTTTGCCCCGTGCTACTGGAAATCGCAGAGTTGAGTGCGAAACGGATGAAAGGCAAAACTTCTGGCCATTGTCCATGAGAATTCCCTACGAATATTGATAGTTGTACCTTTAGATCACGATTTCGACGCTCCACAGGGTTGGCCTCCGGATGATAAAACGGGATCAGATTCTGCTTCACTCCGAGGACGAACATGGCCTGTTGCATGACATCAGCAACGAACTGGACACCATTGTCCGAGATCACCCGTCGCGGCACTCCAAAACGCAGGAAGACTTCCGATATTAACGTCTTAGCGCACGCTTCAGCCGTCGCTTCCATGAGGGCGAACACCTCGACCCATTTGCTGGCGCAGTCTTCCACGATCAGGATCCATCTCTCGCCACTAGGTCCTTTCGGCAGGGGCCCGAATAAGTCAACAGCTAATACTTCGAAGCGTTGAGCGGGTGCTGGTGTCTGCAGAAGACCGGAGGGCTTCTGATTAGACGGCTTATACCGCTGACACTCAATGCAGGAGCGGAGGTAGTCTTCGACATAGCGACGCATGCCAGTAAAGTAGTAACGGCGTGAAATCCGATGTAACGTCTTATCTACTCCAGCATGTCCAGCTGTCTGCGCATCATGGTTTTCTACCATTACCTCCTTTCTCATACTTTCGGGTACTACCAGCTGAGGTTCCTCGCTCTCCGGATCTGCATAACGGTAGAGGACACCTTGACTGAGGTAATACCCGCGGTCTGTCCACCTCTTGATTGCTACTTCCTCCTGACCTTCCAGCTCTTTCATAATCTTACAAATCTCCGTGTCGGCAAGCTGAGCATCGCGAACCGTCGTGGGATTCCACCTGGGTAAGTCGATGTGCACAGTGCACACACCACAGGTCTCCCTCTCTGCATCATCACATGGAGGACGGCTGAGCGTGTCAGCGATTAGGTTCGCCTTTCCGGGAGTATAATCTACCTTCAGGTTAAATGACTGCAACTTCATGGCCCACCTAACCAATCGTCCGGAGGGCGACTTGAGGGTCAGCAGCCACTTCAGGGGTTGATGGTCACTGGCAACCTGGACTTCATGCCCGTCGATGTAGCCACGAAATTTTTCGACAGCCCAGACGACGGCGAGAGCTTCTCTTTCCGTTGTCGAGTAGTTCCGCTCTGCAGATGACAGCAGGCGACTGGCATACTCGATCGGATGCTCATCCTTCGGTGACTCCCCCTGAAGTAAGACTGCCCCAAGTGCATAGTTGCTTGCGTCGGTCCTGAGAATGAAAGGTAAATTATAGTCAGGCTGGGTAAGTATAGGAGCAGAGGTAAGTAGCTTCTTGAGCTCATTAAAAGCGTTGATTTGCTCCACCTCCCATTTCCAGGTCTGGTCTTTCTTTGTTAGAATAGTGAGCGGCTGAGCCACCTTCGAGAAATTCGGCACGAATTTCCTGAACCAGGAGCAGGTTTGTAAAAACGTCCTCAAATGCTTGAGAGTCTGCGGTTCTTTCATCTCTGCGATGGCCACAACCTTATCCGGATCAGGTAATACCCCTTCGGGTGTGATGATATGTCCCAGGTATTTCACCTTATTTCGGGCGAACATGCATTTGGAGCGGTTAGCACGGAGCTTGAAAAGTCGAAGCCGGTCAAGCACAGCGCGGAGGTCATGCAGATGCTGCTCAAAGGTCGTCGAGATCACTATGAGGTCGTCAATGTACCCAAGTATCGTGACATCCTTGAGAGAGGCACCAGAGCGAAACCTGTCTGTTAACCTTTGAAAGGTTGCCGGCGCGTTCCTTAACCCAAACGGCATGCGTTTAAATCTAAATAGACCAAATGCCGTAACAAATGCAGTTTTGTCACGGTCTGACTCCCTGACTGCTACCTGCCAGTACCCCGATTGCAGGTCTATGGTACTCATGAAACAGCTCTTTCCAGTATACTGAAGTATATCGTCTATGACAGGTAAAGGGTATGAATCGCTTTTTGTAATTGCATTCATTAATCTATAGTCCACGCAGAACCTAAAAGTGCCATCTGGCTTAGGCACCAATAAAGCAGGTGCAGCCCATGCGGACTCACACTCCTCAATTATATCTTCCTTAAGCATCTTGTCCAACTGCTCCCTCATTATTTCCTTCTTATGAGGTGTTAATCGATAAGGAGGCATAGAAATTGGGACGTGGTCACCTGTATCAATCCTATGTTCTGCAAAGGGAGTGGGAAGTCCTCCCCCTGAACTGAAAACGTCTTCATACTCCTGTAACACCTCAGCAAGACGGCTCCTCTCTGGTGAAGACAGCATAACCCCTTCCTCCTCACGAAGAACATCAGCAGCAGCACAGCCCACGTAGTTCCTGCTCCGCTCCGTTCGCAAGGTGTGGAGGACCTGAGGGTGATCAGCCATATACCAAGAGTCTGAACTAAGGTCAATAACCAACCGAGCAGCGCGTAAGAAATCTATACCTAAAAGTGTATCATTATTTATAGCGTCCGGTAAAATAATAAATGCAGTAGGTATGACACGACTCGCAAGTTTGACATCAACGTCGACAAGCTTTACAGTGATATCCCGTACTACCCCGTCCGCTAATTTAATACTCAATGCACTTTCTCGAAAAGTATAATTTTGCTTTTGAAGCAACGCGTATAAACTCGAACCCGCTACACTACGTTTCGCAGCTGTATCTATTAAGCCAGTGCCACTATAACCGTTAATCTCAATACGCACTATCGGACGGCTGACGTCGACACTACTGACTACCGAAGACGCGTTCAACTCTGTTTGCTTTACATTACACGACTTTGGTTCATTATACATTGTTACATTGCAAAATGTTGATTCGGTGTACATTGCTGTATCCGACCTATCACAAATATTAGTTGGCATTACATTGAAAAATATTGGTTCGGTGTACATTGCTATATCCGAACTATTATTATTCTCAGCAGTATCATTGGAAAACAAATCGCATGAGTAGAATGAGTCTTTATTGCAATTTTCACACTGTGCACGAATAACACCGATTGCACCACAGCCGTAACACTTCACTGGTGCTTTCTTAGGGCACTGCGCACGAGAATGTCCACTTTTACGACAATAAACACAAAAAAGTTTACCTTTTTGTCCATTCCCGCTTTGAAATGCGGGGGCCGCCGACGATGTACTCACTGGGAAGACGCTCGACGCAGTCGCGCCAACCGCGGTCGGCGCGGGAACCGGACGACCCGGCGAGGCGCGCGCCGACCACGCGCTGCCGCCGCCGCTGCCGCCGCCGCCGCCGTCCGTTGAATTTGGCGCGCAAACGGACTGCGCGCTCGCCGCCCTCGGCGCACGCGATGTACTTACGGCGCCCCGCGCGAGCGACGCGCTGCCGTCGTGCGTATGCACGGGCGCGTTCGCGCGCGGTTGTATGGCTGTCGCTGAAGTATGAGTGAAGTGAAGTGAAGTATGATCTGCCAATGTCTCTTCTAGGGCCCTGCACTTCTCCGAGAGCATATCCAAACTATCACACGTTTCTCGGGTTATACGTTTTCTTATTGCGCGGTTCAAGAGGCCGTAGATTATGTCTATGCAGGCGCGCTCCTCTAGCTTGTATGGTAACCAAGCGAGGAGGGCGCGAATACGCGCAATAAATGTTTCGGCCCGTTCGCTTCCTTGCTCTTCGCTGAATATTTCTCTAAATATTTTATGAGGAGGCCTCGGAACTCCATACATCGCCCGTAGGCGCACGAGCGCATCAGTCCAGGTGGTGATGGAGTTTTTTATACCCCGGAACCACACTGCTGCCTCACCTTCCAACAGCATTGGAAGACCCTTCAGCGCGTGCTCGTCGCTCACGTACGTGCATTCCTTATATATGATGATCGCATCAATGAATGCCTCGAGCACGTTAGGGTCCTGGACTGCTCCACTGAATCGCGCTGTACATTTAGAAAAGTTACCACCGCCATGCGTCGCCGTCGCCCACAGGGGCGCGGGAGACGCCGCTATCGTCGCCGAAGACGGAGAGGGACTGGAATCTGAGTGCGAGGACTGCGCCGCCACGAGGGCTTCAACGAGCTGACGGTTTGAATCCGCCTGCGCCCGAGCGAACGCCTCCATCCACGTAGACATCCTCTCCTCCATTTTGCTCGGTCCACCATCAACTTCGAAGTCACTGTCGTTACCGCCACTTTTCCTCACACGACGAGGCATACCGAATACCGACAATTATTCGTAATTTCGTACAGATACACCGACGACAGTACACACGAAAAACCACGGCTAGCACTACACACCAAAATGGACTCGCCCGTTTTTTGGTATCGCCCAGGCGCCCGCGTTAAGTAACTACGACGCGCGCGCGGTTTGGACTCGAACGCGGCAGAGGATCCTTTGGCCCTATAGTTGGGCGTCCAATTTAACATAAAGTTAAATGAAATGCGATTCACTGTATTGAAAAGTTTAATAAACACACACAGTAATCACAATGAACGAAATAAATTGCAAATTAGAGCTGAAGGCGTGTCCGAGCGTGGTAACTATCGCGAAAACCAACAGCCGACTGCCGAGCGGCGCGGGCGCGGGGGGACACGTACCATTCGTGAGCGTCGAATGGTTTCAATATTCGCGTTCTTTAAGCCCCGTTTACAACGTATGTTTAAGGGTGCGTTACAACTTATATTAAAAATTGTAGTCCAATTGATACAATCACTATTAAATAATCACTATAAAAAAGTAAACAGAAATATCTGTGTCGGAATTTTTAACATTGAAAAAAATATCACTGTCTATTAAAGTTTCTCCCAGTGATCATTAAGTCTATAAAATTAAATTGACAACCTCCTGAACTTTCTCACCGCCATTATTGGAAAGTTATTAGAGATTGTCAGAACGATGACGCCATTATAATAATTATGACACGTTTACGAGTCAGAGCACCTGTCTGTCCTTTTTCATTAGAGATGAGAGCGGAGAGCTTCCAATATAATGTTGAGGGAGGTCTTCCCGTAAGTGACCTCAAATATCTTATGTAATAGCCTGTCAGTTAATAAAGAGGTATTACGTGGCCATCTGGTAAAGTGATTTACAGCAATATTGTTCAGGCTATGGACTTATTACAATGTCAGTGTAAGAGGGGGGGGGGGGGGAGTTATTGATGGTTATGGTGTTTGAAATTTGAATCATGGAATAAATCTCAAGTATTTATATAACGAGAAGCAAAAATTGCGTCCTTAATATTTTACAATATCAATATGAAAAAAGTTCGACTTTAAATTATTGCTGTTAACACTTCCATATTAAATATATTCTTACAAAATTAAGGAAAATGAGTGAAACTTGGAAATTTTCCAAAGAAAAACACATGTCAGTGCAAAAGCCAAGATTCAGGCATGAATTTATAGATTTTTTCGCCCAAATGTCAACAATTAAAGTACAAAAACAGTTTACTGAAGAAAATAAAAGTAAACCGAGTTCATAGAATAAGGAAAAAGTGGTTTTAATCTCAGCGAAGATGGTACCTCCCTGATAGGTTACTTTTTGTGAATCGTTCGCTTCGACCTTCGACCGCTTATTCACTGTAAGGTTTTTGTTGAGGGCAGTTGAATAAAGAGCGGCTTAAAATGATGCAGAATACGCACAGTCATTACCAAAACTTAAAGTTGGAAGGTAAGTAATCTGGCCAAGATTAGCAAGTCACGTCCCATAAGTAATCGTAGAATTTTTCTGCAGTAACCTTATCATCATTTTCAAAAACGAAATCTGTCAGAACTTAGAATGGCCCTACATTTTCGAATGGATTGGATACCGTGCAACGCAGCGACGCTATTTCAAACACTGATATCTGATGTATCGGGAAACAGCATGTTAAATTTCAACTGATAAAACTAGCTGTTGATCATATCAATTAATGACGAATACATACGAAATGTTTATCTTTATATCTTTTATTAATATGTTTTCTCCTGTTCCAATTCTCAATTCTGAATTTACAGTAAGAGTGTAAATATTCAAAGATTATTATTTGTACACCATTCAGATACATGGGTGTTAAAGCTACTATACACAAGAAGCAATTACACGGTAATTTAAGGATGATGACAGGAAACCCTATTACTCTGTTATATTATTATCCGTCAGCAGCTTAAAGACAACAAGAATGTTTGATAAACTCCCCATCGCTTAAAAACACTTTTTAAATTGCTTGTTTTTCAAAATATACTTATATTTTTAAAATCTAAAGCTGTATAGACTGGATACCTAGTTAAGTTCTCTTATTTACAAAATAACCTCCCATGACTCGTGACCCTTCAATGGTGGGACAAAGAGAACCGATAAATTTCGTCTTTTTTATCCGAAACGGACCGCAAACCGCACTTTATCAACTGAAAAATACTGTACAACTTTATTTTCCTTGATTTACTGTTCGGTGTCTCTTGACTAATATAAGTAGTTTTTCAAGAAATACAATTTATCAAATATTGTAACACTACTTAATCAATTTGGTCTAAATTACATAACTGTCTTTCTCTCTGGAATTGGATCTCCTCTAAATATATAGAGAGTAAGCCCACAGTCTGCCATGCTGCTTAAGTGTGGATTGGTAGTCTTCACACACCTTTGAGATCAATGTGAAGATTCCTACGGTATGCATGGGTTCACATGATGATTTCCTTGCCAAAAAAATACTTATTATTATGTTAAATAGTGAGGTAGACCTGTTTTAACGAGTCTCAGACGTTTGTTCGCTTAATAGTGTACCTGCACGCGAAAACATATTTAGCCCGGACTTTTTCCATATCTTTTGTATTTTTGAAACAAAATGTAACATTATTAAAACCTCAAACTTATCATATAACATTAGGAAACCACTTTCAAATCGGAGAATTGTTGTGAAATGTGTGATACCAAATGCACAAATTGCCTATCCCATCATTACACTCTCAATTCTTTCAATATTAACCATTAATTTGTAATTGGAGCGTACAGTAGGTAGGTATCAGATATTAAAGAACCTTTTTTGTCAAAGTTGGCAAACAAATTGGCAGTTTCGGGTCCTTCCTGTAGACCGGGCAATATGTTCCCGTTGCCGGGGCTAGGAAACGGATATAGGTGATGACAAATGGCCCGTGTGCTATCGTCTGTATATGTTTTAGTGTTAGTGAAATGTGCATAAAGTATTATAAATGCTGCAGTATGATACGATAGTTTTTGTGTACTTAAAAATATAGGCCAAGGCTAAGCTGTCCTCCAAGAAGCTTTGGGTCCTGAATCGGGCTTAGCAGTACTTTAATGCGAGGCACCTGCTTATACTTTATAAAACTCAAGTCAGTCCTTACACGGAGTACTGCTCCCACCTCTGGGCAGGGGCGCCACAAAACCAGCTTATCCCATTTGACGGCATACAGAAGCGCGCGGTCCGAGTTGTCAACGTCCCACAAATCACTCACAGGTCTGAAAACCTGAGTTTCAGAAGAGACATCGGTTTTTTCTGCGTGTTCTACCAACTTTACAACGGTGAGTGCTCCAAGAAATTGTTTGACTTAATGCCTACGTCTCCTTTTCATCATTGCACCACTCGCCGTAGATTGAAGTTCCATCCACACCGATTGAACTTGTGGAGAACCTCTACAGTCCGATTCTCACGAACTTTTTTGCTACGCACGTGCAAACTGTGGAATGTACTTCCTTTTGAGGTATTCCCGGAGTGACACGGGGTTCTTCAAAAACAGGTGTAAAAAGAGTTTTCCTTCAGGGCCGCGTTGCATTGGCGATTCCTCTGGTATTGCTCATGTCCATAGGCGACGGTAACCACTTACCATCAGGTGGCCCGTATGCGTTTTCGTCTGCCCTTCAGACTATTAAAAACTTGTAACTTATCAATTTATTTACGACAGTTATTATCTATTACTTTTTTAGAGGCATTTTTATTTAGTCGGCTTACGTCACAAACATGCTAGGTGCTAATTAAATCAGCTAATAACCAGTTGATTTCACTAATCTGCTCCGGCCGAGTGTCTCTCTGTTCGGTCGAGTCTATCATTATGCACCTACTGACCTTGGCATACTGCTACTCCCGATACGCTTTTATACTTGCGTACACTTTGAAATAGTGAAACAAGTATGAAATAATCTCTCACTCGGTAGTGTTGGTTTCGTGTGTCTCAACCACAATTATGATTGTAGTTCAGGCCGGCCAAGAAAGAGAAAAGAAAAAGAAAGAAAGGACTGGCTCTCAAGCCCTAAGCTGAAACACAATAAGTCATTTGCTGGCTGCCTTGAGCAATAGGGTGGTAGCTATCCAGATAGACTTCACAAAAAGTCTTCACCATACTATTGTAGTAAAATTAATGACTTAAAAATAACTATATTGATAGTGTAATCATTATGTGAGGCCTTACTACCGAGCGGACCGAATTCTATCGCCTCTTACGACACCCTTATATGCCTCTCTCTCTTGTATGCCGGCATGAGATTGGGGTCAGTTTTCTAAGCCGCCCTAATAAGGTCTATTGTAATTAAAATTAAAATTGGTCTAGAATTTAATTTTTAATTTTTATAAATTTCTACACGTTATTAATGAAGCGCAGAAATATCTGCGAACCGCGTTTTCCAATAACCTAAAAATCTTTTTCAACTCCACTTTCACAGAACCTTTCTGATTGCGTTTCCGTGTCTGCTCTATTCCCGTTTTTTGTTTCTTGGCCATTTCTGCGTTCATTCAATTTTATACTTTCGACTGTACTTCGCACTACGTAAAACGGATTGCTACTCAGAACACAATAGCCAAATCAGGCTAATAAAAGCTTAGTAATTGTGAAAATATTCGTCGCACTACTTATTTAGTATGTACATGACACTGCATTGGAAGATGTTTGTAATTTTTTTTAATCTACTGCTCTGTATTTACACTACTTTAGAGAATCGAAAAATATCCATGTTAGAAAATAGTTTTCGCATCACTTAACTCCACAAGATGGCATTTTTTTGTGTAAGTTATAGAACGACAGTTCGACAGGAGGTATAGCTGTATCTGTTTCTACGAGTTAAATGGACAACATGTTTAGCTGTGAATCAATCAGATGTAATATTGCCAATCAGCTTCCTTTGGTCGCACTAAACTTTTTTCAATAATTATTATAATTGTAATCGTGTATTGTATATTTCATAATAATTTATTCAGTAAAGAAATATAAATGGCATCCGTAAAAAGAAAAATATGGTTTGAATCGTTGAGTCAATTTAGCGAACAAGAAAAGCCGGCAATCTAAAGGCCGGACTGTACCGCGCAATCCCGTAATCCGCGCGGCAGCCCGGGATCGCCGGGATCGCCGGGATCGCCGGGATCGCCTCGCCCTTGCCGCAATAACGATAAAACAGGCGATTTACCGACCCCTTCGTGACTTGAGTATTTTTATCATGTCTTCTTTTTTAGTGCTGTTTAAGTACTTTTTGCCGGTTATGATTATCACATTACTACATATTGTATTATATGATTTACGGCGCAGCTTTTACAGCTTACAGTTAAGGTTCAATGCAGCAGCGCGGCGCACATCTTTTCACCGTTTGATTTTTCATGTTTGGCAACACCACGTAAAAAAAAATTAACAAAAATAATGTTTTTATTTTTAGTTGCTATGAAAATTAATAATAAGTATGGATTCAGTTACCAGGTAAAAATTAAGTAGGTGAAAAGTTAATAATCCCCTATTTTCGCACCTTTAGAGTAGGAATAAAATATTCAATAAAATGTGACCAACTTTAAGACAAATCCAATAAAAAAAGAATCATCAAAATCGGACCGCTATGTGCCGATGGCTGCGTGATCATACATTAAAAAAGAAAACAAACATAAATTGAGAACCTCTTCCTTTTTTTCGTCGGTTAAAAATACAAAAAATTTCAACCTTGTTGCATGATCAATGTAAGGTATTAACATTATCGACAGATAGCCCGCAGTTATCATTTCCAAACTGAGGATTACTTTTGTGCCCATTATATATATAGTATATAATATAAAATATATTGTTATGTAACAATACTTGTAGAATAATGAAAAATAGAAAGCGCTTACAGGCACGTCGAGGCGAGTAAACCGCATTATAAGTCAGCTTATTTATTAAAATGCTAAAAGTGAAACCTTTTTAGTTTTTAAAGTGAGCGTTGGGATCCTCTATGCGCTGGTGACGGGCTCGCCCCACGCCCCACGCCCCACGCTATGCGGTAAGCTCTCATTAGCCTGCTTAACCGAGGTCCTGTGTTTTAAGCCTCTCTTGGCTTAATCGGGTTTATACATTTATAAAAATATTTTAATATTTCATTTTAAATGTCTGTAAAATTTTGCTTTAACGCTTACAAAAGGTTGTTAAAAGTTAATATTGCAAGTTAAACTTTCAATTTATTAAAAACATATTTTCTGCAAATATTTTTTAAATTATAACAAACTTACTAGTTTTTCCGAAGTAAAATAGGAACCCTTATAGTTTCATCATGTCCGTCAGTCCGACCGTCCGTCTGTCCGTCCGTCTGTCTGTCTGTCCGTCTGTTCGTCTGTTCGAAGCAAAGCCTTAGTGCTAGAAAGCTGTGATTTGGCATGTATTTATTAATACTCCAGAATCGTAGAATAAAATGTTGGAAAACATTTTTTTTCAGGGTAACGTGAGGATGAATTTTTTATTCGTCGCGTACCCTATATTGTGAGAAATAGTTGAAAAGGTCTAAAAATATTATGGGTCTTTTAAGACCATTGTTGGAATTAGGGGTTCGTTTACGAAATATTTGGCTTTGAAGTGCTAATTTTGGTTAGAGTCAAGTGTGGGGGACACTTGATCCTGCTAGCAAAACGGTTGGAGTTGAACAAGTGAAAAATTCTCAAAAATAGGTTATATGATGAATTTACAAGGAAAAATGTCACGACTATGTTAGCATAAGTATTTAGTTAATTAGTAATAGTCGATAAATTTCCTACTTCGGAACCCTACATTGCGCATGGCCTGACACACACTTGCCCGGTTTTTATAATCTTTGAGGGACGTATTTTTTACCGTAAGTATTTATATTTTAAATTTGTGAATGTTACATAAATAATTTATTTAATTCCTCAGTAACAGTAATGCTTCTGCTAAAATAATTCGATCCCCATGTCGCCTCTGCATAAGTCGCTTCCTACCTAACAGATGCCTCGATAAACGTAAATCTATTCTAACACGTATTTTCCGACGAAAAAATATGGTATTCCATTTCCTTTGACACATAAAAAGCAATACAGCATCGGCAACACGAAGCCATTTGTTCTCAGCGCGTTTATAGGCTCGAGAAATAAATATCAATCGATACTCAGCTCAAGGCTGTATATCGCTACCGTAACAAAAGGGCTTTCTAACGGACGAATGCCGGGACGGGGCGAGGGCGGGACGCGGGGGCCGGGAGGGGAACTTGTTTCTTTGTTGATTCTTCGAAAGCTTATTCATTTTATGATTTTTTTTTAATTTATATTGTAAAGGAAACGGGAGCTCCCTGGTAGCAACCCACCAGCAGCACCGTTAGGATTAATAACAATATGCGATTCATGTATGCGCATTGGTTTTCAAAGGAATACGGGTTTTCAATTTATCTGCTGTTAAAACCGATAGTTTCCTGTAGTCCATAGGGATAGTCCTCGGATGTGCTACCATAAAACTTCTTTTATAAGTTCCAAGATACTTAATACCCTGCATGGACCGCAAAGACCCCTAAAATAACTTGCGTGGCAGAATTGCACTCTAATATTCTACAGCAACGCTAGAATTTCTGGAATATATTTTTCATAGTTAGAGGTCTAACAGCAAAGACAGCACGAACAGGCAATTTCCCCAGTAAAAGTATTAAATAGGAAAGTGCTCGCCGTTTACAAAGCGGACGCTGACAACGCAATTAACGGACTACACCAAAACATTTTTTTCTGTTTGCTCTACTTCGTTTGATAAACTCACTGTTGATTTTAATTGAAAATGATTCATCCCAATTTAAAGTAATAACTATATCAATAAATAAAACGTTTATAACATTCTTTATCAAATAACTAACTAATGATAAATATTTTGTGAAATAACAACTTGACTTGCAATTAAAATTCAACAGTCTTATTCGAAACTTACTTAAGTTGGAATTATTAGAGATGGAATTATTTTTATAACGAAGTACCTTGTTCCGTTCTCTTCTTTTTCTTTATTTATGGTGGTAAATCTGCAGACGTTACTTAGCGAAATGATTAAGATAGTGATGATATTGATTACCCATGGATTACCATGTCATTTCAAAGTAGAGAAACTGACACCATTAAAGCAAAATTAAAAATGCGCATTAATTTCCAGCGAGCTACATGGCTCGCTCCAAATCCTTTTTACTGGCAAATGAGTAAAATATTAAAATCTGTACATGTTATTACTGGAGTCTGGTGGCTCTGTGGTGTCGGCTGCAGACCTTTATATTGTCCGTTCTACACTTTTGTTATTGTCAGTATTCTTCCATTAAAATACAAAGCTTTGATAGCAGACACGCGAATCTTTACAATTCAGTGCTTTGCCACACTTTTTTTACTTAGTCACTCAAACCACCAGCTTAATGAGGTTTGTACTTTTATAATATTTTCATTTTAAAGCAACTAGTGTCCCTAGGTCACCATTTAAATCTAGTGCAAAGAAGGAGAATGCAGGCGTTTAGTTCTTTATGTTTTGATATAAATCCGTATTTAAATTATCTTCACCTAATTAAATAAAAGTTGTTGTTGTTTCTAACGGCCACCTCGCCAAAAATATGACCTAATCAATAGAAGACGTTGATGCAAAGTAGACTAATTAATATTAGTCTGGATTACAAAACCTTGACTTTTGCAATGAGTTGTTGTAATGCAATTTTATTGGTACAGTCCTCCATCTCAGACAAGGTTGTCTACCATCCTATACTTGGCCAGCACGATGATCTATGGCCATGGTGCAATTCAATCGAATCAAGCGCAATTGTTTGTTGTTGTTCTTGGCTTGCAAAACATTGGTTTTTCCTCTGCTATTACTAATGTTCATGAGGAACGTTGATCATAGGACTTTTGCCACCCGATGGTAGCCACATAGTCGTAGCCCTCAAGTATTCACTAAAAAATAAAGTAATTAAGGCTCTAAGTCAATCTGGATAACTTAATATTATCTATGGATGAATGATCTTGGACAGGAAATGAGTTTTAAACTTAATATGGAATACCTATACTGAAATAAAATGTATGAAAGTGCCCCTCGCGTCTCTCGCGTCCCTCGCGCTGAACGACATATTTATTTCGCTAACCTCCGACTATTCCTTTGGCTTTGAGTTATAACTTCAAAGAGATGTTTTCTTCAAAGGTTTACTGCACGTCAGGTTCACGTTTCGTATCTTTATCTTTATTTAATATCGTATATCGGAAGGAGGGTGTAGAATTGTAAATTACAATGTTAAAATAAAATTGTTAAGTTTATAAATTATGTGGAAATTGGATAAACTACTTAAAAATATTATCTATATTATGAAATTTGGTACTTATAAACTCTCACTCGATATTTATTGAAAAAAATCTCAGATTCTAGAACGTAAGTTCATTTATAAATATTTTTATAAAGGTTTTGGTTTTTCGCGCATATCTTGTATGTATGTATGTAAGTGTCTAATATTCTCCACTGAATGGATTTATATAATTAAGATATCATTAGATTCATCTTGATCACCCAAGTATTAAAAAATAAAATAAAATTGAATAATGCAATATGGGTATCAAATTAAAAGAACTCACCATAAGGATTACAAAAAGTTATATCATGACATGTTTTTTGACAGCAAGCGATCAATTAATATCTTTAGTAGTCTTTATTCGAGTGTTTATTAATATCTAAGTCAACTGTAGCAGCAGGTGCAATCTGTCAGAACCACCTGCCCGGTGATTGATTCAATTGATAATCTGGCTCGATTGTTTTTTGGTTCCACTTCAAATATACGTTTGATGCCAAATTGATTCCACTCTCTCTGACTAGTGACTATAATTGGATTGAAAATATTTGGAATGGAAAAGTATTTTACGCTGCTCAAATGGCAGATGACAATGGATGTGTGTGATTTAAAATATTTTGTATTTTTCATTATCCGAAGCGCTTCGTTTTGGCGTCTTTGTGGTGCAGACTGAAGTACTCCTTTGTGTAAGTAGGTTGCCATCGATGAAAGTTATTTTATTGCAACCAAAAAAAGTTTATTAAGTAATATTTGGGTTCTGGTGAATGAGCATAATCGTGATCAATCACTGTAATGAATATTTTTTTTATGGAAATGGCCGGCAAATGAACTGACGATCCACCTGATGGTAAGTGGCTATCGTCGCCCATGGACTTCAGCAGTACCAAAGGCATCACTGATGCGTTGCAGGCCAAGAAAGAGAGAAGAAAAAGAAAGAAAGAACTGGCTCTCAAGCCCCCAGCCGGAACACGATGAGTCGTTTGGCGGCTGACTCATGCTCAAGGGTGGTAGCTATCCAGGCGAACTCCATGGAGAAGTAATAATGCTCAGATTAACAAAAATAATGGTATTTATTAACAATTAAAATCAATATTACCGTGTAGTGTATGTTACATAGCAAATAAGCGCAATGATTGGGTAGCTATATAAACAAATACTATATCTACATCAGGGCTCAATGTAGCTATAAAGCAACATATTAATAGTTTGGTCAACAACCAAAATTGCATTTGAAACAGTCGCTACGTAAAAACGTTTTGCACAGCTTTTCGTAACACTTGAAGTTTTTTTACAGTGCAAAATTTTATTCGGGCTTTCAAAGCAAAATGTGGTTTTAGTGGGCTTGAAATAAAAGCGATCTTTTGGATGAAGAGCAACTCAATTCTCATGCCACTTGTGTTCATTTGCAGTGGTTCGCATACATTATATACTACACTATTGAGTCAAAGTATATTATAAAATATTATTCAGTATAAGAAAAATACTACTTGGAATGTCTTTTGATATCAAAATAAAAACGTTGCGTATAATATTCATGTTAATGAAACGGAATAAATGTATTAATACAGACGCGTTTGATGAGGCTAATCGTTACTTGTAACATTAAATTATTCTGAAACAGTTACAAAAATTTTGTTTGTTTAAGCTGTTTGTTGAGGGCTCCATCTATCCTAAATCTAAATTAACTCTTTCTAATCGTATTGCAATATCCAAGTTCTTTGGTTGGAGTTGACTACGCTCTGTACCATTTACTACACTTCTGACTTTGACTTTGACTTTGGTAGTCTAGTAGCTACCACCCTCCTTCTAGAATCAATCGTTCAATATGTTTGGTCCTTACTGCAGTATCAAAGGGCTTCTCTTTCAGTAACGCGGTAATCAGTCATTAATGTCTGATGCTGAGCAGCCGCGACCAGATTATTCAGTTGGCTCGCGTGTTTGTTTCGGTAGAAAATCAATTATAATAATCCTTAACGAGAATTTATGATACGATTTTGAATTCTAATAGAAATAACCGAATTCCGACCTCAGTAAGTAGACAGTAATTACCCGTGTATACAAATTATGAAATTAAATGAATGTACAAACTTCGCTTGAAATTATTCAGAGTGTGTAAACATCGAGTGTTAGCGCTCACTGGATGTTCTAGCGCGAGTACTTGGAAGATAACTAGATGATGCCTCATGTGTACATTACATAACTACAATGGAATTAATCTCGCCTTGGTTGAGGTCTGATCCCTTCAATTAAGGAGGTTGTGTTGTTCGTAAAGCCTCCTTTGTAAAGGGATATTTCATACAGGATTGATGGAATTACTGACCATTTATAATAATAATAAATCTTACATTTCCTTAACTATTTAAAGTACAGATATTCTCTTTTGTATATCCACTGTCTGAAATGTAATTTTACATTGAAATTGTACTTATTTTCTACCGTAAACAATCGTATTTATTTGAACAATATCTCGCTATATTCTACGTGATATAATATGACGTTAAGCATTTGAAGCGCGTATCGACATAAAGTATCGCGAGCCGACGCGTTGGGAATATCGGAGGTTACGGCGAACTCGGGGCTTGTCGTCCAACACGGCAACGGTACTTCACGGCCGTTACCGACTGAGACGTAACTTTTCTATCGAGCGAACTTTCACTGAGCACTCTCTATCTTGTTAAGTTAGATAAAGTTTGCTAATTTCCACCGCTGTTCTCAGTCAAAACGTGCTTCTTAATGCTGTAGAACTCTATAAGGAAATTAAGATGCAAACCATTCAGCATCGATTACGTTGATTGTAATGTATACAATAATATGAGTACCGTAAAGAAAAAGGTGTAATTAATTTCAAAAATAAATTAAGTTATAATTGGGCCAGGGCGACAATAGCGTTATAATACAAATCGTATTTAATAGAAGCATTTTTCATTTGTTGGTCTCCTACAGGAAGCACTATTACCATAATGTATTCCGTACAGAGTATGCTACGACGCGTAGCAATCTTGAGGCAAGTGTAGCAAAAACTATAAATATTAAATTATGGCTCAAAAGTCTCTCCTGTGTTGACAATAAAGCACCCTCTGAATGTATGCAGCGACAACAACAATTGGCTGGTAACAAAGCGAATCAAGAGACATAAACAATCCAATAAAATTTTTCATCGCCGTTGTAACGCAATAAAAAGGAATATTCGAAGCGCTTGCTGCTTGCGCTGCGGCCGCTCGGGTTAGCTCGCGGTAGACTGTTAGCTCTACTTACATTACTTGCGTTTCATTGCCATGTCTCATTGCATTTCTTATCAAATGAATCGTTTTTTAACGTTTTATTAGCTTGTAAATTGTTCAATTAATTTTAACCATTTTGATGTATTTTGAACATCAGTTCAGCAGGTATCAAACCTGCTCCTGTATTTAAAATATACTTTTAATGGGTTTTATTTCATTGAATTAAGCATGCCGAGTCCTGGCAGATAATACGTGCGTGGAGCTCTCAATGTGACCGGCGCCGACGTAATGGACTTTCACCTTTATTCTGTTAAAAGGATCGCATTCTCCGGAAACCTGGGAATAGCCAACGAGTGTAACACGGTAATGGTGTGCGACGAAGAGAAATGGATTCCGAATACAACAGATATTAGAAGCGACGTTCCAGTGCCGAGGGAAGAGAATAATAAAGAAATGAAACTTCTAAGGCGCACAATGCGTCCAATCTGGCGGCCGCGCGGCCGGTGACAACTCGCTAAGTAAGTTGTCAGGATGGACCGAGTTCTTCTGATTGCTCCCTTGTGCTGGGCGCACGCCATCTTTAATTGCCGTTCGTTGGTATTCAAGCCCGCGACCGTTCGTTAGACAAGTTTCGAAGATGACGCAATCTAATATAAAGAATATCAACAGGAAAGCCTGCGAGTGCAGACGCAAGCACGTCCACGGAATCCGAATAGCAATTCAATGGGCTAGTTAAAAGACTTGGGCAAATGAATAATTTGATGTATTTAATAACAAAGAAGTTATTCACGGGTATTTGCATTTTATATTAGGTTTTGTTTCGTTTTAATGAATTATCTATACTAATAATAAAGAGGAAAGATTTGATCGTTTGCATTGAATAGGCTCCGAAACTACTGAACCGATTTGAAAAATTCTTACACTGTTGGAAAGCTACACTATCCCCGAGTAACATAGGCTATATTATATTTTCAAAAAATTAGGGATCCTTAATAAAACTCCAATAATGTAACCAAAGGTGTAAAAAATAAAGAAAACCGAAGCAAAGCGAGGGCGGTTACTCGTAACAAATAAATTACAAACTTTCGAGCAAATATATTAATTATGTACTTTGTAAATTTGTAACAAATAACGTACCGTTATTTATTTTGTAAAACTGTAATGATACAATAAGTAGGTACATTGGACACCAAATCAGTGGTGAGGTACGGAAAAATAATTCTACTTCCATAGATCATTATACATATCCTGCAATAATATTATATAATTTTCCACAGCTGTAGGTTGAACGATACAGCAACTCGTAAAATTCCTTTGATATTCACTTTGACATACGAACCTCTTCATTGTGATATATCTTACGTGTATTTATTACATAAGTGTGAATTACCTAGATGCTCTTTTGCTTCTTCTATTTCATTTAGAAATACATCACACAAACAAAACATAAATAAAAATAATTCAATGTTTTCAAAGTAAATTTTGGTAGTTGACAAAGTTGGGGCTAGTGTATTATTACGCTGTTCTAATTCAAATAACATTTGCTCTCAAAGTTACATTTCAGGGGACTACAGTTTATAACTGTTTCACATTAAATGTAACAAAGCAATATTTGTAAGCCGCTTGGCCCGCGGCATTCATTTTTAAACAAGTACAAGACAATCACAATGAAATTGGGCCCCGTTGTCAAAGCGTTCTCCAAATCCGCTTACGACCATTTAAATATTCAGTGTGCCGGTACCGTGTGGCGCCCTGCGAGCTGCCACTCCACTGCGAGCTGCCACTCCGTGTAGCGACACAATCGAATGTTTTTCTTCTAAACTAAACAACTTCATTGCCATTGGTTTGTGAACATAAATAATAACTTATCGGTAAAAGTTGGATCGCACAAAAATACAAAAGTCTGATATTTGACTTGTCACGGTAAAATTGCTATTGTCATTTCAATCTGAATTTTATCCCAAAAAATTCGACAGTGTGATAATGTGTAACACACCACACTCATAATTTGATCAAGGAAGCGCTATGGGGAAGCGCGCTGCGCCAATTTGACAGTGCGCTGGAGCGACACAAAAATATTGAGCGAATCCATCGACTGACGATAGTAATTCCATTTCGTCTGTTGCCAACACGGACGCAGTTCCCAGTCAGGATGACTCAATTCACATTATATATCTGGATTTAAAATTCAACGTATCATTATACCCGTGAATAGTTTCCGTAGCAGTGTTCCGGTTGAGTGAACTAGCGTTTCAAACCTTTTTACAGAAGTTCCCGGCGTATATTCCGGTATCAAGTCAAAGAACTTTTGCACAATTTTCCTTTTAAAGGCACTATCGATGCATTACCAGTCAGAAACGAAGCAAGAAAAACCCGCGTAATAAGGTCTTTCAGTTCCGCCGCAATCTAAATGATTTTAAAACTTTTCCCGGTCAATTTTAGGAGGAGGGTACTAGCCTAACTCAGCGTGTAAATACCGTGCCATCATGCACCGTCAGAATTAAAGTGAATTGTACAAGCCCACCGACCTGCAGCAGAGGGACCTGGCGCTGCAGCCACGTCCGTTAGATAGCGTGCACAGCAAGCAGGAAAACGTTGAAATTTAAAATAAAGCATTAAATTATTGTATAAGTGTAAAAAAATACAAAAAAAATAACTGCATTATTTTTAACACGCCTATCTCAGAAAAAATAGGCATACTACAAATTAAATACACCGCTAAATTCTATATTATTTCATAAGTTCGTATGAAACATTTTTATAGGTAGATCCTAGACCGGTTCATTAGGTCCATTCGAGAAAGGGCTGATACTTAGATATTTATTTCAGCTTGTCCTCTACTATCCAAATTAAATCGACAGTTATTGGGTCATTTAAATCGTCCTCCGGACGTTCACTCTGTCATCCTATCATAATATCTCCGTATCATTAGAGCACACATTACCATCCATACCATCCGCCCGTCACGTTATCTTATCTGCGACGACATCGACGTTTCTCGACATTGCGGCCCTATCGCCCGCAAATGTCGAATCAATTAAGATTAGATCCGGACTCGCTATACGCTATCAATTTCCTCCTTCATTTCCATTATACAAGACGAACGCCTTGTCTTTTAATTTGCCTTCTTAACGTGTTAATCTATGGAAAAGTTAATTTAGAAATCGATATTGACTGACATAAAATATAATTAAGATGAAGTAATAAAGCTATATGGTGCAAAATAGCACATAACATGAATGGAGGATTTTTCACAATTTTCAGAATTCTCTGAAATAAATTTTACGAGAAGTTTACCAGGGACGCGGTAAGCACAGTCAAGTCGAATACTCGTACATACTACGTGACTTTAATTAATTTATAATTATTTCGTTTAATATAATTTCTACAAGTTTCTACAAGTCAAATATTTTTCTCAAAAGTAAGAAAAATCAACAACAAGGTGTTTCCGCTCCAGAGAGTTCGTTCGCGAATTGGAAAAAACACAACTTTACAAACACTAAGTCTCGCTAAAGTATCGAGCGTGCCGTTGTTGTTGAAGTGAGGAAAACCAAGTTTACATATAACTTTCACTGCAAGTATTTTAGTTCAGTATAATTTTTAAAAGTTGAGTATAATATTTTTTTTCAATTCAATTCAATATCTTTATTTGCATGAACATGGGTAATATACAAAAAGGATTACATTAAATGTGTAGATCCGCCAAGTTCCACCTGCTAAGGTATGCAAATATTAAAATAAATAGTTTGATTTTTCATTACAATTAAAATATATCATTACAATCTTAATTAAAAAATAAATTAGTAAATTAATTATTCAGAGCAATATCAAATACATTAAATTAAATATTGTTGATAGTAACTAGATTTTTATGTTTGTGTTACAAAGTCACAAAAGGAATAGAAATATAATTTCAATTGCACGTAATGTGTCACTAGACGCATTTAATCTTATTCTAAAAGTTATAATTCAGGCGATGATTGGAAAAAAATTAAATTAAATTCAGTACATTAAAATCAATGGCCTCAGTATAATATCACTATGTTCAATATAAATATCAAAACTTATATCATAATTGTTGTGCCACTCTGTGAGGCTATTGTATCCGCAAACTATTAACTCTGAACACGTACACCCAATATTTGTCGATAATAATCTGAAGTTTATGAAGGTCCATGACATGGCATTTGCTGAACTAATATTACCGCATTGATATTCAATCATAAAAAAAGAATAATATTAAATAGCCGAAAGGTTTGCTTGACCTTTTGCTGTGGCAACATTTATTAACGAGGATATTTTAGCGCAAGGGAGTGCATCTCATCACTCGTGAGCCCCCAGTGCAGTGCCTTTATATCCGTTATTCGACAAATAATGTTTGACAAATGAGTGGAAGGAAGTAGCAAAGAAGAACCGCTTCTTCTTTAGCGTTGAAGGAAATATTTTTTGAACAGTATTAAAAAAATAGGTTAGTATTTTATTTAAACTACTTGCATAACCGCCCTCGTTTCACTTCAATACAATGTCTGTAATACAATGAAATCATAATAATTATTGTCATAAAATATCGTAAGTAAAGAATCGCAAAACTTCATAACAAACAGCCCTGAATGATTAATTTCTAGAGTCATAGTATATTCGGTCCGCGCGCCGCGTTACACCGTCTAAATATTCATCGACAGTAGTGGAAGGGCCCGACTTTATTTATCACCAATAAAACATCATCGCTTTCACTTTATTATTCACAACATTACACATTGATATCTGCAGAGGGATAGCTGTTTGAAAATGAAGTTATCCACTATCGAAAGTAAATTAATAGTATAAGCAATGGCTATATTTAAATTCTGTACCTAATAATATTTTTATTTAAAGTTAGATAATGATTGACCACACCATCACACCAGGTGGTAAGTTGTGACATAGGTGGTACTTAAAGCTTCGACGAACTTATTAAAAGCTTGTGCCCTCTTTTGAAGATATCCACTTTCCTCTTCATCATTTTCAGCTACGATTTAGGAATATTTTTTGGATACATAAAATAAACCAAAATAAAATAGTTTTTTCTACCAAGTAAGCTGCATTTGAACTGCAACAGAATTGTTCCCATGCAGTGGACAAAACACACTCCTAGTACTTCGTCGTTGTGGAAAATTATTCACAAGCGATTTATTGCAAGTTTATAATTCTCTTTTATATTCATTAGGGTTCCGAAGTAAAATTGGATTCCTTATTTATTTATTTATTTATTTATAAATATAATACTAATACTTATAATTTCATCATGTCTGTTCGTCCGAAGTAAAGCGCCGAGACCCTTAGCGCTAGAAAGCTGTAATTTGACATGGATGTACCAAATTATATTAATCCAAATTTTATTATAAAAGTATATTATTGAAACTACAGAATCGTGGAATAAAAATATTGCAATTTTTTTTTGGAGTTTAACTCCTTTAGAATTGATTTTCATATTAAATTTAAGCTCGGGATATGAAAATTTATGAGGAGTAAAATTAAACTTTATTATTAGAATCCTTGAGTTGAAATACTGAATTCCTTGAACATTCTCAAGTATTTGAACAGAAGCCTAAATCCTTGGCACAATTCAATTACCACGTTCAAATTACAGAGTAAATTTCGTTCATCTTTCCTCACAATCACATTTAAACCCTCATTTAAACTGCATAAGAGAGCAGGCGAGTGTGAGGGCGTGGACGAGGTAATTAGCGAGTGATTACACTGTCGTACCTGCTATGTAAATTACCTGAACATCGAAGACGGACAGAAAAAGTTGGGTGATGCGGGTGAAAAAATATGAGCGCCAAATACAGTACGTTGTACCTTGTTTTAAATTTTGTACGACATATTTTTTGTCAATGAACGAATAATTATGATGGTTAGTGTACTTTGCCGTCATAGTTATCCGTTTGATCACATCACACCTTCTACAATTGGAAGGAGGATGAAAGAAAATCACTTTACAACTCTACCAGCATGCGTGATTACTTTTAGGAATTATCTGGGTAGTCGGAGACCTAACAACTGGGTGGTACGAATTCATATAAAAGGCACCAAGTGAAATAGCATCATCTGTCTTTCAGCGTGATTCAGCTTGAGGAGGACGTTGGATAGAACTTAAGGGTGGGGGTAGCCAGGGGGCTATTTTTATGGATGATTGGGATCATCCATAAAATTATGACGGACTATTAATATTATACTTACCGTGTTCATAAAACATTTCAAATATTTATACGACCTGTAGCCTAGTTGGTAGCGACCCTATCTGCGAAGCGAGAGGTTCCCGGATTCGATTCCTGGCCGGCGCAGACATGTATGTGAAAGATAAATATTTGTACTCGGGTGCAGGGTGTTATTGTGATGTGTTATATGTGTTGTACATGCCGCCCACAACACGAAAACCTACTGCAGGGATACCCCTGCTCATACGAGTGTGTGAGCGTTTATTTTATTTTACTTATTTTGTTAATGTTAGAACCAAGTGGTACAAGGTTATGCACGTCGTTATTGCGTCTAGAAGCCACAACATGTTGACTGAGCTATACGAGATTGGTTGTCTAGACGAAATTGTGGTTTGTGAGCCATACAGTTATGTCATTAACGGGTTGTATTTCATGTTAACCTTAGAACAATTTGGATTTTGAACAAATCATTTTGGGTTTTCTCAATAAACTTGCGCAACCTAGGCACCTTATGAACATAGCAAAAAATTTCCTGTCTTAAATTTCTTAAATATTTCGAGTTTGATCCCTTTTTAACGAACAATAATAAATGTTGAGAAACTTTTTAAAAATATGTTAAATCAGAATTTTGTTTCAAAAAAAAGCTATGAATTCCTCGGAGAATACCCGGGTAGGGTCACATTGTACTGGAGCCAGTCTAGTAACGCGCTGCGATCAACTCACGACAATATTAGTGCTTCTCGGTCCGTCAGTTCGCCGGGTAAGGACACACATGAGACGCTAAATCCAACTTCAATTACGAAATTAGAACAATCATGTAATTGTACTTAGAACACAACGTTATTTCTTAACATACTTCCTTCTCTCTTTTAAATATAAATATTGACATTGTTGAGGCTAAATTGTGAATAAATATTAATAATATAATATTGGTCCGTGAATATTTTAGTTCTAACTCGCCCACTTCGCCAGCCATAAATCAAAACTTTGTAGTTGTTTTGCCCAGACCTTCTACTGTAAATTGACTAAAAACAGGGTTAGTATAGGCGGCTTAGTATACCCGCAGGGTTGTCTCGAGGCACGTTTGGCACGCTTCACCAGAGTCCTGTGAAACCTGAATCAGCTGGAACTCCTATGGAATGGATAATGGTCGTCCATAAAGTAGGAACCCAAGTCATCTCTCTACTTAAATCTTTATTACGATTTTTTGTTGTTTTTGCTGTTGTTGTTGGGGAAAAGTTGTTTTTAAAATTCAGATGTAAGGAAATAAAGCGCTATTATTCTTTGAAGTTTGCAGATATACATGTAATATTAATAATAGTACATAATTAATTCATAAACTTTGCAAACAATGACTAGGTTGATACTCAATTTTAACTATAAATCACTTCATTGTTGGTTAATTATGTTATTATACTAACATTGAACGACTTTAAAATGATGCTTAAACTAAGGAGTTAATGATTTTACTTTTATTATTACCATGTCATAATGTTATATCATGTCATGAATGTTGTGAAAATTTTAAACACTAAACTAAAAGTATTTAGACTACTATTGCTAAATTTAGGTCTTAAATGCACCTCCTGCAAATTACATAGAGTGGCGATGGTTTATCAGAGGCCAAGATAGGTCCGGGTCATCGGCGGTCAGTGGTCATTCGGACTACTATCTCGAGATCACAGGGCCCGCGGCGGGCGTGGCTGTGTGCGGACTGTGCGGACTGTGCGGACTGGGCGGTGCGAGTGTGCAATGCAAATTGTAATTCTGCCGTTCTGTATTCAGTACCGGGTTAGTACTCTGTAGCTGTTACATCAGTCTAAGGTTATAGGTATGTGCAGGTGTCTCGAGCTGTCCTTTATGAATATATAGGAACTGTACTACTAGGAATTGGTACAAGTTCAGTTTCTATTGAATGAAACTCGTATACGATAATTCGCGCGTCACGAATATTTTTGAAAAAAAATCCTCCGGGATTACAATGGTGATCCCTAACCAAGTCAGAGACTACAAGTATAATGAAAGAGCAAACCAAGTGGGTGGGGCAGTGCTCTATCTTCTTTTCTTGATTCACACGACGTACGCTCTGTTGGCGGTAGGTGTCTAAATTTTTTTCGTTAGGTTCATACAGGACCCGTGATTGAGCACACTGCATAAGCGGTATAAGATAATTCATCCTTGCCATCTTCATTTTACAAAATCGTTTTTATTTTATATACGCGGAATAGAACCCATACGACTTTTAGGGTTTTCATGCCGTTTCAGGCTTGTATTTCGGAAAACTTTTTCGTTGTTTTATATTTTTATACCACGAAAATGACTCAATTTCGTTTCGCAGATCGTGCGAGAATGCTTAATATTTTTAAAAAGGGCTACTATAATAATTAAATATAGTATAATAGTCAAATATAGAACATAGGAGTAAAGGTGTCCCTACGACTGAAATAGTGGACTTTGGAAGGGTCGATTGAGTGACGCGTCACGAGCCGACATCGACACACGATCGCGTTAATGCCGTAACCGTGTCGTCACTACCCGCTTGCCGGAAGAGCCTGACCCCCCGGGGTTCGGTTACTATTAAATTCTGCTCGTACAATACCACCATAACCTGTAGTAATATTGAAGGTTCGTATAATATCTCTGAAATTATACTCTCTGTATAACTACAGCCAACGCTAGAGCGTATGTCCTTTTACATATCGGTATCACAAAGACTTTGTTGGTATTCTCCCCCTCTACTTCAGTAGATAAATGAGATAAATAATGTATTGAATAGGCACATAAACACGTAACGATTATATAATATGATGGTGTCCCGTTTAAAATTAAATTAAATTATTAAATTAATTAATTAAATTAAATTAAAAATAAATTTTAGAAATAATGACAAGTACAAGTTTCAATGCAAGTTATTTACACCTTCCTTTATAAATAGAATATTAAGAAATTCAATACAAAGTCTCCGCTAGCCAACCGCCGCGCCGCGCCGGGGGAAGCCGCCTGAGATATTTAAACGGTGAAAACCGAGTGCGGTCGGCAGAAACCTTTTACTATCGCATCTCAGCAGGTTCCGCACTCGCTCTCCGCACTCCGCAGCCGCCTCTATGGTAATTCGACATCAACTCGGTGCCTTTTTAAAATTTAAGAATGTTACATTTTAGTTTCAGAGCAATCGCAGCTACCAGAGGATGACTTTTTGACTTTTCCTTACTTTAATATTTAGTCGTACAAAGCTAGTAACTGCCGCAGACGCTCATTAATTTAAACCACGAGAATGTGTAGTACAAGTACTACAATGTCGTATGAACAAATGCATTATGCTGTAATTTATTATTATGAGGGAACCGCGTGTGCTGTGTGCGGGCGAGTCATTCGCTCGCCATTCATATTGGGATGCTATTTTACGGACACAGCTATATTATGGAATAAATTTAAAGTGAAAACTACGCATGTTTTCTAAACTGTCTTTCGTCACGACATTCAGCCTTTTAAATCGGCTCCAACCATTAGATTCGGCTCCACTTAAACACACCCCACTTTGCACTGAAAAGCGCTATTTGTTTGTTTTTCTTTGCATAAATAATGCATGAAGTTTAAGTCAAGAGCTCTACAAATTTCATACAAAATTCATAACTAAGTAGTTCAACAACTAGTCCGCTATAAAAGATCTTTAAAATTGCTACGATTCTGTTGGCAGAGCAAATACCGCGCGACCCCGCCCGCGCCGCACCGCCCCTCGGGACGGCTCGTACAACGCTCAACGCTGTTTGAAGATCACTCTACATGTGAACGGAGTTTGTTTGATTTTTTAATATACATTTTCTATCAGTCACTGGCTAAAAACACAAGTTTATTTAACAAACATTTTCGAAAAACTACTAAGTAGGACATGTTATGTCATTGATAGCTGATATCAACGGCGAATAGAGTCATACTTTTTACTAACGAGTATTTTATTAAGATGGCCGCAGAGCCCGCAGAGAAGTAAAGGCGGGGCATGGAAGGTAAATTTTTGGGAATTTATTATATTTGTTTGTTGTAGAACCCTGACGTGTTATTCAAAACAGAAACATCCTCATATATACCGAAGTTGATAGCCGTTAAGGACGTGTGCCTTTCTTAGCAGCCCACTGTGCACTGGCCTTAGCGGAAGGAATTCACTCGCCGAAGCTTTGAGTTTTCTTCTGAAAATTAATGATAATTTTGTGCCGACTCTTCAAAGCAAAAGTGGCCGACGAGTTATGGCATCTTGCTCCTAATGAAAGAGATTTCAGTATCTCATTACCTAAGAGGTTCTCGGGACTCGAGTAAGTAATTAAAATATAATATTGTTTTTAAAACAAACTTGATATTCTCTCTCTAATAATTCTTTGACGACTTTCAGTAGTTATTAATTTTCACTTTCAATATTCTTATGCTGCCGCTGTCGTGATGAGTTGGGATACACTTAATGTTATATTAATAGGACGCTAGAATAATTTCTTTAAGTACTAAATTGTATTAATCAAAACAAAAAAGACGTGGAAAACAGGTCTTACCTCCCAAGCAGCTGGGATCTTGAATGTTTGTCTGATGTTATTTTATTATGAATCGTACATTTTTGTACAAGCCTGAAATGATTGACCAATTAATATTCTGTTTTGTTACATATTTGCAGATAAAGTAGACCGGAAATACTCGTAAAATTAAGCTGTAGTCTATGTATGTGTGTAGTGTATCTAGGTAGTTTGTAGTATAGGTGTACCCAATGATATTATAAGTAAAAGAAGGGTGTACCTATTAAAATGATCCTACAGGATACTTCACATCTTTTTCCAAACTTGTTGGTGACGGTATTAATGTGTTAGTGTTTAAGTATGTTATTATTTCTCCTTCACTTGTGTACGAAGTGTTTGTGTATTGTATTGTATTCTATTGATATATCTGAGTAGAGAGGCTTCATTGACCTCGGACCATCATCAAATGTATGCTCTTAGTGTTCGTTTAGAAAAATGTTTAGAATACATCTAAACCTAAATAGAAATTTTCGTGTTTCATGATGCAAACGAATGATATGAATGAAAGGGGTAACGGTTGGTGAATGAACGTTAAATGACGTGCATATTTGCATGCCGCTCGCCGCTCGCCGCTCGCCGCTCGACCGCGCCATTTATTATGAAAAGTTTTTAGTGAACGAACCAAATATACCCAATCTCTTTCGTTGGCATTCCAAAAACAACTTCGGCGATTCTGGGAATTTAATTACTTTGTTTATTTTTTACCACTCATAAAACATACGTTTACTATTTTAAATAAATATAAAACATGTTTTTATTATGCATAGGTATGTTATTGTTTTATCTCTCGTCGCTGAGAAATTGCAACGTACTTAATAGGAGAACTGGTCAGGTGATGTCCGTGTGTTTTCAACTATCCCTATGTACATTTCCTTTGTGAATAACACGTTAAATTCTTGCCACATTATAATTGACAGAAACTAAATTAGAAAAAACAAAATAATTTTAATATTAGTTGATGATTTTTACATCACCATGAAATACCAAAATGAATTAGCATTTAATACATCTAAATTCCGATACGTATAGTAACTTAGACGTGGTTTATTTTACACGCGCCAAGACAACGTGCTAAAACGTACTTAGCCACTTTACTAAAATCATCTGTCCTCTGTGCTCGAGTTAGAGCCGCGATAAATTTAAACACATCCAAGAACGTAAGAGGCTAGAGTGGAGAGTACACGAGCGTTATTCAAGTTGGCGGGTAAATATTATACACAATGAATGTGGCGGTATAATGTATAATGTATACTGTATATTGCATAAAAGGGGACCGAACGAAGTGCTAACAGGCAGCGGCGCTCACCTGTGCCGAGCTGCGAGCTACGATCAAACTTTTAATATGGTAAACCTATTAAACCGTTTTATTTATGCCTCCGATAGCAGACAAGTAAGCTGCGGTAAGTAAGCGGTTGCCAAGGGGTTTTTTATACTAAGTAATACTTTTTGAGGAAAATACTAAAAAACTGTTTACTGTATTGTCATTTGATCTTGAAACATTACACTGTTCACCGACGTTGACTGCCTCTAACAATATGGTTGTCCACGACTGCGTTGGAAGATATCGTAATTACAAAAAACAAGCATGAATGAAATCAGATGTCTTTTGGTGTTTACAAATCAAAAAAATATGTTCACAGCAATAACTTTATAAAGTTATATCATAAACAAATTAGTAGCAGAGAGCGCGGGGGATCAATTTGGCGAGATTTCGACTCATGAGACAGGCGGCGCGAATTATGTACGAGAACTCATTAAAAGTTGTCCTGTCGCCGCCCGCGACCGCCGACACGGTTTATATAAATTTAACCGAGAATTACTTGGTACCAGCCTTGCCGCGGTAGAGGATACATTCAATGCTTATCCATTTTTAAAACGACTGTGAACACTTACTCACTCCACCTTCGCACCAAGTCTCCTTGACTGTCCCTGAGTCCCGCGAGGCATACACAGACAGACACCTGCGACCTGAGAACAAAAAATTTATCGGTAACATAAACAACCGGCTGGAAGTCGAGCCTGGGACCATTCGCATTGCGGGAGCCGCGGTGGCGACAGGGATACAACCGATACAACGTCGCAAAGTCTCCGTTATTGTTACGTTAGTTGTTATATTACCGTCGGCTATTCCAACTAAATGTTATTATTTTTTGGCCATTGTAGTCAAGCCTTCTTTATTGAATCTGGTTCTATATGAAGTTAATGAAGTGAACAATGATGAACAATATACAAAATTGCTTGGGGAAACTTAGTTACATTTTACATGATGCTAGTAATGTATCGGTAAGTAGCCCTCATGAAGTCACTTAATTGTTGTCATTATATTTTGTTTTAATAATATTATTATACTTCACTTTTTGCATGCATACAATATGAGTACGAGAAGAATATGTAAGATGACATGATCAAGTTTATAGGTATGTTGTGGATCTACGCATGCAAATTGAATAAACACTAATCTCGGTTTGAATTAATAAATTGTACGATTATAAGTTGACACAGAGTGTGTTTATGAGAAATGTTAGCGGAGAGTGTGAACCCGGCCAGAGTGCGGCGTCCGTTGTACAGTGTACTGGTACGGCACGTGCGTTGCTAGTTGCTACACTTTAAAAAATACTTTATTTTTAAAGTGTTCATTTAGTGCGCCACGGAAGCCGCACTGGCTTTCATTAAGAAAATTCAATAGAGAGAGGTACGCCTGCCGCCGTCAAAGCCTGTTCTGACAAGCTATCAAAAACATAAGCCAGATAAAAACAACTTTACTAATGATATTAAGTTAGCGTACTTTGAAACTTCGAAAACAGTTTGAGCAAAATTATACTTTGATTATGCTTCAGATTAAGTAGCAAAAGTTATATAGTAGTGCGTCCTTTTATCGACAAGGTATTCTATCGGCCATTAATTGTCTTGTACTTTGAAAAGTATGCGTGTTGAAGAGCTCTTACCTTCTCCGACACCGCCTTCGCCTCGTCGACAAATTCCGATCACAGTTCGGTTAATTTGAGACAACGATCAATGAATTTCGATCATATTTACGCAGAAATGTGGTCTGAAAAGTATTCCAGCTATATCGTCGCACTCAGCATGTAACATTTTTAAAATGTTTATCGGTATATCGCCTTTTATCGAACAATGTTGTTACTTGTTACTGATTGCAGGTATAATTATGACGCCTACTTACAGTCTGCTCGACCAGCCTGATGGTGAAAGAAGTATGGTACAATCCCTACCAAAGTATGTTTGAAACATGCGAACAAAACATGTGATCACAAAATTTTCATTATTTTTGAAATACGAGTACTCTTGTACACTTAAAATCTATTTTACTATAATGCACCTACGGTGTATAAAGTAAATATCGTGAGTACCTACCGGTAACATAGTGAAATGTGTTCAGTCTACGATGAGTTAAGTTTTAAAAGTCTAGTAACATAAGATTAACTACACCTAATGGTTAACGTCTTTATTTTTACTAACCATAACTAAACTACTGCTTTTTGCTCAGGCATTTTTAAGGTTTTGGTTGTACTCCCGACTTTATACCTACTCCCTTGAGAAATTTATATCGAACTCTACGAGATGCAGGTTTCTCACAAATTGCCACCTATCTCTACACCGCTATTTCCCTTATGAATACAGAAAAAGAATATATTAACACATACCGGTGCCTTTAATATTGACGCAGGCATTATCAATAGCAATATACACACAGATATAGCGTAGTTTTCTGAACACAGAACAATATACCTCATACATTTTTATTATTTTTACTAGACACTAGTAAGACAATTTTTCGTTCCATAGTTTTTCGAAATACTAAGCATGTGTGATTGTGAAAGATGTGTTTGTGGATACTTGTCTTTAGTCTTCCATCAAATCTGTTTGGGATCGTCAATCTATCCGGTCGACATGTTAACCCCAAGTTCTTAATGATCTTAACGTTGTGTCTTGGAATTTTGCCGTTAAGTTAGATAGGGTTATTTTAACGGAAAACTTACAGATATATTATTATAGACAATAAAAATATATCGAAATACTCTCCATAGTGTTTTGTTTAAAACACAAAGCTGATTTTACTCTCCCCAACTAAACGACGGTTGCTTCGGAGGTGGAGCTGGCATGCATGCTCGAAATTGGTGCTAAACGTATCATCGATATGCAACATAGATTGCTCGAGGAAGGGCACGGAACCTTCCGGAACGCTGACTTCTTGACAATAATGGACAGAAAACTTGCCTATCAGCTTTTTAGGGTTCCGAAGAAAAATCGGTACCCTTAAAGTTTCGTCATGTCCGTCCGTCCGAAGCATAGCGCCTAGACCCAGACAAAGTGACCGAAAGTGAATAAGAAATGTAGCTTGAATTTTACATCCAAAATATTATTACTTATGTCAGCGGCGAAACCATTATTACAAAAGTTTATGAGATCCTGTTTTTTTATTATCCATCAGTTTAAATGCATTCGTTTCTCCAATATTATTAAGAAGCAAACTGCAAAGCGTGAGCGCCGCCGCCGTGTCGACTCCACGTAGACGATGCGACATGCGACGTGTGACGACTGCCCATAAATAATTCCCTCTTCCCTTTGTTTCTACTACGTTAATACGGCTGTCGCTTTGTACAAGGGTATTTTGGTCTGAAAGTATTTGAAATATTACGAGTTTTGTACCTAAATTGTGGCTACAAACATCTAAACCTACGGTGACATTTTGGGAATACGGTCGTGTTCGTTTTGAAATCCAAGTTCATGGATAAGATATGATTTAAATGTTTTTGGCAGATATCAAATGGCTCTCAGGATCGTGACGCCGTCATTTAAGCCGTATTGGGGCGGCTTGTATTGGCTTGTTCATGTCGTAAAAGGGGACTAAATCCGGCCCGCTTGTGGTAGGGCCTCTCGGAGGGATTATATTGGTAATATTGATTGTTAACTTCTTTCTTTCTTTTTCTTCTCTCTTTCTTGCCCGGCAACGCAGTGATGCCTTTAGTGTTGGTGATGTTCTTGGGCGACGATATCCACTTACCATCAAGTGGATCGTCAGCACGTTTGCCAGCTATTTCCATAAAAAAAATGCATACCAGTAAGGTCGTCCACGGCACGACGCGACGACTTCAGTGCTGCAACGAAATACGTTGAGAATTCAGAAAAGAAACCATGTTAGGTTTCCCCATATTTTCGGCAGGATGCTCTGGGGTCACATTTTGAAGAATTAATATTATCTAAAGACGATTACTTAAGTAATTTGTTGAATCAAGTCCTTTTTACCAGCTCACCGAAAGCACAGATTTAGAAAAAGTTTGTGATAGTATCAGATGTCACCGTCTTCATAGTGTAACGCATAAATCATGTTAGAAAATTTGGTTTTGAATGTAATTAGTATGTATGCGCCACAGATAGGATGCCATGATAGAGTAGAAGAGAAGCTTTGGGAAGATTTTTTTGGTGCATGCTGCTTGCTGATGACATCGTGCTAGTGGCCGAAAATACCTCCGAGATCAAGAGCAGATTGGAGGAATGGTGACATCGGCTGGAGAGTGTTGGCCTGAAAATAAGCAGAACTAAAACATGTTCCCTGACTTCGGTCCTGTACCTATAAATCTCAACGAAATGTCCTTACCAGTCTCTCTGATTTTCGATACTTGGGCTCAATAATTCAAAAGAATGGTGACATGCTGGATGTTACACATTGGATCAATGCAGGTTGGATGAAATAGCGACAGGTCTCAGGAACTAATAGCGACCCACGGATGCCCCTTAAATTGAAGGGTAAAATCTATCAATCTGTCATAAGACTTGTCGTAAATTATGGATCAGAATGTTGGACTACAAAAAAGACAGATGCAAAACGATTGCATGTCACAGAGGTGATAATGTTGAGGTGGAGATGTGTGGAGTGACGAGAATAGATAAAGTAAAGAATGAGTATATTAGAGAAAGTTTGAAAGTGGCAAAAATGATAGAAAAGTTGAAAGGGAACCGAATGTCGTGGTATAGGCATGTGATGAGGGGAGCGGAAACGCATGTGACGAGAAGAGTGATGGATATGAATGTGATGGATTGATGAAGGGGACGATGACACCAAAGAATAGATGGATGGATTGTGTTACGGAGGATATGAAAGATAAGAAAATTAGTGTAACGATGACGGCTGATAGGGAAGTATGTAAGAGGAAAACATGTTGCGACAACCCCAAATAAAATTGGGAAATGTGCAGGATGATGATGCCAGAACGCTGTCCTTTCCCTAGGTTTAATCTCCAGCTGAGCACTGAATACACATGAATGTTCATTACATATTCGTGTTCGTGTGCGTGTTTCGTGTGTGTGAACAGATCGGGTAATAGAATATTAAGTATTAACGACGGTCGGCTGCGTTCGGTGGCGGTCGCGGCGAACAAACAGCGCGGTTAATATTGTAGCGAGGTTTGAACCGGCTCTAACGCAATTATCTCGCGACGGCTGCCCGCCCATTGTCGGAGAAATGTAAATTACAGCGCCGAGCGCAATTTGCAGCTGCTTCAAGCGTTTTAAAGATTTCACTCGGCTTAAGCGAAAGTTCATAATTTTTCAATTAAATTGTAACCACACAAAAATAATTGTTATAAAATCACACGCTTTAAAATGCTGCTTCAATAAACCTTTTAATTTTAATCTAAGCGATGTATATATCGACTGCACTTCATCACTGTTGCATTACCGCTAAAAAGTCAAAACCCGCCTGTTGATATCCCCTCAAGCCATAACCAAGCCAAACCAATCCTATCACAGCCAGACGACGGGGAAGTCATCAATGTAAGCTACCACCATGGCCATTTTGTATTATGTTTCAACTTATAATACAACGTAACAAACATTTTTTCGGCTTATGATAATTGTAAAAAACATTAAGAATTTGCCACATATCGCCATTCTAAAATGAATGTGAGATACGCTAAAGTACTCTTGAATGTTTCACAAAGGCTACGAGTTTAATATGATATCTGTACAACAAGCTTAGCAATCTCCAGATGCTCACTCCAATAGGAACGTTCAATAGCGGTCCAATCTTGCGGTAGTAATACGTCTAGTTCGCCTTTATGCCGCAACAATACCCTTTGTGACGTCACGGACGGACGGACGGGAAGGGATATCAGAATGATGACAAATACTCGTTAGTCGTACGTCCGATATCATTTCTGTCGCGTGGCGGAGCGGCCGGCTGGTGGGAAATTCATTTATTCTCCGTCGAAGTTATTGTGGTTGGACGAGAATACGGTTCTATCTGAGCATTTATCACCGGTAGTGGCATGCGGCAGTCACAACGGCGCAGTGTTTTTCAACTTTTATTTCTGACTGAATGTTCACAGAGTACTCTGGCAGAAAGTATACATTTTGTTATGTGAATGTTCACCGTTGTCAACATAAAAATAACATGTTTCTAAGACGACTCAGTAAGATCTACGGAGCAATAAACATAGTAGGTTAGTAGAAAGCAAAGCGAAGGCAACGGATTAATCCATTACTCCGAACTCAACAACTATTGGCAGAGAGACAGCACGACACGGATCGAAGCGCAACCATTTGTTTCTATCCAGAATATTCTATCCAGTAGTACGGTACAACTAGTGCACGAGATATTCTAGATTCTATTGTATCCGGGCCGCCGCATACGCCGGGTGGGGAGCGGCAAGCCTGGATACTACACTTATAGTCATTTCCCCTTCATAAAAACAAAAGATTACATTCATATTAGGTACTTGTATCTTACACAATAATTTATAGAATTGTCATATGGATTAAGTAGAATAGAATTTATTGTTAAAAATATTGTATGTTGTTGGTTTACTTAGTTGATCGATATTTTCTTTGATCCGCCCTAAGGCGATCTTGATCAAGAACATACGAATTATATTAATTAACTAGCTGTTACCCGCGACTTCGTACGCCGAAAATAAAGATCCCTTCATTATAAAACATGTTTTTCATAAATTGAAAACAAACTTGTCCATACTATGAAGAGAGGAGCCCCGTGCCGTAATTTTACAGAATACACAAAAAACATATCTTTCTTTTCTTTTTGGGCAGCAGCAAATCAGTGATTCTTTTAGCGTTGCTAATGTACATTGGCGAAAGTGACCACTTACCATGAGGTGACTCATCTGTTCGTTTTACAACTTCTTACTCCAAACATACTCTAAACTTACAACCTCCAGTTTTAGCCCTTAGGGAATGTATTACCAAACAATCATGTTACAGTTATTTTTGTTTTATGTAAGGTTATATACTAACTACCAACTTTCACAGTTTTACCTTAAAAAACCGGGCAAATGCGTGTCAGGTCACGTGCAATATTAGGTTCCAAAGTAGTAAGTTTATTGAATATAACTCATTAACTACGATACTTATGTTAACATAGCCTTGATAGTTTTCCTTATAAATTCATCGTATAACCTATTTTTGAGAATTTTTTCACTTGTCCAACTCCAACCGTTTAGTCGTTAGTGGGGACATTTGACTTGACTTGGGTACCCAAAATTAGCACTTTCAAGCCAAATATTTCGCAAACGGAACTCTACATCCAAAAATGGTCTCAAAAGACCCATAATATTTTTGAAAAAACTTTTCAACGATACCCCACACTATAGGGATGAATAAAAAAATAATGCTCACGTTACCTGTAGTGGAGGTACCCCGAAAAAAAAGTTTTTTCAGTAGTTTATTCTACGATTTTGGAGTTTTAATAAATATGTATATCCATGCCAAATTATAGCTTTCTAGCACTAAGGGTCTCGGCGCTTTGCTTTGGACAGACGGACAGACTAACGGACGGACATGACGAAGCTATTAGGGTTCCGATTTTACTTCAGAACCCTAAAAATTACGGAGTTTCGTATAAACATTCCCTGAATTAACCCTTTAAAGATTGATTTTTCAAATTATGTTAAAGTTAATTTTTGTTTATAACAGTCGAACTGAGAACCTGCTACTTTTTTGAAGTTGGTAAAAAAACCGGCTAATAGCGTGTCAGGTCACTGGTAATATAGGGTTTCGAAGTTCTAAGTTTATAGAACTCAATAACTACGTATGCTAATAATAATATAGCCATGATAGTTTTCCTTTTGATGCTATTGCCATGAATTTTTTTACGTGTCTAACACTTACGAATATTTCGCAAACAGACCTCTCAATCGAAAAATGGACTTATAAGACCCATATTATTTTTGAGAGACCTTTTCCACGATACCCCGCACTATGGGGTGCGTGACGGAAAAAATTATCCCTATATTACCTCTAGAAGAGGTATCCTAAAAACATATTTTTAAAAATGTTATTCTACCAGAAGTTTAAATAAACATGTATATCCTTGCTAAATTACAGCTTTATAGCACTAAGGGCCTCTGCGCTATGCTACGAACGGACGGATGGACGGACGGACGGACGGGCATGATGAAACTATGAGAATTCTGTTTTGACTTCGGAACCCTAAAAAGAGTCATACAAATCGCTTCATAAAATATAACGAATCTATTTTGGTACAGATATAGAATTGACCTCGGGAAAGGACATAGGATACTTTTTATCCCGGAAAATATACCTGTTCCTGAGGGATAACTCTTTCAAGCCTAAAAAACTGAACCGATTTTGATGAAATTTGGTACAGATATAGAATTGAGCTCGGGAATGGACATAGGATACTTTTTATCCCGGAAAATAGACCTGTTCCTGAGGGTTAACTCTTTCAAGCCACTAAACCGATTTTGATGAAATTTGGTACAGATATAGAATTGAGCTCGGGAATGGAAATAGGATACTTTTTATCCCGGAAAATAGACATGTTCCTGAGGGATAACTCTTTCAAGCCACTAAACCGATTTTGATGAAATTTGGTACAGATATAGAATTGAGCTCGGGAATGGACATAGGATACTTTTTATCCCGGAAAATAGACATGTTCCTGAGGGATAACTCTTTCAAGCCACTAAACCGATTTTGATGAAATTTAGTACAGATATAGAATTGAGCTCGGGAAAGGACATAGGATACTTTTTATCCCGGAAAATAGACCTGTTCCTGAGGGATAACTCTTTCAAGCCACTAAACCGATTTTGATGAAATTTGGTACAGATATAGAATTGAGCTCGGGAAAGGACATAGGATACTTTTTATCCCGGAAAATAGACCTGTTCCTGAGGGATAACTCTTTCAAGCCACTAAACCGATTTTGATGAAATTTGGTACAGATATAGAATTGACCTCGGGAAAGGACATAGGATACTTTTTATCCCGGAAAATATACCTGTTCCTGAGGGATAACTCTTTCAAGCCTAAAAAACTGAACCGATTTTGATGTTTGGTACAGATATAGAATTGAGCTCGGGAAAGGACATAGGATACTTTTTATCCCGGAAAATAGACCTGTTCCTGAGGGATAACTCTTTCAAGCCTTAAAAACTGAACCGATTTTGATGTTTGATACAGATATAGAATTGAGCTCGGGAAAGGACATAGGATACTTTTTATCCCGGAAAATAAACCTGTTCCTGAGGGATAACTCTTTCAAGCCACTAAACCGATTTTGATGAAATTTGGTACAGATATAGAATTGACCTCGGGAAAGGACATAGGATACTTTTTATCCCGGAAAATATACCTGTTCCTGAGGGATAACTCTTTCAAGCCTAAAAAACTGAACCGATTTTGATGTTTGGTACAGATATAGAATTGAGCTCGGGAAAGGACATAGGATACTTTTTATCCCGGAAAATAGACCTGTTCCTGAGGGATAACTCTTTCAAGCCTCAAAAACTGAACCGATTTTGATGTTTGGTACAGATATAGAATTGAGCTCGGGAAAGGACATAGGATACTTTTTATCCCGGAAAATAGACCTGTTCCTGAGGGATAACTCTTTTAAGCCACTAAACCGATTTTGATGAAATTTGGTACAGATATAGAATTGAGCTCGGGAAAGGACATAGGATACTTTTTATCCCGGAAAATATACCTGTTCCTGAGGGATAACTCTTTCAAGCCTAAAAAACTGAACCGATTTTGATGTTTGGTACAGATATAGAATTGAGCTCGGGAAAGGACATGGAATACTTTTTATCCTGGAAAATAGACCTGTTCAAGCCACTAAACCGATTTCGATGAAATTTAATACAGATATAGAATTGAGCTCGGGAAAGGACATAGGATACTTTTTATCCCGGAAAACAGACCTGTTCCTGAGGGATAAGGTCAAATTTTGTTATATCTATCTTTTCATCAAAATCGGTTTAGTGGCTTGAAAGAGTTATCCCTCAGGAACAGGTCTATTTTCCGGGATAAAAAGTATCCTATGTCCTTTCCCGAGCTCAATTCTATATCTGTATTAAACATCAAAATCGGTTCAGTTTTTGAGGCTTGAAAGAGTTATCCCTCAGGAACAGGTCTATTTTCCGGGATAAAAAGTATCCTATGTCCTTTCCCGAGCTCAATTCTATATCTGTACCAAACATCAAAATCGGTTCAGTTTTTTAGGCTTGAAAGAGTTATCCCTCAGGAACAGGTCTATTTTCCGGGATAAAAAGTATCCTATGTCCTTTCCCGAGCTCAATTCTATATCTGTACCAAATTTCATCAAAATCGGTTTAGTGGCTTGAAAGAGTTATCCCTCAGGAACAGGTCTATTTTCCGGGATAAAAAGTATCCTATGTCCTTTCCCGAGCTCAATTCTATATCTGTACTAAATTTCATCAAAATCGGTTTAGTGGCTTGAAAGAGTTATCCCTCAGGAACATGTCTATTTTCCGGGATAAAAAGTATCCTATGTCCATTCCCGAGCTCAATTCTATATCTGTACCAAATTTCATCAAAATCGGTTTAGTGGCTTGAAAGAGTTATCCCTCAGGAACATGTCTATTTTCCGGGATAAAAAGTATCCTATGTCCTTTCCCGAGCTCAATTCTATATCTGTACCAAATTTCATCAAAATCGGTTTAGTGGCTTGAAAGAGTTAACCCTCAGGAACAGGTCTATTTTCCGGGATAAAAAGTATCCTATGTCCATTCCCGAGCTCAATTCTATATCTGTACCAAATTTCATCAAAATCGGTTTAGTGGCTTGAAAGAGTTATCCCTCAGGAACAGGTCTATTTTCCGGGATAAAAAGTATCCTATGTTCATTCCCGAGCTCAATTCTATATCTGTACCAAATTTCATCAAAATCGGTTTAGTGGCTTGAAAGAGTTATCCCTCAGGAACAGGTCTATTTTCCGGGATAAAAAGTATCCTATGTCATTTCCCGAGCTCAATTCTATATCTGTACCAAATTTCATCAAAATCGGTTCAGTGGTTTTGGCGTGGAATAGTTATCCCTCAGGAACACGTCTATTTTCCGGGATAAAAAGTATCCTATGTTCATTCCCGAGCTCAATTCCATATCTGTACCAAATTTCATCAAAATCGGTTCAGTGTTTTAGGCGTTATTGAGTAGCAGACAGAGTTACTTTCGCATTTATAATATTAGTATAGATTACAAAGTTCGCAAGCCACAAATTTCTATTCAAGCACACAAAAAGCAAGTGAGCCCATAATCATTTAGGCGATTTTGGAAAAAATCACTTCTAAATATGAAAATGAGGGTTGAAATTTGTTTGAAAATTTTGAAGCTAGGCAGCGATAGCGCTAACAATTATTATAAAGAGGAGTTGGTTACAGGTCGCGAGCTCAATGGTTTTTCCTATTTCAAAAATGTCCAACGCGACTTATTACTGAATACTTCTTAATAATATTAAAATATAGATTTTTTTTTTAAAAACCGCCATTAAAACTTGCCTTATACAATTAATTAACTAACCAATTCTAGCATCTTCCCTAAAAATGTGTCTAAAGTCCACCACACAAATTAATTTAATCATTGAGACGTGCAGATAATTACAATTATTTCGCTGTATTTTACAGTACTGTACCTAAATTTTAAATTGGTTTAAGGGAATAAAACCAGAAATTCGCTTCGAATCACTTCATTACCATCACTGCGGCGTGTAAATTACGAGCGGCATAATATTAACACTTTCGATGGCGCATGCTACAACCGTTACTCGATTACTCTCGCTTTAATTTATACTACAAGTCATAAATCATAGCTGTACCGCACGGCACGGCACGGCACGGCACGGCACGGCACGGCACGGCACGGCACGGCACGCTGCCCCCCGCTCCCCGACCCACTCGCCGTGAATACACCCGGCAGCAGCTGTATTACGTAATATGTGCGCGTACAGCCAACATTTGCGAAGTTTTATTAACTACGACAACAACGCTTAATTCTATCCACATTCAATCTGAAAGGAACACTCGTTGTTAAGGAACAGAACGTGTTGACGTGCGTCGGATTTACATCACATATGGCGGCTCAGTAACCTCGATATTCGAACCACAGATCCTGAATTATTGACGAGGCTCTTAGCTATAGAAGTGAGAAGTTTGGACATTCCGAACAAGTGAGGCGCGCTCCGACGCCTGTATCCAGATGTCCGGCCTTTTTAACCAACTTCAAAAAAGGAGGAGGTTCTCAATTCGACTGTATTTTTATTTTATTTTTTACTAGCTGTTACCCGCGACTTCGTACGCCGAAAATAAAGATCCCTTCATGACATGTTTTTCGTAAATTGACCACTCAATCGAAAAATGGACTTAGCAGACCCAAATTATTTTTCAGAGACCTCTTCAACGATACCCCGCACTATGGGGGAAAAAAATTATCCCCATAATACCTCTAGGAGAGGTACCCTAAAAACATATTTTAAAAATGTTATTCTACCAATTTAAAGTTTAAATAAACATGTATATCCCTGCTAAATTACAGCTTTCTAGCTCTAAGGGTATCTGCGATATGCTACGGACAGATGGATGGATGGACGGACGGACGGCGGACGGGTATGACGAAACTATGAGAATTCTGTTTTGACTTCGGAACCCTAAACAGAGTCATAAAAGGCGCTTCATAAATAACGAATCTATCAACTACATATAGCAAAATTTGATCTTATCTCTCAGGAACAGGTCTATTTTCCGGGATAAAAAGTATCATATGTCCTTTCCCGAGCTCAATTCTATATCAGTATTAAATTTCATCAAAATCAGTTCAGTGGCTTGAAAGAGTTATCCCTCAGGAACAGGTCCATTTTCCGGGATGAAAAGTAACATATGTTCTTTCCCGGCCTCAATTCTATATCTGTACCAAACATCAAAATCGGTTTAGTGATTTAGACGTGAAAGAGTTATCCCTCAGGAAAAGGTCTATTTTCCGGGATAAAAAGTATCATAATTCCTTTCCCAAGCTCAATCCTATATCTGTACCAAATTTCATCAAAATCGATTCAGTGGCTTGAAAGAGTTATCCCTCAGGAACAGGTATATTTTCCGGGATGAAAAGTATCATATGTCCTTTCCCGAGCTCAATTCTATATCTGTACCAAACCTCAAAATCGGTTCAGTGATTTAGGCGTGAAAGAGTTATCCATCAGAAACAGGTCTATTTTCCGGGATAAAACGTATCCTATGTTCATTACCGAGCTCAATTCTATATCTGTACTACATTTCATTAAAATCGGTTCAGTGGCATGAAAGAGTTATCCCTCAGGAACAGGTCTATTTTCCGGGATAAAAAGTATCATATGTCCTTTCCCGAGCTCAATCCTATATCTGTACCAAATTTCATCAAAATCGGTTCAGTGGCTTGAAAGAGTTATCCCTCAGGAACAGGTCTATTTTCCGGTATGAAAAGTATCATATGTCCTTTCATGAGCTCAGTTCTATATCTGTACCAAACATCAAAATCGGTTCAGTGATTTAGGCGTGAAAGAGTTATCCCTCAGGAACAGGTCTATTTTCCGGTATGAAAAGTATCATATGTCCTTTCATGAGCTCAGTTCTATATCTGTACTAAATTTCATCAAAATCGGTTCAGTGATTTAGGCGTGAAAGAGTTATCCCTCAGGAATAGGTCTATTTTCCGGGATAAAAAGTATACTATGTTCATTTCCGAGCTCAATTCTATATCTGTACTAAATTTCATCAAAATCGGTTCAGTGGCTTGAAAGAGTTATCCTTCAGGAACAGGTCTATTTTCCGGGATAAAGAGTATACTATGTTCATTTCCGAGCTCAATTCTATATCTGTACTAAATTTCATCAAAATCGGTTTAGTGGCTTGAAAGAGTTATCCCTCAGGAACAGGTATATTTTCCGGGATAAAAAGTATCATATGTCCTTTCCCGAGCTCAATCCTATATCTGTACCCAATTTCATCAAATTCGGTTCAGTCGCTTAAAAGAGTTATCCCTCAGGAACAGGTCTATTTTCCGGTATGAAAAGTATCATATGTCCTTTCCCGAGCTCAATTCTATATCTGTACCAAATTTCATCAATATCGGTTTAGTGGCTTGAAAGAGTTATCCCTCAGGAACAGGTCTATTTTCCGGGATAAAAAGTATCCTATGTCCTTTCCCGAGCTCAATTCTATATCTGTACCAAATTTCATCAAAATCGGTTTAGTGGCTTGAAAGAGTTATCCCTCAGGAACAGGTCTATTTTCCGGGATAAAAAGTATCCTATGTCCTTTCCCGAGCTCAATTCTATATTTGTACCAAATTTCATCAAAATCGGTTTATTGGCTTGAAAGAGTTATCCCTCAGGAACAGGTCTATTTTCCGGGATAAAAAGTATCCTATGTCCATTCCCGAGCTCAATTCTATATCTGTACCAAATTTCATCAAAATCGGTTCAGTGGTTTTGGCGTGGAATAGTTATCCCTCAGGAACACGTCTATTTTCCGGGATAAAAAGTATCCTATGTTCATTCCCGAGCTCAATTCTATATCTGTACCAAATTTCATCAAAATCGGTTCAGTGTTTTAGGCGTTATTGAGTAGCAGACAGAGTTACTTTCGCATTTATAATATTAGTATAGATGTTTGTTACCTCGGCACTTTGAACTGGGTGAACTGATTTTGATGATTATCTTATTAATCAAAAGCTGGTGATTGTCGTGTGGTCCCACATAAAGAGCGAGATCTAATAATGGCATCCATGTCAAAAGCATATAAGTCTTAAATTTGAAGTATGTTAGTTTTTTGTTAAAATGTTAGATTATAGTGTGATGATCTCAAAAATATTCAGTTGTATTTCAAAACATTTTGACGGTTTAATCCGTCCGTCTTATGTGAAAGTGCATAAAAGCGTATTAAATGCGTGACTAGTAAGGGAAGGTGTCCACAGATGCATAGACTCACGGACCACACGCTTCTTCCTCACAGTACTACTGAAGACCAATGCATTTCAATGCTTGCTCATGACATCTTTCTTGTCATACGGTTAGTCGATCAGTGGTGGACGTAAGCCCACTCTCCGCGTCGACCGGCCACGATTTTATTTTTATATAATGATGCAAGCGAAAATCACTCGCTCGCTAGGGAGGGGTGACATCGGTAATCTGATCAGTCGCCATTCCGATCACTGTGGATACTGTGGCTACCTATAAAAGTCGATGCGATTCATCCGACGCGTGCAATGCAAACGGAACTATGGATGCTTACTTTAATGGATTTTAAACAAATACCACTATCTCCTTGAAAGTGAACTTGGGCGGTTCTTCGAATTCAAGGCTAAAGCATCTGCCGCTACCTTTGCTTGCTATGGTGTCCATGCAACTTTAAACCTCGTGAAATTATTTTGTTACATTACTCATTTTGTGGCTATTATGTGGTGTGAGTAATATTTAGGATGCAACTGCTAGTTATTACTTACCAGCATTGGATTAAATGGAAATGCCTTCAAAGAAGCTTACTGCTCGACAAATACAAAAAATATGAATTCAGTAGATAACTTTTCCTACTTGAGGTCAGTCGAGAAACTCCGTGGAAGCTCCAATCAAAACTTGTTAGTTTACTTTCCTCGACGAAGCTAACTCGGTAAGTGGAGTGAGCTGTATTTGCTGAGGACATGTCCACGTTCGCCGACGGCCACCAATTAGCGCGTGTCAACAGTCGCTGGTCGCTGGTCGCCGCACCGAGACGAGCACCGAGACGAGCACCGAGAGCGGAGAGCCTATCGAGAGCCGTCGACAGTCGAGTGCTGCTCAATAATTTAGGCCGACTCGAAGCTCGCTTATCGATCTGATAACTACCGATGCAAAGTAATTCAATTTATTGATTTAATTACTGTTTTATTATTCAAACCGATAGTCGGCAAAGAAAGCAAGAAATGCGTGTCGACATGACGATTAACAATATAGACAAAAGTTTGGTTGGTTTGGACAAAGGTTTGGAAATACTGATTTATTAGGGCCACCGATACTTCTTATACTATCAGATATTCTCAATTTATTCCTGACGACAGAAGTTGAATTACGTTCCAATGTCATCTAGTTGAAGTGTTCATCGCGGGGCAAGCTTCGATGAATCTGCAGGCACTAGTTCAGCTGCTAAGACATCAATAGTACGAGCTGATCTGATCTGACATCCAAGTCACTCGCACCATTTCATCTGCAAACAGAATCTGCCAATTCATCCTTGATTTTTTTTTATAATGTTGAAATTATTTATTGTTACATTTTACTGATAATTATTTTTCAGCACAATACTTCACGATACAAACACGTTACTATTATGAAGATACAAATATTGTTTAATTTTTAGGGTAGCTTCATGGTAACTGACGAAAGCATGTTTACGAGAAAGACGCAAATAAAAAGGATTTGATTGGCGGCGGCTCACGGTTTATAAACCAGAACGTGAGCCGCTCTAACAAAACGACTGAGGTGTGGGGATTTTTTCACGTGGACATACCGGTGCCTCTTGCCTCTCTGTTTCATCCTGACAGTAGTTTGGAAATTTAAATTATTTAACTTTGTAACCACGGGAAATCATATCCGTATTAGTTTTGTCCTTTTTGCCTATGCTATGCTGTTTTATTTAATAGTGGCAAACATGCTAATAATTTCACCATATTTTAACAATTATCAAATACATGTGGTGTTAATAACACAAACGTACACAATGAAGAACATACACACACACACACACACATACTATCATATACTAACATAAAATATCTCACTTATTGATTACTTATACTTAATTCTTACAATTCTGAATATATTTTTTTACTCTAGAACACTACAAACAGTATTATTATCCTTTTGTACAAACTTGTATATGTCAGATTTAACATCAAATGCATAAAGCAAAGTATAATATATTTCAAAACACGGTCTATTACAGCTGCCATCTGCCAAGAGCTTCAAGCTTAGAGAAAATTCCTATTTCCGTACCATTCGTCTTTGAATATTCGAAAGAGGAGAAAATATGAAAATGTGTTTCTCTGACATGACGGCAAGTGCAGTTGAAATTGTCTTTCGACTTGACTTGATTTTATACAACTAAGATTTGATTGTTTGCATTGAATAGGCTCCGAAACTACCGAACCGATTTGAAAAATTCTTTTACTGTTGGGAATCTACACTATCCCCGGGTGATATAGGCAATATGGTTTTTTTTCTACTATTTTTCCCGAAGCGAAGTGAGGGTGATTTCCTAGTATCTTATAACTTGACTACAATCCCATCTGATGGTAAGTGGCGATGTAGTAATGAGTGGAGCGGGTATAATACAATACTGATATTATAAATCCCCAAATATAACAGGCTCCAGGAGTAACGATAGACATGACAATGTAGTCTATAATTTCAAGTTAAACTACATTTTGTTTAAGATTTGAGATTGTATGCATATCGTTCATTTTCTTAATTCGCGGAGTATATTAAGGTTCTTCTAATTGACTGACGGACTTTCTCTTTACTGTAATATCAACTCCATATCTAAACACTATGGCACGCGGCAAAGACACAAAGACCGAAGAAGTGCCAGACTTTATTAAATAACTTTCGTTGACACCGGCATCAACTGAATCGGAAATTGGCTCTTCGTAAATTCTTATAACTTTTAAGATTGGAGCCGTAGCGAAGTCTTCTTTGTACTTTGAAATATTTTTATTACGTGACGGCATGGGACTGTTAGAGTAACAATGTAATACATAAAAATATGTTATGTATCATAATGTCTTGGTATTGTGACTTATATTATAATATTTTTAATGATTGCTGCCAAAAGAGCAGAGTTTTTTTAACGTCGCTGTGGCCTCAGTAAGGGGTGGAGCGAGCGGCCAGTCTCAGTATGTTTAACAGTTTCAACCACTTCAACTGTTTACTCGCACCCACCACATCTCACATTTACTAACGAACAGTGCATTCATTCAGCACATTCACAGCGTATGATTATTTATTAATATTAAAGAATAATAATTTCTGCGCGAGTGAGTTTCAAAGCGGTCGTACATTACCGGCGCCGGCTGCGGCAGTGCCAGGTCAGCTGCCATTGTATTCACGTTAATACTAAAATGCTATGCATCAACAAACACGATTCTATTTCGGGGTGTTATTCATTCATTGCATAAATATTCACAAACTGATACTACACGGAGCAGAATTATAGCGAGGATTAAGCTATTCAACCATAAATAGCTAGCATTTATTATGAAGTTTATTTGTACTGACTGGTTGCGCAGGCGATATTCAAAATATGTTTTAATAGTTATGCCATTTTATCGACCAACGCGGCGCTACCACTGGCTGGTGAAAACATTCAAAGAAAAAAGAAAAAAATGTCATTGTCAATATTGAAAAGATTTGGAAGAAAAATTTTGGTTTTCTAATCCGCATCACCGTTCCTGGGTTGAATAACCGCTTTCCGCATAAAATTCAACCGCTTTTATCAAACATCAAAACCTTTGGATTGCTAACATACCGCCGCGCGGCTGGATTCGCAAGATCTACAGCTTCGTGTGAGACTGGTGAGTCGTTTGATGTGCTTATCTATTGTAATTTATGATATTTTGTGTATTGCTCCGCACCGCAACGCTCCGCAGCCATCTCCCCCTGGAGGAGCTATTTACACGCTCCTCTACTGACAATCTAATTATTGCCGCACAATTAGTATTAGTTTGTTTATTCAAGAGATATTATCAAACATTTTCATGTGATTTTATTTCTTTTACTTATGACTTATTTGCAATAAAGCCTTATAAGCAATAACCCATTTTGGGATTTAAATTCGTAATAGGTACCTACTTACCGTGTTACAACTAAGACATCTAAAGTAGCAAATTAAACACAAAGCTTTCGCTATCACATAAACTTCTACTTCAAACGGAAATCAAAAACGGAAACCTTCAATCGGGAGGATCACATTAACTGAGGTTTAGAGTCGGCACTGATCCTCGTTTATTTGATGTAGGACTACGGCTTGCGCAGCGACAAAGTTACGAGTAAATGACATCAAACATCTTCGTAGCTTACGGCGGCTTAGTAGCCTTCCAGTGGCTGGCTGCTGATAGCGGCTACACGATCCCCGAACCGGTAACGCATCAGTAATGCTTTTGGAGTTGCTAGTCCATGACTATCACGATATATGATTATCACGCCGTGATTATGGCGCATTCGAAATCATTATACGTGTGCGGAGGTTTGTGTTTTCTGCGTTCGATCGCGTTTGCAGCGTGTATACGCGCGTTTTTGGCGCCGTAAAAATACGCCGTGTGCAGAGGTTCTTATATCATACATGTAATAACAAAAACTGAGCCTTAAGAAAATACGTAAGCTGTCGAAAATACTACATATACTCAACTGACCGCGTGCGACATGACATGCGCCCTCCTTAGAGCATCGACCTCGCTACCTCCGAAATGACACGATCGTCTGCTCGTTCCTCAGTTTATTCCTTCATATTTCTCGATGTCGTTTACGACGGCCGAATGCGTGCCGCAATAAATCGTTCCTGATGGCTACATCGAGCTCAATTTAAACACGTCGCCCGTCGCTCGCCGCTCGTCGCTCGCCGCTCGCCGCTCGCCGCTCGCCGCTCGCCCCGCGAGTGTGTGACGTCCTCGCCGGGGGGAGGGTGGAGGGGGACCGAGAGAGGATCACCTGGCCAATACGGAACTCTGATGAATATCATGGAAACGCTTTGCGGTACTGAAAGTGCATTTAGCCACCCGGTCAATTGGTTTCGACTCTGCTCTGTACTACGAACCAAGTGCATTCATTCTCACTTTCATTGCTTGGTTTCACAGTTGCCGCATAGATGCAAAACAGTATTTTATTCTACTTTAACTCCATCCATCCATCCATCAGCCCTTGGAGGTCCACTGCTAAATATAGGCATCCCCTAAGTCTGCGACTCTGACCGATACTGAGCCTTTTGAATCCAGCGGATGCCCGCTGTTTTTTTCAGGTCCTCGGTCCACCTGTTCGGGGGGCGTCCTTACTTAACTATCCTCCGTAATTGTGGTTTCCGTTCTGAAGTAGTTGTATCTGAAATATGTGTAGTAAATTTTGCCAGGTGACGTTCACAGGTGTGCGTTGGCCCTGTGTTTGTAGACACATACTACAGATGGCTAGGTGTGAGGTGTGCCCCGTGGGCGGTGTGCGACGCGGGCGTGTGCCGTGTGACACGACTCCGCACTGTCTAGACCAGCCACGGAATATACGAGTTCGAGTACCGTATTTCAGGCTCAATGATGACCTCAGTCCTCACCAAACACGATAGAATATTAAATCCTCCTGTCTTTTGTTCTAAGGTGCTGGATGTCAGAGAAAACCTTACTTTTATCATTTCATGAATGAACAAAACATCAAAATGGAATAAATTTCCATTCATATTTTTTTAAGAAATTATTGTGATAATTGACGACTATTCCACGATTTGTTGAAAGAAGTATGTACAATAAGAACTCACTCTTCTTTAGATCGAACCGCAAAGATAATACTCCATGATTAGATTGTTTGTGTTCAGTGCCCATTAGTGAACCATTGGGTATTGGAGTGTTTTCTTTTATAGCCCACATGAAATAACCACTGTAAAGTAACTTTATGGGCTTCTTATAGAGGCTCAATTATTCCTTAAGTCCGGGCCATCCTACCCTATTTGTGGTGCGTCCTGTAGAACATGGAACGAGGAAATATCTATGTACCTAATATCCAGTCAGTGTGCAGTGGTAGGGTTCCTTGTCTGCTTGCCTTGCCTCTCTTTCTACTCGTAAAATAAATTGTTGTCTGAGAGTTTTCTAATAAGCGGAGTTTTTCATGCCTCTGGTTTTACGAAAGTTTTAACCGGTTTTGAACGAGCATCGATGCATAGATTTTTATTTCTATTTTGTTTTATAAAGTTGGAGTTTACCCATAATTCACTGGTTCAACAAAATAAGTTTTTTGCTTCTGCTTCTATAGATACTTACTCAATATCGCTCGTGATTGACGGACGCAAAGAAATATGGACACCCCAGTGATGTAATGATAGTAAAACTGCCTATATTATAACGAAATGACTGACCCGCTAACACGAGCACAAGCAAGCAAAATGGTAGAACACTTGGGTTGCGGTGAAACGACGAGAAAACTTTCGTCCAGAACAGCCGCGCTCGTGTTTGTTCACGGCGAATGTAGGGTCTGTTTACTGGCCGACAACATTCCAAATCCTCGCGCTTTACTTGCGACCAACCCATACCTCCCACACGATGTACACGCGATGTCATTATTTACATGCCAAATTTGTACGATGTAATACCTTCCCGTTTCTATTCATACAATGAACATAATCTTACGTCATTCCGCGTTCACCAAACGTTCAGCTACATACCTCAGTGCAGGATGTTTGTACCTGTGAACTGGAACGGGTAATGAATGTACATACGCTCACCGCACCGCCTTCAAATAAGCTGCGATAAGGGTAGCATGGACAATGGACATATACAAATGTATAAGTTTGCATGCCTTATAAGGCGGAATGTGGCGAACATAATAATTTTTTTAATACCTTTGTACCCATATTCGTGCAAATAAACTGATTTGAATTTGAATAAAGCATCGTTAAAAGTAAACAAGATCTTTACATGATTGTAACTTAGATCGGTTAAATTAAATCAGAAAAAACGGCAAAGTAGGTACTAAACACTAGCGGGATTCTCACAGAATACTAAGTTTAATCACTTAATAACAAACTTTCCGATCATTTTAGAAATACACAACTTAATCTGATTTAACAAAACCGGGCAAGTCATGTCAGGCCACGCGCGATGTAGGGTTCCGAAGTAGTAAGTTTATCGACTATTACTCATTAACTACTTATGCTAACATAGCCGTAATAGTTTTCCTTGTATTCATCATATTTAAACTATTTTTGAGAATTCTTTCACTAGTCCATCTCCAACCGTTTAGGCACTTTAATGCCGAATATTCAGCAAATAAAATCCTAAATTCAAAAATGGTCTCAAAAGGCCCAGCATATTTTTAAAAGACCTTTTCAGCGTACCACCACCACCACCACCACCGCGTACCAGCGTAGCGTAGCGTCTTCAGCACACTATAGGGTACGTGACGAATAACAAATTCATCCTCAAGTTACCTGAAGAGGAGGTACTCTGAAAAAAGAAGGTTTTTCAATAATTCATTCTACGATTTTGGAGTTTTAATAAATATGTAAATCCATGCCGAATTACAGATTTATATAATAGCACCAAGGGTCTCGGCGCTTTGCTTTGGACGGACGAACAGACGGACATGACGAAACTACAAGGGTTCTGATTTTACTTCGGAACCCTAAAAACTTGATTCCGTAACTCGCGGCAACTCGCAGTACCTCACGCGCGGACAGTTTGCGAATGTATCGGATTTTCGTTGATGAAGAACAAGTGAAGCTAAAACAACGATTCCACTTCTGATGGTTGTTTGTTTCATCTTCATCCCGACTCTGGTAAATTTTTACAAAACATATTTCCAAATATTTCCATCTTCGCAAACAAACAGCTCGCGAATTCTTTTCTTTGAGAACAAAAACGTTTAATTGAATTGCCGTAATTCCAGTTTCCCTCAAAAATTAAACCGTTGTTTGGGAAAACACAAAAATAAGGGAAAGGAACGCACAGAGCGCGAGCCGCGCCGCGCGCTCTCTTGTTTTATTATAATCGGCTTGGTATACAGCGTGCGCCCGTTTGCACAATATTCAACAATTTAGCACTCTTGTTTTATACGATGTTTACTATTTCAGAAACAAGCGGGCGCAGTGTACAAGTACACAAGTACAACATTTAAGAACTCCTTACTATACACAACATAAAATATACACTAAGAAAAATATTACGGATATTTTTTTCATCCATACAAACTTTCGTAAGTACTAGAGGGTTAGTTACAGACGATAGATTCAGAACAAACGCAAACTTAATTTAATTTATGCCGCGCGAGTTTTTACATCTACATTGAATATCATAATTAATTTAAATTATATAGTGTAAAAAAATGTTTAGTGCTGAAACTACGGTCGGTAAAGCGAAAATTTGCGGAGTAACTGATATACGTGGATACTCGTAGCTATGCCCATAATGCTTCTTGTGAAGATTGTTGACACAAAAATAATTAAGACGTCACCTTCGATGATGTGTGATCACGCTGTATACACGCAAGGAAAGTTGCCAGATGGTGTCCGTTATATTATTTTTTGTGGACAATTTTCAAGTTATCCTGAGCGCTTTAGGAACGAGGTGAGGTGGGGCCGCGGTGAGGCGGGGGCGACGCGCGGAGGCTGGAGGTAATCCACCAGCTAAATATCTATGCTTTTGTCGCTTCATGTCGGTGGAGTTTGATTTGAGGAGCCCTCGTCTTACTGTATCGGTTAATTTATGGTCTTTGGATACGGACTTGCTTGGGTTCCCATCTTTTAGATAGTTTTAGGATGTTCCATTAAATATTTCTCTGTGAGTGAATTGATATAAAATTCTTTTCAAAAATAAATATCTTAAACCGTTTTTATGCCGCCGCTTCAATATACCTACGGTGGGTTTTTCCAAACAATAAAAACGTATGAAAAAAGTCGAGTTAAAAATCATGTAAATTTTTAATTGGCGTAATTGTTTTCAAGATATTTTTTAAATCAAGCGAGTTTAGATGGACATGTGCTACTACGTCGTCAATGGGTCACAAGTTTCGTGAGGCTCATCGGTTCACCACACCAGTGGCTGGAGCCGCAAGTGGTCCATTGTTGCTACATCCCGCACACCTGTCCCGCGATTTGCTCGTACTCGCATGTATTATGTAGCACCCCCCCGCACCCCCCCCCCCGTCCCTCGCCCCTCGCCCGCCCTTTGTCACTTGTCTTCCATTCTCCGCTAAAAGCCCGCGCCGCTGTCTCGCGTTCTTTTGTTAACTCTCCAGCGATTATGCCGGATCCGGGACCGCTCCGTCTACATAATGGAATAGACGCCCGCACAAAAGGATTCAGCGTTTCTTACTGCTAATATAACGCTTGAGATGTCTTTCTTTATTTCTTGCGAGAGCGATGGACTTTGAAATTTGCCTATGAGAACAATATGCATGTACTGAAGGAAATCCTAGTTTTGAACTACGATTGTAATCATGAAAGTTTTGGGCTTTCTGGTTAGCAAATAAACGGGGTGGTTTCTAATTACCAAGTAAATCCCAGTGTCGGTTAATTTCTGAAAAGGAGGAAGCTTCAGGATAGTCATGTGATGGCTGCAATCACTGCAGCAACCGAAATCAGGAGTGTCAAATAAGATTATTATTATTGCTAATTAATAGAAAATATCTATATAATATAATAGATAGTCTGCTGGATCATCATACTATAACTTTAGAGTTTCGTTTGACTAAATAACCAATTCTATCAGATCATCAGATTAATGGGGAACGCACATTTATCGGAATCGTCTGCACCGTCCGCACGCATTTCTGAAAATGCGGAAAGTATCCGAAATGCCGATAGTGTTGCCATGCCACGATGCTTTTGACAACGCATTAGGAGAAACGTTTCATAGTAAACTAATCTTGTGAGGAGATCTCGCCTTCGTGTTTATGCCTATACATCATTGTTTTTCGGACATTCGACAATAATACACATATGACCAATACCTGCAAACTATTAGCAAACTATAGCACCGTTTTACACTAGAGATTGGGAAAAACTGCAAAAATTGTTGGCAATACTAAAAGCGTACGGCAAATCCGGACATAGGTGCGAAGCTATCGGTATACGGAGGGTCCGGCGCGGACGACGCCGATATAATATGTGCGTTCACCATAAGGGAGCAAAAAAGTAGAGCACAAACGACATAAAAGAATCACTTTAGTAATGTAAATGTATGCTGAGCCGTCCATGAGCTGTAAGATTGCTATTAGTCGTCTGTAATGTTTGCAGTCAGCGTGCGGTGCGGTGCGGTGCGGTGCGGTGTGGTGCGGTGCGGTGCGGTGCGGTGCGGTGCGGTGCGGTGCGGTGCGGTGCGGTGCGGTGCGGTGCGGTGCGGTGCGGTGCGGTGCGATGCGGTGCAGTGCGGTGCGGTGCGGTGCGGTGCGGTGGCGTGGCGGTACGTGTGTGTGCATGTCGTGGCATGCAAATTTATGAAAGTAAGAAACTGGGTTACCGGCTTACCGGCCGGGCGGCGCGGCAGCGGCGCGATGCCGGGACATTTACATTTAGCTACGGTTGTTTTAGGGATGCTACGGAATGCACTATTCATGTTAAATAAGCTGAATACCGTACACAAACTGCGTGTAGCCCTAGCGTGATTGAACTTTAATCGCAAACATTAAAAATATTTGATGCAGTTCATGCATAGCGAATGTAGATTGACGACCCGTGTGACGCAATGGTCACCATGCCGGATCGCCGTGCCAATGGTCCTGGGTTCGATTCCCAGCGAAACGTGTGTCTCTGTGTGTTGTCCACGGCACCTACGACAGAGGGAAACTTAGTGGGAGGCTATGAGTGTGTAGCGTTATAAAAAATTATACATTTATTCATTTATTTATTTATTTCTTAGGAAAACTTACAGCTATTACAATATTTATGTTATGTTGAGCAGTAAAAGGAAAGCTATTTACAAGTTTTCGCAGATAGGTAGTAGCAGTAGGAGTAGAAAAAATTAGTCGAAAGAATTGTAGATGTACACAGATACTTATACAATATACCTACAAATGCCAGCAGATATAAACACAATATAGAAATAACAGAACAATAGAAAAGGCTTATAAGCATTAACAGGTATATTATGGCGCTTTTTTAGAAAAAGGGTTAAATTTAATTTAAAATTTAATTAGAGTTTATTACTGAAAAAAATGGTTGTCTGTAAAGTCTGATTTTGTCGTGTGAAAAAGAAAAATTTTTAAGTAAAAAAAATTACACGTACAGACCTAAAATATATCCTCCTTGGTATAAGAATGTACGTTATCAGAAGCCAGTCAATGATAGTAAGGATCGTGACGTAGAAGACTTCATTCAACTTTTACCACCTTTCACCTCAAAACTATTTATTGTTGATTTGTTTACTACTCTATTAATATTGAAATGGTAAGGTAAATTCTATCTTATATTCCAAAAACTAAACACCTTCTAATGGTCAGTTAAGTATTAATACCTAATTATGATGCGATAAAATTGTCAGCACTGCTTTTATGAAGGTAATTTATGGCTAGATAGGGCCATCGTCCATTAACTTTTTATATTCTATATAGAGAAGACTCCATTTACCATTGCAGCAGGAAACTGAATATTAATCGTTGCCCCACAAAGTGAGTGCTATCGATAGGATGGATGCTCGACAAGTATTTTTAACACAATTGACTTTAATTTTGCAGTTTCGAATTATTAATGACGTGGGTAAACCATAGAGTACTGACAAGTAGTATTAGAATAGAATAGAATAGAATAAAATTTTATTTCTTCAAGTTAGCACTGCAATACAAACAGGCAATATTCTTACATAATACTTATAATAGATATTTTTGCAGCAGTGAGAACCTGACGAAATAGGGCCACACTCAGCACTGGCCGCAGCAAGCCACGACCGCTGGTTTTCAGGGCGACCCTAATTCGTATAGTTCGACTAGTGACAATTTTTTTTAAATACCTAATACAATACCTAAAACTAATAAACATAAAATCTAAATAACTGATAACAGAACCTTACTTACTTATAAAAATATCTTATATTAGTTCCATTTTAAACTAATTACTTATTTTTTTTAATTATTTCTTGCTGTCCCTCGCGGTTTCATCTGTGTTATACAATACAATTATACAATTATATAAGCCTACAGCCTTCCTCGATAAATGGACCATTAAACACAAAAAGAATATTTCAATTCGAAGCAGTATTAGTAGGCTAACGCCCCAACTCCCGCGTATTTGCGCATATGATCCTAGGTGTATGCTTGTGTGTCAGTGCGTGCGTGCGCGTGTGTAAAGATGTGTGTGTGTGTGTGTGTGTGAGTGTGAGTGTGTGTGTGTGTGTGTGTTTGTGTGTGCGTGTGTGTGTGTGTGTGTGTGTGAATATGCATTTGCGTGTGTTGTGTGAGTGCATGTGCATCTGTGTGCAACTGAAAGTGAGTGAGAGTAAGTGTGTGAGTGTGCGTGAGTGTGTGTATGTAGAAGTGAAAATAAGACTGCTTATACGAGATTCATCTCTTGTGACTTTTGCAAACCTAGAAGATGCTTTTTATATGACCTCTTGAAAGCTGCCGCAGTCTTTGCAGCACGAATTGGTGGTATTGTAATATCACTGGTTGAGGTGGTTGACCTATAAAGTAAGTTTGTATAGCGGCTCAGCCACTTGTCTTGAGCTAAGTCTGTTGTGTATGTGGCGCGTGTTGTAAGTGTAATTACCGCTGTACTCGGGGATTACATGTGCAGCCGCTGTACGGCGCGGCGCGGCGGCGGCGCACTGGACGTGGTGTGTCGTAGCTCGTGACTTATTGGAGCATCCTTCGCTGCTGTCGACTGTCTACAAACATAAACACGTATGTATGAAGACGCGTGTATTCACGAGTGGCATGGATTTGGTACACACATTACACACAATTACAAACTATCGCTGGCGGGTAAGTATGTAAGGGCACAGAATGCTTAATAGTATCTATTGGTACAGAAGAGCCTCGTGGGTATAATGGGGGTGGAACACGTATTTGTTAACGTACTATTATATAATTACAGTGCAATGTATCCTCCTTGTTTATCTATTGTGAATATTAGTATGGTAATTGTAGCCTACAGTAACTGTCATTGGTATCCGTCAGTCAGTATGAATGATATTGATGACATTAGAGCAAAGAGCACCGAACGCGATTCATTCGTCTTTCGACATTTGGCCTGTACGGTCGGTTGCAAAAGTCATGTCTCTCTGGAAGTTAGGAGTATTAGAACCTAATTTTAGTAATAAGATTATCTTGTGGAAAAGTATAATAAAGTAGCTGTTGGATATCGTCGTTTTTAATGAGCTGAGCTCAACATATTCAACTATAGCCTCTCAATGAAGTTACATAAGCGAGTATGAAGTTGTTTCTGAAGACCTCCTCAAACAAAATACGTCACGTAGCGGTCCTGTGAGGGGAGGGGGATAAGGACTGCTGTGAATACATGCGGCGGCGCGGCGGTACGGGCTGTACGGGCTACGGGCGGATGTAGGTCGTTGTCGTAACTCGTAACGCATCGCGCGACGAAATTACTTTCACGCGCGCCGTGCCCCGTGCGCCGTGCGACGCTCATCCACTGAATAAAGTAATATCTTATACTATTAGATTGTAACACGTCCGTCCATTTATACGTTTAGCAAATCTCTTATTTTTTATTACGGTAAGGTTCTTGGGAGTAGGTACCTGCTACCTAACTACCTAACACTCTAATCGTAAATAGTTTCTAGGGATCACATAATTGAACGGATTTATAATATATGTTAGAAATCAATAATTATATTAGGAACTATGATCACCTAGTGTAGTGTTATGGAAAACATCTTAAGAAGGTCTACATTGTATACACAAATAATTATCGTATGTAGAAGTATAATGAGATATAAAAATGTGTTTGATTTAATATTTAAATTCAATCCGAGGATTTAGGAATATAATTATGAAATGAAATGAAATATTATGATGAAGATAATGTATTGATGTAATAGTTCCCAAAAAAAAATTTTCTATTTTATTTCACGGGCATGTTATAATATTTATTTATCTTAGAAAAAAACGTTTATTGAAATAGTTAAGCACAAGCCACGCAGTCAACGCCGGGTGCTGAGACTAGGGTACGAGGACATAAACCGAGACACAGGTGTGGCGACAACTTTTTCTTCGACCTAAAACCCTCTGACAGCCCACACAAATTCTAAGCAGATACAAAATACGAGTACCAATATAAAAATGTACATGCAGATAACATAATATACAATGTATAGCACACTATAGACGATCTTATCGCTAAAAACGATCTCTTCCACATAACCCAAAATGCAAAACGTATCTAAGTAGATAAGTAAATGACTGGTAAAGGTGTACAAGCACAAATAACATAGGTATGATGTTCATGAGGTTTGCGAAGCTAACAATAATTGAAAAAAGGAAAGAATAGAGTAAAAATAAGAAAGGAGAGGATAGAGGAACAACGAGTAGAGGTATAAAGTGATAATTAAGAGCAAGTCAAAGCAATAATTAATGCGCTTTAACCTGTCTTTTAATGGACATAGTTATCTAATGGAAATGGGTAGAGTGTTACTCAGATAAGCTGAGAAAAAGGAAAAATAGTTTTTATAGAAATTACAAGAATGAAGAAAGTAGATAAAGCGAGGTTAGAGTTAGAGCGAAGAGAGCGATTACTGCTATGTAGCAAGTAGAGGTAAGTAAATAGCTCTTAAAGGTAATCTGAGGTTAATGGGTTTTAAACAGAGTAGAGCACAGAAATACTATGAGTATTCCGCCGAAGGCAAATGGTCATGGTGGTCATTGTCATATTTACGCAAACCAAATATGAACCTGATACACAAATTTTGGAGACGCTCAATTTAGCTGCTCCTTGGATTCAGACGTCAAGATAGCAGATATCAGCATAATCAAAAATCGGGTAAAGCAGGGAGTTATCTTGCGCAATTTTCTTGGAAGTTGGTAGAAAATATTGTAACCGACAAAGAGACCGAATAGCAGCAACCACTTTGCGGCTGACTTCAATAATTTGTGGACCCCAGCTAAGGTGTGTATGTGTGTGTGTGTGTGTATCAATCGTGATTTTTGAGAGTCTTACGTTTGCACCAATGTGTCATACGAGCTAGGTCAGCGTTGCGTTGCTAAAATCGAGCAAGTAGAACACAGTTAGTTGACTTTTGGCCATCCTAGAGCGGATATCATCAGTAAACTTTATCAATAAGTTTGTTGTACTGTGACTAGTACGGAAAACAAACTGAAGAGGGTTTAATAAATGATGACTGGACAGATAGTTATTAAGTTGCTACTGGACGAGTCGTTCAAGGATTTTGGAGACGAAAGGTAACATGGTAATAGGACGATAATCTGAATAGGATAGGATAATAGGATAGCGGACTGGACTTTTCGGGAATTGGAGTTATTTGTGCATTTTTCATACACTAGGAAATGTTTTAGAGGTTATAGAAGCATTTAATATGGATGTTACGATAGAAACAATGATGTCAAGGAGAGGAATAATCATTTTCCGGTTAATATTGTTAATACCAATGGTTTCTGAATGGAAAAGGAGGATTATTTTTCTTAACATCACAATCTGCAAATCGACTAAATAGAAATGGTAGAAAAACAGGAGTGGGGAGAGACGAAAGATTAATTATTTCATGTTGTTAGTTTTAAATTACTATTAATATTAAACGGAGATGAAAAATGTTTATTGAGAAGATTTAAATTGATATCAGATGGAAATAGATTACTTTGAGTTTTCCCGACTCCTATGGATTGTAGCAATTTCCAAACTTTAGCGTGATCTGCGTTTTGAACAGAATCATGGATACGGAATCGTTGTGCATCCTTACATAACTTGTTGCAGTGATTCCTAATTCTACGATATTTTTCCCGATTCTGTTCACTGTGACCTAATTTGTACCGCACCTTTCTGTATTAGGGATTTCCGTATATTGGTGAGCCAGGGTGTGGGTGAATGCCGTAATCGTACTGGGCGAAGAGGTGCGTGTACTTCGTAAAGTTGTGTAGGAAGTGAATTAAACAACACTACCTGTTCGTCTACTGAGTGCGCGTCCACCACCATACTCCAGTCGATACTGCTGTCGTCTTCCCGAAGTCGATTTATATTTATTCCACTAAAATTGCGCTGAATACTATTATTACTATTATTTCCCCTTGATTAAGCTTTAGGAGGCTGTCGACGCAGTAGCTGCTTGTTCATACAGAACTTAGTTATCTATGCGTGCAACAGCAGTCTGTGGCAGCGGGCGATTGCCGATTCGTCCGCGACGGTGATTGCTCAGCGGCCCAGCCAATGGATGGCCGCTGACCACTACTGGACATCCCTTCTCCTCGATGACTACACGAATTTGAATATTTTAAAATTATTACTTGTTCGCTACTACTTACCGCTAACAACTGATATACGATACGCAAATTTTGATTGTAAAACGCATAAAGTTACGAAATTATACGATTTCCATATATATATTCCGGCTTTTCATTGTGGAAAACTCCTGGACGGCCGGAACATTGGTCCTTCGACGCCAAATAATACGAAAAAGCGACCTATATAAGCTCGAAGACTCGAAGACGAAATCAACATCTGGAATCGCCCACAACTGGAGTTTGGTTGATATCTATTAAATAAGAAGAACTAAACGCAAGGACTAAGTATACGGTGGAACGACGTGCCACAAATAAAGCGCTAAGGTACGGTCAGTCAGCCATCCTATTCCCAGCCCTATCCTCTTCTTCTTATTATTGATCCTGCGCTTCAAACTGTTTTCAGTGTTTTGGGGAGTGCGAGTTACCCATTCAACTGTGATCCAGCGATACAGAGTGCCGCAGCTATCACCGGTATCAAGACCTCTAACCGTGAATACTCCAGTTTTCCATTTCCGCCAAAATGAGTCTTTCTACATCAGACACTAGCGCAAAATCCCGCGAGAGATCACCGTGCAAGGCTAGTGATGATGCCAAAATTCGAGACCTTGTAAAAAACGCGGTATCATAAAAGGCAGATTTAGTAAATTCGTTAACTATTTAAATTTACTAAGTTCCGACCCAAAATTAAATAATCAACAAATTGTTGATCTAAAGTTACGTATGCAAAGCATTAATAATTTATTTGTAGAATACAACAATATCCAAACTCAATTAGAAGAGTACGTTCCTGATGGAGATCTGGATGAGCAGCTCACGGAGAGAGAATTATTCGAAAATAATTATTATAGTGTTTTAGCTCAAGCAGAATGTCTGCATACAAAAAATAGCTTTTCGAATAATTCTCAACAATGCAACAACAAATATAATTCCATAAAACTGCCTACAATAACTATGCCTACCTTTGATGGTTCATATGAACATTGGCTGGAGTTTCGCGATACCTTTTTATCATTAGTACATAATTCGAACGAAATCAGTAGCATCCAAAAATTCCATTATCTAAAATCGTCTCTCAAGGGTAGCGCAGAACTAGTGATAGATTCGTTGGAATTTTCTAGTGACAACTACGAAGTGGCGTGGGAACTATTACTAAATAGATATAACAATTCCCGTCTACTAATACATAATCATGTGAAGTCACTTTTTAATTTACAATCACTTAATAAGGAGTCGCCGGCACTAATAAGAAAACTTATCGACACAGTGCTAAAAAACCTACGTGCCTTAAAAATACTTGGTGAGCCTACAGACTCTTGGGACACGTTAATAATTTATATTATTGTATCGAAATTAGATCCGACTACCGAGCGTGAGTGGGAGCAGCACAAAAGCACATTATTTACCGGCGATTCAACAACAAGGCTAAAGGTCGAAAATTTGATTAAATTTCTTAAGGACAGGGCTGATGTGCTGGAAACGTTGCTAGTGTCACACAATAAAGATCAGAGTACCACACGTTACACTAATAAACCTACTAGTAACACTCACTGCAACGTTTCCACTCATAAGCCGCGGTCCCGCGATAATAACGTCAAAAGAACTTGTCCGGCATGCGATGCACAACATCCAATTTATTCTTGCCAGAAGTTCATTAATTCCAGCATCCAATCGAAACTATCACTAATTAAGGCTAATAATCTCTGCGTTAACTGTTTGCGACCGGGGCATAATGTTAATGATTGTAGGTTTGGACCGTGCAGATTATGCAACATTAAACACAATACGCTAGTTCATACAGATAACATGAATACCAAGTCCGTGTCGCTTCATTCATCGCAATTGACTGTTGACCGGCCGGCAGCGGTAGCTACAATGCATTCATTATTGCACCCCTCCGCGTCTCCTGCGCCGACTCCCGAGTCGGACGACTGCGTTATCAATGATCAGATGCAACACATTCAGGTGAACAAGGCACACATAGATAATACACAGTACGCATCACCGCCTTGTGTACAACCTGTTTTATTATCAACGGCGCTAGTTGAGGTAGCAGATGCAACTAATAATTATCATTTGGCGCGTGCACTACTCGACAGTGGTAGCCAGCGGTGCTTTATTACGAAATCACTATGCGATAAACTGAACACTCCATTAATTAAATCTACGATGGAAATAAGAGGCGTTGGAAACTTAGTGACACAGACTTCGGAAACCTGTGACATTAAAGTAAATTCGCGCACCGACCCCAGTTATTCCATACATTTAAATTGTATTGTTCTAGCGAATATAACATCGTCCATGCCGCCCGTTACTAAACAATGCGCGCGGCTCATTATACCCGATAACATTCAACTAGCTGATCCCTATTTTTATGATTCTCATGATATTGACCTACTAATAGGCGCTGATAAATTCTGGGAATTATTAAAAAATAATAAATTAAGGTTGCCCAGCGGACCATTTTTACATGATACGCACTTAGGTTGGATTATTTCAGGTCCACTTAACTATAATTATGCACACAATAATAATCGTTTTAATTGTAATTTTACGCAGTCAGTCGACATTCAACTACGAAGGTTTTGGGAGCTGGAGGAGGTACCTAAATCAGGCATTGATACGCGAACTGACGAGGAGCGTGCTTGCGAGAAACACTTCGTCAATACAACGATGCGCTATGATGATGGAAGGTTCTCGGTATGCATTCCTTTTAAATTATCACCTGATAAGTTGGGTGAATCCTTCTCCAGGGCAGAGCAACGGTTTATAGCTTTGGAAAAACGCTTGCAACGCAATCCTAGCTACAAACAATTATATGTAAATTTCATTCATGAGTACATCGACTTGGGCCACATGACTAAAGTATCTAATTACGGCCATCCTCATTATTTTATGCCACACCATGGCGTATTTAGGGAGCACAGTACAACCACAAAATTACGAGTTGTTTTTGATGCTAGTGCTCCTTCTGGTTCGGGTGTGTCACTAAATGATCTGCAAATGGTAGGGCCACCTATTCAAGGGGATCTAGTACCGATTTTACTGCGATTTCGACAACATAAATACACGGCCTGCGCAGACGTCGAGAAAATGTATAGGCAGTGCTTGGTCGATGAATCTCAACGTGACTTGCAGCTCATTCTGTGGCGCGACGACCCATCAGAGCCAATAGGTATTTATCGATTAAATACTGTTACTTACGGGACGGCATCAGCGCCATTTCTCAGTTGTAGATGCCTTAAGCAACTAGCGTTAGACTGTGCAGATCCAGATATCAAACGCATTATTAACGAGGATTTTTATGTCGACGACATGATTACGGGTGACGATGATAAAGTTAATTTATTAAACAATTGCGCGAAAACCGCTGATGTGTTGCGGTCTGGTTGCTTCCCATTACGCAAGTGGTTGTTTAATTTTGATAATGAGAGCGCAAAGGGCTTAGGTGGTAGTGCATCATCAAAAATGCTTTCTCTTGGCGATAACGTCAATTCAAAAACTTTAGGCTTAGGGTGGAATAATTTAAGTGATGAGTTCTATTTTGATACACATTTTCAAACCACATCACAAAAGATAAACAAACGATACATTATGTCAGTCATATCACAAATTTTTGATCCACTGGGATTACTTAGTCCTGTTATTATAACTGCTAAAATAATGCTACAGCGGTTATGGTTGTTAAAGTTAAACTTCGATGATGAAGTACCTAGTGATGTTAAGAATGCTTGGTATCAGTTTGCTGATGCGCTACCCATCCTCAATCAAATACGCATACCGCGTCATGTCATGGGTGTGTGGGCACCTTCGTCCCACATTCTATGTCTATGTAGTTTATTATATACTTCACACATACACAAACACACACACTTATTTATTATATTATGTTTATTTCATCAACTACATACATACACACATATGCATCACACATACATTCACACACAAGCACCGACACCATCCACGGGTTCGAACCTGGTGCGCTCTGGTGTCCTACGTCACACCGTGACGTCACATCAGCAGCCGCGGCCAGCGGCTCGCTGAACAGGTTCGGCGGCGCCTCGCCTCCCGCGCCCCTTCCACGGGCAGCGCGCGCTCGCGCCCGCAGTCATCGCCCGACAGCGTTAGTCAGCTTTCAACACGCTCCGCGCTAACCCTTGTCGCCCGATCGCTCGACTACCTCGCGCTTACCTAGTGCTTTCGCTGTGCCCTAAGTGCTATTTTACGTTCCGTATTAAGACTGCTTGTGCTTGTACTTTGTATCTGTTCTATCACTCTCTCTCCTTCTTTGTTTTATGGATTTTCTTGTGTCGCGTATCTGTGCAGTTGTATAATATATTTCTTTCGTGTTTTGTGTAATAAACGATTAACTATAATTTGTGAGTTAACTTTATTGCGCACGCGTACCATTCGCCTACACTCACCACACGCGCTATACTTATTTCCCATAACTGGTGACCCGACTGTGAACACGACAATGAGTGATAGTGACTATAATATTAGTGAACATAGTGACGATGAACATTTCGAGTCATGCACTGACACGCCAATATGCGCCGCCCGGGCGCAACACGGCCACGCCCTCGCAGCCATGCGGCGCGCACGCACCCGCCGCGCACCTGCTTGCAGCGCAATGGCGCAGCATGTGCTTTGCGGCGCGACTTGCGCTGCAGCACCACCAGCAGCAACAACAGCAACAGCAGCAATCAGCACCAGCGCAGCCTTCAGAGTGCCGCCATTTGATTCGGAGGACCCGGAGCTCTGGTTCGCACTTCTGGAGGCTCAGTTCGTGTCCCATAATATTTGTACGGACTCAGAAAGGTACAATTACACCTTAATTAATTTTACAATGGACCAAGCGCGTACCGTGAGGGATATTATTATTAACCCTCCGGCGCACAACCGTTACGAGCGAATCAGGGCTGAAATGATCAGCAGACTCACCGCCTCTCACGCGCAGAGGATCGAGGCAGTCCTCACTAATCAGACAATTGGACAACGGACGCCGTCACAATTCCTGCGTCACCTGCAGGACCTGGCGGGTCCTACTACGCCTGCTAGTCTCATCCGCGCTATTTGGTGCAGCCGTCTGCCGCATGCCGTACAGGCAGTGTTATCGACGCTGCACACCGACACGTTCGAGCAGCTGGGTGACATGGCGGACCGCCTGCAGGAGATCTCTGCTCCCTACCCGGTCGCCCCGCCTACTGCTCCACTCCCGGATGTCGCCACCACGCAGCTCAAGGAGCTGACCAACATGGTCCAGCGCCTGGCGCGCGAGGTTGATCAACACACCAGCGCTCCACGCCAGGTCACCGACAACACTACGCACTGTCACCAGCCGCCAACCCGTCGCGCGGCGCCGGTGACTACCAGTGCTTCGCGCCATGCCACGCGCACACCACACCACGTCCAGCCGTCACCACAACGTGCACGCAGTGCGCACACAGACTCGGTGGCCACTCCCACCGCGCGACGGCAGCCAGCGGTGATGGCCACAGCTGAATGCAGCACCACCACGGGACGTCTTTTTGTTACGGACCGTAATTCGCGTGTGCAGTTTCTCGTAGATACGGGAAGTGATCTGTGTGTCTATCCCTATGCGGCGTTAAAAGACCGCCGACAAAAAAGTGATTTTAGCTTGTGCGCGGCTAATGGCTCTTCCATTAATACGTATGGTTACATAGATTTAAAATTAAATCTAGGATTAAGGCGAGACTTCACGTGGCGCTTCACGGTTGCGGACGTCTCAAAAGCCATCATAGGAGTCGATTTTTTAAGCCATTACAATTTAATTGTAGACGTCCGCAACCAACGCCTCGTAGATAATATTACAACTTTGTCCACATGTGCGACTATCGCTAAATCAGATGTATGCTCTGTTAAGGTGGCGACGGGCGACACGAGATACCATGCGCTTTTAAATAAGTTCCCTGAACTGACTCGCCCTTCAGGCACACCGAGGACACCAAAGCACACCACGGTTCACCATATCCGCACCACACCCGGCCCACCCGTCTTTTGCTCACCACGTCGGCTCGCCGCCGACAAATTAAAGATAGCTAGGACGGAATTCGAACTCATGCTCTCAAACGGCACTGCACGTCCTTCCGAGAGCCCGTGGGCTTCGCCGCTGCACCTTGCTCCTAAAAAGGATAACGGTTGGCGGCCCTGTGGTGATTACCGCATGTTGAACGCGCGGACGGTCCCCGCCCGTTATCCTATTAAGCACATCCACGACTTTGCCCATAATATAGCTGGTAACAAAGTCTTTAGCACCATCGACCTAGTCAAGGCCTACAACCAAATCCCGGTCTACGAGGAGGACATCGCGAAAACAGCCATAACAACACCTTTTGGTCTGTTTGAGTTCCCTTATATGACTTTTGGTCTCCGCAACGCAGGGCAGACATTCCAGAGGTTCGTGGATGAGATGACGCGCGGTCTAGATTTTTGTTACGCCTATCTAGACGACTTCCTTGTATTTTCGAAGAACGAAGCCAAGCATGAAGAGCACCTGCGTTTACTCTTCACTCGAATGCAGGAATATGGTATTTTAATAAATACATCGAAATGTGTTTTTGGTCACCGTGAGGTCACGTTCCTGGGCTATCGCATCTCAGAAGATGGTACGAAACCTCTGGAAGCCAAAGTACAGGCTATAAGGGAATTCCCCCCTCCCAAGACCGTGAAGCAGTTGCGCCGTTTCTTGGGAATGGTCAATTTTTACAGGCGCTTCCTGCCTCACGCAGCAACCATTCAGGCCCCACTGAATGCCCTGCTTACGGGCTCGGTGAAGGGGTCGCAGCCGGTACATCTTACTGGTGACTCTCTTTCAGCTTTTGACCAGTGTAAGGAGAGTCTTGCGAACGCTGCGCTATTGGCACACCCGGACTGCGATGCACCATTAAGTTTAGTCACCGATGCGTCCGATGTAGCAATGGGTGCCGTAGTGCAGCAACTAAAAAATGGTAAGTGGCAGCCGCTTGCGTTCTTCTCGCGCAACTTAACACCCGCGCAGCAGAAGTACTCACCCTACGATCGCGAACTCCTCGCGATCTACGACAGCATCAAGTACTTCCGGCACTTGCTGGAAGCACGCGTCTTTGCAGTCTACACTGACCACAAGCCGCTCAGTTTCGCTTTCCATGAACGGAAAGCCAACTGTTCGCCCCGTCAGTTCCGTCACTTAGATTTTATTTCGCAGTTCACGACCGACATCCGTCACATCTCCGGTAAGGATAATGTGGTGGCGGACACATTATCTCGCGTCGATGAACTGCAGCTGCCAGTCGACTTCGACACACTTGCGGAGTCACAAGCAGTGGACCAAGAGCTTCTTCAGTACCTCAGCGGAGAAACATCACTTCGCCTGAAGAAGCTCACCATCCCTGGCAGCAGTAGGGAAATTTACTGTGACGTCAGCACACCTTCAGCACGGCCTTTTGTACCACTGTCACTACGTAAGCCGTTATTCGACAGTCTTCATGGTCTCAGCCACCCAGGTCCCAAGGCCACCGCCCAACTGGTGGCCGAGCGCTTCGTCTGGCCTGGGATGCGCAAAGACTGTCGAGAGTGGTCACAAAAATGCCTAGCGTGTCAGCGCGCCAAGGTGAGTCGCCACGTGTCAGCGCCGTTGGGCACGTTCGATTTACCTCGCGCTCGATTCGCCTTTATCCACGTGGACATTATAGGGCCCCTACCAACATCTGAGGGGTACCGCTACTGCTTGACCGCAGTGGACCGTTTTACGCGCTGGCCGGAAGTAACACCTTTGGTAGATATCACCGCGGAATCGGTCGGTAAGGCGTTGCTATCGTGGATATCCAGGTTTGGATGTCCAGCCGATATCGTTACCGACCGTGGGCGGCAGTTCGAATCCACGCTCTTCCAATACCTTGGAAGAATGATCGGATTCAAGCACCGCCGCACCACCGCCTACCATCCGGCCTGCAACGGCATGGTCGAGCGATTTCATCGCCAACTAAAAGCAGCGATAATGTGCCACGCGGATAGCAACTGGGTCGAGGCCTTGCCCTTTGTGCTCTTAGGCATCAGGTCATCTTTTAAAGAGGACCTTCAGTCCTCTTCCGCTGAGCTGGTCTACGGTGAGCCGCTCCGTCTGCCGGGAGAATTCTTCCAGGCGACCGCTCCCGAGACCACAGACCTCTCAGACTTCACCACACGCCTAAGACACATAGCGGCAAAAATCCGACCCACACCTGCTGCACGTCACTCAAGCAACAAATCCTTTGTTCAGAAGGAGCTCCATTCAGCGAGCCACGTCTTCTTACGAGACGACTCGACCCGAGGTTCCTTACAACCACCTTACACAGGTCCTCACAAAGTGGTCGAACGTAGGGATAAGACTTTCCGTATACTGGTTAGAGGCAGGGAGGTCACAGTAACGATAGACCGACTTAAACCGGCCTACCTACTTGTAGACCCATCACCCACCAACAATCCCATCCCTACTCCCAGGTTCCCTCCAGCTCCAGCGCCCACTCCTACACCAACTCCCGCTCCCTCACCTGATCCTCCAGCTCCACCTGCACGGTTGAAGTCCATGGTTCCGGAAGGCGGCAAAACCACAAGATCTGGCCGCCGAGTTCGTTTTCCGGACTACTATCGACCGTAGACCCGGTCTCTGGGGGGGAGTGATGTGGGCACCTTCGTCCCACATTCTATGTCTATGTAGTTTATTATATACTTCACACATACACAAACACACACACTTATTTATTATATTATGTTTATTTCATCAACTACATACATACACACATATGCATCACACATACATTCACACACAAGCACCGACACCATCCACGGGTTCGAACCTGGTGCGCTCTGGTGTCCTACGTCACACCGTGACGTCACATCAGCAGCCGCGGCCAGCGGCTCGCTGAACAGGTTCGGCGGCGCCTCGCCTCCCGCGCCCCTTCCACGGGCAGCGCGCGCTCGCGCCCGCAGTCATCGCCCGACAGCGTTAGTCAGCTTTCAACACGCTCCGCGCTAACCCTTGTCGCCCGATCGCTCGACTACCTCGCGCTTACCTAGTGCTTTCGCTGTGCCCTAAGTGCTATTTTACGTTCCGTATTAAGACTGCTTGTGCTTGTACTTTGTATCTGTTCTATCACTCTCTCTCCTTCTTTGTTTTATGGATTTTCTTGTGTCGCGTATCTGTGCAGTTGTATAATATATTTCTTTCGTGTTTTGTGTAATAAACGATTAACTATAATTTGTGAGTTAACTTTATTGCGCACGCGTACCATTCGCCTACACTCACCACACGCGCTATACTTATTTCCCGTAGGTGCAAATCCTGAATATGTTGAATTGCACATCTTTACAGACGCGTCGGAGTCGGCGTACGGTGCGTGTGTCTACGTACGAACGGTTAATGCTGATCATACAGTTTCATGCAAATTATTATGCTCAAAAAGTAAAGTAGCACCACTGAAACCGGTAAGCATTCCGAGGCTTGAACTCTGTGGTGCGTTACTTGGAGCTAGACTGTATGAAAAGGTAAGTGAGTCACTTCGTTGTCAATTCCATAATATTATCTTTTGGTGCGATTCTACAATCGTTTTAAGTTGGTTACGTATAGCACCCAATTTATTGAAAACTTTCGTTCAAAATAGGGTTGTAGAAATTCATGAATTGACGAAGGACTCAACTTGGCGTCATATAAGCGGTAAAGACAACCCGGCCGACTTAGTTTCGCGCGGTGTTCGGTTAGAGGACCTCTCACATTCCTCTTTCTGGTGGCAGGGGCCCGCGTTTCTTCATAATTCCAATTACGACAGTACCGCGGTAGATGTGGGACAATATTCTGAAATATCAGTTGAACGTTTACCTGAAATAAAACCTAAAGTTATACATTCATTGTTATTAGACGCAAATGCTACTAATGAATTATTTCCTTTCAGGCGCTTTTCTCAATATAATCGCATGAGACGCGCTGCTGCATACATGTTACGATTCATTAATAATACTCGCCGTAAAAACATCCGCAAAACAGGTTATCTTTGTCTTGATGAATTAAAAAATGCTGATATTATGCTCATACGTTTTTCTCAATTAGAATCATTTGCAACAGAATACGAATTAATTATAAATAATAAAGAATTAAAATCTAAAAACAATTTATCTAGTTTAAGTTTATTTACAGATAATAATAAAATTTTACGAGTTAGAGGACGTCTTGAAAATTCGTCTGACTTCTCATTCAATAAAAAACATCCCATTCTAATTTCTTCCAAACACTGGTTTTCAGTATTATTATTTAGTTACGAACACAAGCGATTACAACACGCAGGTCCGCAAGCGCTTCTTTATAATGTGCGTGAGTCATACTGGCCGATAGGAGGCAGGAATCTCGCTAGGCAGGTAGTACATAATTGTGTTACGTGCAGGCGGCTTAAAGGTAAAACTCTGACTCCTATAATGGGAAATCTACCAGAGGAAAGAATAACGCCATCTTTCCCCTTTTTGCGCTGCGGAGTAGATTACGCCGGTCCTGTTCATATTCTGAACCGAAAAGGTAAAGGCTCAAAACTTATCAAAGGTTATATTTGTTTATTTATTTGTTTTGCTACTCGTGCTGTTCATCTAGAACTTGTCAGTGACCTTTCTACAGACGCATATTTATTGTCGCTAAAAAGATTCATTTCACGTCGTGGCAAACCTATGGAGATATTTTCTGACAACGGTCGGAACTTTGTAGGCCTTATGAACGAATTTGCTAAATTCCTTTCCAATTGCTCTGCGGACATTATTCAATACGCAATTAGTCAAAATATTAAATTTACTTTCATACCCCCATATTCTCCTCATTTTGGTGGTTTGTGGGAAGCGGGAGTCAAATCATGTAAACATCATTTATTAAGATCACTGGGTAACGCGCACTTAACATTCGAGGAATTCACCACAGTTCTAGCTCAAATAGAAGCTATCCTCAATTCCCGTCCTTTAAGTCCTCTTTCCACAGATCCTCAAGACTACTTGCCCTTAAGTCCAGCCCATTTCCTGATTGGCCGACCACTAACAGCGCCAGTAACCGCCGACTTGACTGACATCCCTATGCTGAGGCTCAACCGGTACCAGCGAGTGGAACAAATTCGCCAACATTTCTGGGCAAGATGGGCAAAGGAGTACGTGTCGGAGCTACAAGTTAGAAGAAAATGGACACAAAATGAAGCTGAATTGGAACCAAACACTCTTGTAGTCATTAAGGATGACAACTCCCCTCCGCTTAAATGGAACTTGGGTCGAATCGTAGCTACCATTCCAGGACATGACGGCGTCAGCAGGGTAGCCGATATAAAAACGTCTACGGGTGTGATACGAAGAGCGTTTTCCAAAATCTGTCCTCTGGTTGACTCTTCATCCTCATTGGAAGTTGGACCTTCCAAGGCCGGGGGCATGTCGACGCAGTAGCTGCTTGTTCATACAGAACTTAGTTATCTATGCGTGCAACAGCAGTCTGTGGCAGCGGGCGATTGCCGATTCGTCCGCGACGGTGATTGCTCAGCGGCCCAGCCAATGGATGGCCGCTGACCACTACTGGACATCCCTTCTCCTCGATGACTACACGAATTTGAATATTTTAAAATTATTACTTGTTCGCTACTACTTACCGCTAACAACTGATATACGATACGCAAATTTTGATTGTAAAACGCATAAAGTTACGAAATTATACGATTTCCATATATATATTCCGGCTTTTCATTGTGGAAAACTCCTGGACGGCCGGAACAGAGGCCTTACCTTGTAGGAAAGAAATAGGAGATTATGGTAAGACAAGGCCTTTGCGGCACACTGCCCTTGCGTTTAAACAAGGTCCAGAGAAGACACAATAGCTAAATTAAGGGGACTGGCAGCCTGGAAAGAAATGAGTGGCAAGGGAAGGAAATATATTCAGATTAGCTGCGTCCATCAATGATTGTAGGCGAGAAGATCGCGTGTCGTTTTTAAGTAAGCCCGTATTGAAGTCACCCATAATAAGAGTATGGTCATACATTGGAGTCAGTTCCTCGAGAACTGTATCCAGGGAAGGGAAATAGTTTATGCGCTAAACTTTAGCAGGATGTAGAACACTCCTAGAAGAACTTTTGTATGACAGAGAATGATTTTAATAAATAAGTATTCCTCGCTCCCAAGTGGGCTTTAAGTTGATGTGCGTATAACAGTGAAAGGGATATGTGAGCGTAGATAAATAGCCACATCATCTCCGCTCCGATCAACACGGTCATTGCGAATTAAGTTAAATCCTGGAATTCAATAAGATGAAGATGGGAGGCATGGTTTAAGCCATGATTCGAAAATTAAAATTGCATGAATATTCTTGCTATCAAAATTAGTCAACAAATCAGACTTATGTGCCGGAATACTCTGTGCGTTTATGTTTGTTGTTGATTTTTTTGCCAAAGTAATAAAAATCGAGTCTACGGTTTGATTTAGTGGAGGAATACATTTTTTTAAAGCCCCAGAAAGGAATAACTGGCTGGGTTTATCACGTGAATATTTTAACCATAAAAAGCTAGGACGTAGGATTGTATATGTCTTTGGTTCAACAACAATCGGCCGATGCAGATGCTGTCATACAAGAAGTCATGAAGAAAAACTAAATATTTAGAATATGAAATATGTCAATCTGTTTGGAAGATACGAAAGACATTCTATGGGATTCGATTATTGATCACGGAGTTGTAAAGATTGTTATTGATGTGAACGTTAGGAGAACTGGAAATATATCATGGTGCAAAGTAAAAGGAATATTATTGAATAACTCATACAGTAGAATACCCTTCTGCTTTATATACATATTAACAGCGACCGCCATCGGAGGTTTTTTGTGAGCTGTAGGGTTTGAGGAAAAAAGTATAAGTGCAAATTCAATTCAGTAAATATTTATCAAACGAATCTGAACGTGTTTTTCCTTGAAATAAAAAAGAAATTTGATAACGTAGAGTGTAGTGTATTGCTGTGATAAAAAGAAAATTTTTGTCTACTTTGAGAAATTACTGTATTAAATCCAATTTACTTTTATGAATAAAAATAAATAAACACACGCTCATACCTTCGTAGTAGGTGTTTACCTGTGTCGCGAGTGGAATGGGCGATGTGTCATAACACATCACAATAACACCCATGACCCGAGTACAAATATGTATTTATTTGTCACATAAATATCTGCACCGACCGGGAATCAAACCAGGGCCCCTCGCTTCGCAAACAGGGTCGCTACCAACTAGGCTAGAGGGTCGTCATACTTAACATACAGACTTAAATGGCTATAACGTTTCCATCAAATATGTTACAGTATTGCTCAAAATGTTGCACCATCATAGCTAATATCGCCGGGCCTCTAAATCAATGCTACGCCTACGACAAAACAACGTGGATTTAGTTAGATCGTATCTAATTACATTAACACGGAACTACTTCCCGGCGAAGAGTGTGGAATAACTTGCAAGGATAGCATAGGAGGAGGGGGAAGGGAAAGGGGAGAGAGGAGAGATCGTGTTAGCGCGGGAAATTGATCTGAGGGAGGGAGGTCCCGTGAGGGCGCAGGACACTAACTTCCTAATTATCTTTTGTTACTCACTTAGCTGATGCGAATGTTGTGGCTATAAAAAGAAAATGTATCAGTAAGTCAATTATTAACACAACCATTACTTAAAATTCTGATTAGGGCTGAAGGTCGCTTCATTGAGCAGAATTAATAAATTTTTGAGCCCCAAGTGAGTCGCAGGGTATGCAAGCACCACACGTAATGTCATACCACATGCCATGCCTGATGAAAGCTACGTGTCTGAGACATCAGCAGTTTAAAAATGTATTAGGTATTCGTCGAATTATATTTCAGTTCATATATGAATTTACAACTAATTTCATATACCTTCCAACAAAGCTAATATTCAATAACACTGTTATATAAATTGATCAATAAAAACCAGCGCAGAAAATGAACAGAGTTTCCATAAATTTTTTGCTCTTTGTAAAACCTTTCTGTCATCCGTGTTTTAACTCTCCATCATTATCCGTCACGGCTCTCGGAGCGGACTATTTCTGCTCACATGACACGACGTGACACGCTGCCGGCCGTCATATTCATTTCCATATATCGGTCACGTGTCACCAATATATTGAAGGAGGCGTGGCGCGTGGTATTAAGTGCGGAAGATTGGCTTCCACGCAAATCCGCTGACGAAGGAACATGTTACTCCGATGATATTGGGTCGACAGGTATGCCGTGCCACCTGTCTAGATAACAGTTTCTGAGATATTATGAAAAATCTTTTCATATTTATGAAGCTGAGGAGGCAATAATCTAAGATTTTCACAAAAAAACTGACTTCCAATAAAGTACATCCACTCCAATAAAAAAATAATCATTGAAATCGGTTGGCGCGACATTGAGTTATTCGTCCATTTGTCGCGCACATAATGCAAATTTAAGACTTATTTGGTTTTCTCATGGATGCCATTGTCAAATTTCACTCAAATTTAAGTGAGACCACATGACAAGCACCAACTTTCGATTAAAAAAAGGATCATCAAAATCGGTTCACCCAGTCGAAAGTTCTGAGGTAACAAACATATAAAAAATACAGTCGAATTGAGAATTAATGGGTTGTAGCTAAGGTGGTTTATAGCTGTTTTTGCTTTTGCTCCTCGAGCCAATGATATTTGTATTTGTATTGTGTTTTTTAAAAAATAGAAAAGCGAAAAGTGTTGTATTGTACTACTTATATTTTAATCAGCATAAACTAAACTGAAACATGATATTTTACATTAAGTTCTTAACAAACCATATCGCAGTGAAGACGATAGTATGAAGAAGCAAGTTCTATAAGCCCCCTGGCAACGCGGCGACGCTCGCAACGAGCCTCAAGCCGCGGCTCATCGCATACGTCGATGCAATAAATCTTTTATTAGCAAAGTTCCACGATATTGAACTTGTCCGTACCGTACTGCTCCAGCGCTTCCTCGAGAATCTTTCTCCGTTTTCATTGAGCTGCCGCCGACTTGCATTCAAAGGTAATTCATAGTTTGTTCGAAAGTCAAATTAAAAGCTTCTTTATGAAAGTTCTTTATGAAAGTGTTAGTCGCTTAGTGAGCGGGAAAAAAAGAGAAAGATGACGAACATTATACTTATTATATTTTATTGTGAGAAAGGTTTTATTTGATTTAGTGGTTTTATTATTCATAAGTTAGACTTTTATTAAAAACTATAAACCTATCGTAATAGGTATGCTTTGAATACTAAAATTAATTGGACGCTGGCCCGTTGCTGAAAATGCAGACGAGACGTTAAAATATTTCAAACTCAAATCTTTTAGCTCTGAATATGAAAATATTTAAAAAGTTGTAGAGAATTTGAGAATTTGAGGTCGTTTATATCCAACGTTATCCGCTCCTTTCCTTTACTAAGATTTTAACACTGAAATCACGTGTTTTTTTTAAATAAAAGCATCTCATGCACGGCGCACGAATTGTGCTGGTTCGAGTTCTAGTACTTTATTTGTTAGTGGTCCAATAGTCTGGTGTCTCGTGGCAGCGGTGGAGAGGTTTACTTTTCACCGCCACGCTCCATTCAATGAATGCACAATATGACGCCCGCCAGTAGTCCGCTACGGCTGCGGGCCCCGAGCCCCGAGCTTCGAGCCCCGAGCCCTGAGCCCCGAGCCTCGAGCCCAGACAACCATGTTGTATATGTACATGTTGTTAACACGTTTGTAAACATTTTTAATCCTCTCGCGACGACGCATGTTTTTATATCCTTTTTATCCTTTTTAAGGATCAGTCGCGCTCTTGGCGGTAAAGGAAAAACGATGCGATATTTTTAATTTATTCATACTACTTAGTTCTGTTGTTTTGGGTATCCTACCTGAAATTTGAATTTAACAAGCTTGTGTTTCACTCTTCAGTCCTTCGATGAGAGAAGTCTTATTTCAGTTCAATTAACACATCCATACTATTTCATTAGTACTCAAACGATCCTTTTTTAAATTTTCAATTTTTCATTTCGGATTAAGCAGTCTCCAAAACAGTAGATTTAAATAAGACTTAACTGCAACTGATACAAGCTCTTAGGACTACCCGATGACTATCTTCATGTGACAGGTTTTCTAAATTCAAAATAATGTATTCATATAGGTATCACTGATACACTGATGCACGTCATTTCAGATTTCAGAAAATTTTATATGTAAGATGTAGCAGAATTCCAAGTTTTCCAGATAGAGATAGAGCAAGTGGGGTACCGTGGCCGCCGTCGTCCATCATCGCCGATCGTTTCCCGCTCTCGCTCACACGAACGGTAATAAACGGTTTATAAATCCCACCTGAAACGAAGATTTTAGTATTCAACGGCAAATACGGTTTTATTTTCATTGAGAATTATTTATGTCTTAGAAAATACGACTTACACTGTGTCAGGGGAACCTGATAAATATTATCTTGGAACGAAAATACGAGCAGTGCGTGTTTAGGTGTTTAACATGCACGGCCACGGAAGTCGAAAATATTTATACTCCGAAGTGATATCCCACTTCTGAATGAAGGAGTTTTCCCAGAAACGTGCGTCGGGAATATGACTTGTAGTCACGTCAGTGTAAACAATAACCAAATAGTTGGCTCAATGTGTCACGTACACTCTCTTTGATGATCAGCTATGAATATTGTAGCTTTTGTGTACATGATAATTTACTAAAGAGTGATGGTTTAAATAGAACGGGTGTAATGAATAAGGGACCAAAGGAATAGTCCCGGATATTGAAGAGCAGGGAGCATTAGGCAGACAAAGGACGTGTTATCCATTATCTGCGGAACCACGTCAGGGACCGCAATCACCGCCCGACACGACATTATGTGGCGACTCTAGCGGGCAGCGGGCAGCGGGCAGCGGGCAGCGGGCAGCGGGCAGCGGGCAGCGGGCAGCGGGCAGCGGGCAGTGGGCGCAGCTTCATACGTTACAGTATATTTTCCAACGAAAATAACTTCACCTCCTGCAATGTATTAAGCCTGAACCCTCACGGTTAAGCAGAGGAACGAGCAAGTATAAGTATTCAGCTCGGAACGCGCCCTCGTTAAAATTCATGCGGCCAAAACTTGAACGTAGATTGCATGTGTGCTGAAATCGTCGGTAACAGGTAGTATTTTACAAACATTAATATGAACGTACCGCTCTGTTCCGACGATTAATGGCTGCGGGGAAATGTTAAATTATACAATTTGGCGATTGAATTAAAAATGATACAGTGGGGAGATGTAGGAGATTGCTAAGCAAACGGTAAAGCTAATTCATTAGCACACGTGATTGTGAGTAACCCATCGGATAGAGAGCGATAACTTAGTTAATTTATTATGGTTAGAGCCAAAAACTAAATGAATGTTTTATGGCTTAGGTGGGGGAAGTCAATCAAAATTTAAGGAAAGATTAAATATAAGAACGAAACAAAAAAAATATATTGAGTACTTACTTTGTGTCATGCAGTAATAACAGTAGCCATGTCCTTTATAACAGTAGGTACTCTAATGTGAAACAGTTTATCAGACTTTGCATAACAGATATCGTCGAAGACGAAATTACTGAGAAATTAAGGACGAGGTTAGGCGCAGAGCCGGCGTTGGGGGGGGGGGGGGGCAAGGTTATACGACGGCCTAGGGCGCCAAATTTGGGGTGATGACCAAAAAAAGGGAAAAAATTCCATTGATTCAGCAATAAAATTTTTCGACCAAAAAAAGCTCCATTTTGATTTTCTTATGTGGGTGCCACAATATTCTTGCCTAGGGCGTCAGTGGCTCAAACGCTGGCACTGGTTAGACGTAAAATAAATCAATGTATTCAGGCGACGTGTCCAGTTACAGAAGTAAATCGGTGGAGACTGGACCCCGGGGACCGCACCGGAGCACGGACAGCGGACAGAGTACGCTACTCGTGAGTAGGATGAAATAATATGTTTACAACCACTTGACAGCATGTCCCATTGTGAGAACCTCCGTCAATTATTAATAAACGTCCTTGGAAAAGAAATCAAAAAGTTAATTGATTAACTGTATAGGGTGATAGGTGCTTATAATAGTATGTAGCATAGCATATTATTATCTATTTATGTAAAATCCACAGGACAATTTGCTAACATATATTAACTTAAAATTTGTGTATGAAAGTCAATTACGGATTAATTTTACATGAATATATTTTATCATGCAAAAAATTGTGGTGAATTGTGTTACTGTGCGCGGCGCACCTCGCGCGTTTATTGTCGTGGCGGCTCGTAGTACGAGGAGCTTCAGTTGCAGTTCCCGCAACAGCTTATCACTGATGAATCTGATGACACATTCTATACTGTTGGATCTTGATGCTTTCGACATCTTATTATAATCATATATGCGACGCTTGCCTTCTGTGTGGTTTCTTAACTCTTGTGCAGAAGACATATCTTTAATAGTTCGGACACGTGTCTCCTAATGTGGATGAAGGTGAACGGTTGGAATTATGGGAGGCTGACGAAATGATCAACTTAATACAAAACGCCGAAATTTCTGATTCGATTGATATAGTTGCGTATTACGCCACTACAAAAAGCTGAACTAGCTTACTGCTTCAAATGTTGTTTTACAATTACAATTACGGGAACAATTTATGATGAAGTATTTTCATTTAAATTGGTTTATCTCAGGGATATCAGGTTCTTTTGCCACAGCCAAACCGCTGGCAGGTATGGATTGATGTTGTACCGGAGCAGGCAATGCGAACCAAAAGGATGATAAAGTATTGTTCGATACAGGACAGTGTCAAGCTTCAGCTGCGACGAGCCGCTAAAATAAACATGCACCGAGAGTGGACGCGCCGCTCGCTTTCACATTTTAAATTGATATTCCAAAGAGGCTCCTGGGGAGCGCTGTAGCTCAGTCCATTTATGGACCATTTACGCTTAATAACTGTGCATATTTAATAGCTTCAACTGGAACTGAACGGGCTTTGAGCCAATTACTCTGTACTTAACTGAATCGTAAACATTTACGTCCTAATGAAGGTATCGAAACTTTAAAGTATGATTTAAAGTATCGAAACTTGAAAGGATGATGTAGCAGAAGGAAATTATTGATTTGTTGATCATTAACCCAATTCAATAATTTTTATGCCACCTGAAGGCTTCCGACTTGCCATATCAAAGTCTTAAGGTAAGGATTACAATCGGTACCCACGGCTTACGACGTGCATCCTGAATAACTAGCTGCGGTAACCACCCGCCTGTTACCGGTCGCGCTGAATGTGCCGACTGGTTGAACGTTTCAAAATGAGCGTTTTAATCAGTGCAAATAAACGTATTGTATTTCCAGTAGGTACAACTCTATGTTTTTGTAATGTAAAAGCAATTTCTATATCATTGTATACACTCCTCTTCCTGAACGGTTATAAAAAATGCTTGCTATTCAAATTACTTTATCGTGTAATGAAATTGTGTTCAGCATAAAAAGCGCATATATTTGGAGCGTGGCTGATGAGCGTAATGATACGAGTCGGGCGCTGTGATATATGGCAGCTTGTGCGGTATCGGTGAGGGGGCGGCGCGCGGCGCGCGGGGTGCGGGGCGCGGGGGGCGGGGCGCCGGGAGGTGATAAGGTGCCGATAGCAGCACCGCCGCCGGTGGCGCGGACCACGAGCTGCCTACACTTACCCCGTAGGTGATCGTAGCGGTGCCGCAAGTCTGTAGAGCACGGTGCAATATTATCTATGTCTATTTTAAGAGTTTTTGCTAAATAACACGTAAACTTTTAAGATTAAACCATCTAACTCTGCATAATAATTTTATATTTTAGGCCTACGAAAAGAAAACCTTATTATTGCCGAACGATAGAAATTGAACCTTTATAATTTCGTCAGGTTCGTTTATCCGGATATCAATTATTTATTCTAAAAGTTCTATCACAAAACCACTTCAATGTGTTTATGTAAATTAAGGAAAATGAAAACATTGCATTGTATTCTAGCGCGTCCATGATACTTGGCAAAAAACAGGGGGTGTCCCATTTCCTTTTTGGTCAGCAACGCATTATTCAATTTGGTCTTGCCTTTGATGTCACTAATGTATATGGGTATAACAATAGTGGCCTATTATCATTATTAATACTAATATAATCCTATACGAGTAAATGCTCTAGGAAAAAGGAATATTTAAAAACAAAACGGCCCAAATCCTCCTTAAATGTCTTAAGCTTGTAAACAAATCTCGTTACACGCCGGCCCTAAATCTTGTTATTTTGGCATTTATCGCGCCTGACTTCAGCCCGCTGTTGTTCTCTCATCCGACAATTCCTCAGCTAATTAAATTTTTCATTACCAGATTAGTTTGTGGTAATGAATGAACCCGGCGTGTTATTGGGTCCGCAACACGGTTTTATGCTCATTGTTAAACCAGACTAACTGTGTACTTTATGATGTTCGTTAAAGTCAAAACTTTGTGATCGTGAAACAACATTTCATGCTTTTTTCCTTGCAAGTTAGGAAACACTGAGAAATATCAAGCGCTTTGGTGCGCCGCGTCAGATCATTAACCAGGTTTTGTGTGAACTGTTCATAATGTGCTTAAACGTTTATACATATGTGTTGTCAATTAAATTGGCTCCATTAGCTATCCCATTACTTCATCAGAATAATATGGGTGGTACTTTTAATTTTGTATTTTGCCACCTACTACGTTCATACTGTGAAATATACCATCGAGATATACCTATATCTATCTTATTGATAAATGATGATCAGCTAGATATCAACGTGTCTGTGATGACACCGATGCAAGCGCACCTGGAGCATTTTTTACGTTTGGAATTACTCTTATGCAATTATTTAGTGAGGGACGGAACTAATTTGGTAATGTAAGCTCGGCTTAATTTATCACGGACGCCTCCGTGAGGCGAGCCTGCTCCTTGTGATTTACGGCCACCTTGCACCGAGTCCCTCCTCACTAATGACTCTTGCTCATCGTTCAAATGAAAGAGACCTATCCTATTGTTCTCTTGATCTCATGTTTATTGCCTCGCTATTGTTGTACTCGACGAGTAATTGCTTGAGAGGAAGATATAAAAATTTCATGTCACGGTGTTTGCGATCGCACTCCTCAAAAACTGCGCGAGCGATTTTTATGAAATTTTTTGGGTATATTTGTTAGATATGACAATAGGTTTTAAAGTATATTTCATACCGCTACATGATTAAGATGGCCCTGTCCAGAAAATTATTTGGCAGAACAACATTTGCCGAGTCAGCTAGTACTTTAATAAATATGGAAGATAATATAAGATTATTTAGTAGTCTAATACAGAAGAAAGTCCCTGAAGCAGATCAAATTCAAGCAACATTGAAACTTTTTTACTTGGTTCAGGAATGCCGGTGTGACCGAAATATCTCACATGCTCTCCCTAGTTCATGAAAATTCCAATTCAACAGAAGCAGAGCGATTACTTCCCTAACGTCATGTAATACTGTCTCGCAAAATAACTCAATATTACGTGAGAGTATCCATCGATTCTGTAATAGAAGGTAAGTGAACTGCACACTTCAGTAATGAATGCTACGCTCGCGTAGTTATGTGTAGTGAAGGAGTTCGCTTGTTAAAAGTTGCATGCGAAGCTTTGCCAACACCGCGGCGGCACCGTGCGGGAGGTGCCGAGTTCAGGCGTAAGGCCGAGCGGTTCGAGTTACATTTTATAGATTTATCGGCGTTATCGACAACACTACTTGGTAATTCAATTGTGTCAAGGGAATAACTAACTTTGACAATTGTTTCAAATCATTAATGGCTCACTACTGGGCACTGGCACTTTGACATAGTATCATGCATTATTTGATACCTAGAGTATTATGCAATTAAGTTACGTTACCAGCATGTAGCGTGTCCAGCACGTACCGTGGAAGACACCGCACAGAGAACAATTTTCACATCTAACCATCCAACGGGTGTACCGTTAGTCCGCCATCAACAGACGCCAACAATGTAAACTAGAGTCCAGCCGTGATGGCAATATTACTAGAAGAACCGGGTTGTATAGAATAAAAAAAAAGAAAAAGAAAAATTGTGCACCCAACACGAAAAAACATAACCCTTTCTTGACAGTCGGGTAAAAAGAAGAATAATTCTGCACATTATACGAGGAGCTTGTAGACAATTGACTTTGTAAATATTCAAGGATGAGTATATGAGTTTGAGACCACTGTAACTAGACTTAAACCAGTGAACACTAAGAACTCTGCCTCAGACAAAACATTATTGTTGAGAATGCTAGCCGGTGCGGGCCTGTGTCTGCTCGGTCACGATCTGCTCGCGAACGCTAGATGTGAATACACCTACATTGTATGAAATGAAATGAAATGAAATGAAATAATCTTTATTCATGTAGGTATCACTGATACTCTTATGCACGTCATTTTTTTAATCTACCAGCTTTTCGGAAAGGTGCTTTGTCATGGAGGAGAAGAAATATAAAAAAATATTTGATTGTCTGCCACGGAACCTGTCTGTCTCGTTCTGTCAGTAGATCTGAACAAAGTTGTAAGCGTCACCGAGCGCAATCAAGAATAGGACGCAGACCACATACCCTACGTACTCTGTGGAGTAGGTGGTGCATCTAGTAGCACAATTTTACGAACGCTTCTGTAATTCGGTTGACCAACGGCCTTCATTGTTATCGTAGGATAGCAGAGGACCTTCAAGCGTTACATATTCCATGTACAGAAAAATGAATTGGTCAAATGTTCCCCGGCCAACCACGTTTATGACTGAAGAAAATATGGACGTGCGTGATCTCATATTAGAAGATCATAAATTGACTATCAAGGGGATGTTTTCTAGACTAGGCCGGGAACATTTTCAATCCATCCTCGTATTGTCCAGGCCTCTTCAAATACTAATCGAGATCATGAACTGAGTAAACCGCTAATGGATTGTTCAACATAATGTTTTATCTTTCTCTGTAGAATTATCTAAGTGAAGTGTCATAAAACATGAAGATTAACGCACGACGGGACGCGTCGCGCTCGCTCGGCTATACATCGTGTTGGACGGAGCGCCATGGCCGCCATGTTCGATCGCTGTATTGCCTTGTATTTATAACACGTGCTAAGAGGTGACTGTAAATTATGTCCAACTTGATAAACTTTAGATAAATAGTAATCTTAAGTTTTATAATATATTTCCACCGGTAGCATGTCCACATACACATCGGTGATATAATATAATAGGGTCATGTAATAATATGGTCCGGCTATGGTGCAAATTAATGATCGCGATGATAACCACGAATCCCAGTGTTAACGCCATCTATTGTCAACAAGGAGTCAAGCGATGTTCGACCGGATCACTTACATTACCGCACTATGGAAGCAGTTCTCGGCGGAATGCATAGATGGCGCCACTAGTGGGTTGGAGCTCACTATATATAGGCCGCTGAATCCTCCGGCCAGCTCTCTCTCCGCCACCACCTCATTGGAACAACAGCCCCTCGGACAGTCTTAGTTAATTATAATACAATATTGTAAGAACGAGCAATAAAAAGTCATAAGTCTTGTAAACTCTTTTAATTACTCAGTCAGATGACAAAGAGTGTAGGGCCAGTCATTATAAATACATAAATTCCCCACTCTGAACCAGCATAATACAAATTTGGGAGCCATCAGCTCAGACCACGCCCCAACATATTGGACCTTCGGAGCCGAATTTGGACGTAACTGACGTGGACGAAGACCAGTGGCCGGCTCCACCACTCCTAAAAAATATCCCTTTCCGTATTTGCACTAAAATCGTGTCTTTGTTGCAGAATTTGAAGAAAAATCGGCGTGCCACGTGCTGGTTGCAGGAACACGTGAGTACCTTGTTTCTCATACACTGCCAATATGAGTGTAGAACGTGCTAAATCGCCTAAACCGCTTCTCGGTGCTGAAATAAGTGATAATGTGCGTGAATTCGTGAAAAAACGGGCATCGATTACCGGGAGATTAACGTCATTTATTAAATTCGTGAATATGTTCGAGGGGGCTCAATTAACGCGGAAACAAGTAACGGAATTAAAATTACGGTGTGAGGGAGCAAAATTATTAAACGACGAATTTAATTCGGTCCAAAATAAAATCGAAGAAATAGTGTTAGATAGTGAGATATCCCAGCAATTAGATATTCGTGAAGCGTTCGACAATAATTTCTACCAAATCATGGCTACTGTCGATAATTTATTGGAAAACTTCAGACCTAGTGACGAATCTTCTAGATGTAACAATAGCGCGCACGCGGTTGTAAAGTTACCCACAATATCGTTAAACACATTCGACGGATCATACGATAGCTGGCTCGAGTTTAGAGACACCTACCTTTCTATGATTCACAATACTCAGCTTGACGATATTCAAAAGTTTCATTATTTGAGATCATCTTTAGTAGGTAATGCCGCTCAAGTTATAAAATCGGTAGAATTCACACGGGAGAATTACGCAACGGCGTGGGAATTAATTACGAATAGATATAACAATTCTAAATTATTAATTCACAATCACATTAAGGGAATATTTTCTATTCCACACGTAAACAAAGAATCTTATTTTCACATTAGGAAATTAATCGATACGATTTTGAAAAACCTACGCGCTTTGAAAACACTAGGAGAACCTACCGAGTCATGGGATACGCTAATAATCTACATTATTACTTCGAAATTGGATTTAGTAATCGAAAAAGAATGGGAACAATTCAAGAATAACATAACTTCTCATTCTAATAGACGTATTGAATTAAACGATTTGCTAAGTTTTTTAAAGGATAAAGCAGATACTTTAGAGATGGTGAGATCACACCAATCTTCTTATTCGAATAGGACATCGTGTGAACAAACTAAGAAAACAACATCACAAAGTTTTGTTCATACGGCTTCCACGCGGAGCAATGTCCACGCGAAGCACAAAACTACCCGCACGTGTATTTTGTGCAACGGGAATCATTCGTTATACGTATGCGATAAGTTTATTAAATTATCTATTGAAGATAGATTGGAATTCGTTAATCGTAATCGTTTATGTACGAACTGTTTACGCGTTGGTCATACGGCGACAGATTGTTGGTTCAGTTCGTGCAAGTTATGTAATAACAAACATAACAGTTTACTCCACATTCATTCACAATATGCGACGGGCTCGACGGAGAAACGCGATTCACCATCGAAGCCCACACAATCATCCACTACATTACATTCGTATCAGCAGTCACGCGTTAATATGGATTGCAATCATTATACGTTAAATACGGTCTTGCTGTCTACCGCATTAGTTGAGGTAGCAGGTGACGACAATAATTATTATAAGGCTCGCGCGTTATTAGACAACGGGAGTCAACATTCGATTATTACTAATTCGTTACGCGATAAAATAAACGCACATTCGATACAGTCCTCTGTTCAAATCACAGGAATTGGGAATTCGGTCACTAAGACAAACCAGTCCTGTGAAATTCGTCTTAAATCGTTACACGGTAATTACAATACACGTATAAATTGCATTGTTTTAAATAACATTACTAATTCGTTACCTTCAATCGAGTTAGACTTTAATTCGTTAAACGTACCTTATAATATTCATTTAGCTGATCCGACCTTCCATTCACCTTCAGAAATCGATTTATTAATAGGGGCGGATTGCTTTTGGGAGTTACTACTAGACGGTAGAATTCGTTTACCTAAAGGTCCTTACCTTCAAAATACAACACTAGGATGGATCATTTCGGGAACTATTAATAATAATATTAAGTCGAATAATTATCGATTTTCTTGTAATTTTTCCGAGTCTATAGAATTAAACGATCATAGTAAACAGCTCGCGTTCGAATGCGATGATCAGGAAATATCGCGCACTATGTTAAACGATTTTTACGTCGATGATTTAATAACTGGTCACGATTCGAAAGATAAATTATTAGAAAATTGCAAGAAGTTATCCGAAGTTTGCTTATCTGGCTGCTTTCCATTGAGAAAGTGGACCTTTAATTTTAAGGAAATTCCACCGGAAATACAAAATAATACGGAGGAATCGAAATGTTTATCATTAGATCAGTCTTATTCAGATCGAGTTCTTGGCTTAGGTTGGCTTCGAGGAACAGACGAATTTCATTTCGTTTCCAAAATTAGCGTAAATACATCGAATTTAACTAAACGGTTTATGTTGTCTGTTGTGTCTCAGATCTATGATCCTCTTGGTCTAACGTAAACGCGCCCAATAACGCCACCCCAAAATCTGATTCCAATACCGACAGTTTTTTTAATCACTCTTTTAAGGCATACTATACATTTCATGAAAGTTGTAGCCTAAAAATATTTTAGGTATGAATATTGAGAAACAAAAATAATAAAGTTTGTGTACGTAAATAATCAGCAAACAGAATAATTGGATAATAACTGAGATGCGCCCACAACGGACGCCCGTCTCATAGTGTTGCGCTCTCGGCTACGTAAGTAAACATAATTATTACTTAAGATAAATTAACTTAAATAAAATGTGTATACCTGCAGGCAAATGTGTAAATATAATAAGTAATATATTGGTTTTCTAGATTCACATCTAATATTACCTTTCTGACTATTTTTTGTGGTTTAATTCGAATTTTACCTTAAAGCGGTAATAGAAACATAATATTCATAAGTTGCTTCTAATACCGCCTCATGGCGTTGTTAGATGTTTTACAACAGTTAGTATTTTAGATTTTATTTCTTTTAATACGTTATTTTCGATGTTTCTTTTAACTTGTTTGATTCTTAAGAGTATATTACATAATTTGATCAATTAACGCCATACATTTTGTCTCATAGATTTTCATTTAAACAAGATTCGACGTAAGCAATAATTTTTAGTAATGTATGGCAATGTATTTTAAATAATATCTCATATCAAAACTAAGAAACATTTAGATACCGAAAAATAATCATAGCAGTGACATCCATCAAAACACGTTTGCATTAAAGCAGGAATTTTAGCCAGTTATTTTTTATTTTTGCTGTCGCTAATAGAATAAAGTAATCTTCATACTTAATTCTATTACCGACCCATACGGTCTTATTTATAAAAATCTCTTATTGTAATCGGTCCTTGCACTATGTGGCCAGCCCATTGCCACTTCAGCCGGCTAATTCTTTGAGCTATGTCGGTTACCCTTGTTCGTCTACGGATCTCCTCATTTCTGATGCGATCACGTAGAGAAATACCGAGCATAACCCTCTCCATAGCCCGCTGCGCTACTTTGAGCTTGTGGATTAGGCCAATAGTAAAGCACCATGTCTCGGATCCGTATGTCATCACTGGCAACACACAATGCTCGAATACCTTCGACTTCAGGCACGAGGTAGTGTTTTGGACGATAAGATATGACGCAATTTCCCAAACGCAGCCCGTCCGAGTTGGATTCTACGAGTGACTTCTTTCTCGAAGTTGGACTTACCCATCTGGATCACTTGTCCTAGGTATTGTATTCGTCTACAACTTCGAGAGCAGCGCCATCAACAACAACCGGTACGGGTGTGACATGGACATTCGACATGATTTTCGTCTTGTCCATGTTCATCCTAAGACCCACCCGTTGTGAGGCGCTGTTCAAATCCCCAAGCATTGTACCAAGTTCTTCCAGGGAACCCGCCAGGATGACTATATCGTCGGCATGTCGCAGGTGTGTGATGTATTCGCCGTTGATGTTAATGCCACGTCGTTTCCACTCCATCAGCTTGAACACGTCTTCCAACGCAGCGGTGAACAGTTTTGGGGATATGACATCCCCTTGTCTGACACCTCTCTGCAATTGGATGGGGCTCGTTGCTGTGTCGTGTACTCTGACGGACATGGTGGCAGATGAGTACAAACATTTCAACACCTCGATATACTGGTAGTCGACCCGGCACCCCTGGAGAGAATTTAGTACCGCCCAGGTCTCAATAGAATGAAAGGCTTTCTCATAGACCACATAGGCAACACATAACGGCAAATTATACTGCTCGGTCTTTTGTTTAATCTGCCGCAGTATGTGTATATGGTCTATGGTGCTGTAGCCTTTTCGGAATCCTGTTTGGGAGGCTGGAAGTCGTCAAGCCTGCGTGCAATGCGATTTGTGAGGACCCTCGAAAACAGCTTATAAACGTGGCTCAGAAGTGCAATGGGCCTGTAGTTCTTCAAAATGGCATTAAGCTCGCCATTTGTACCGTAATATTTCTGTTGTGGTCAATTAAGGTTAAATAAATAAATAAATAAATAAATATCGCCCTTCTTGAAGAACAGCGTCACCATAATTCTGCTCCACGCTTCCGGGGTAATTCCGGTTGATGACGGAATCGAACAGTTTTTGGAGCGCCACTAGAAAGGGTTTCCCTCCAGCTCTCAGAAGCTCGGTTGTGATTCCGTCATCTCCCGGTGCCTTGTTGTTTTTAAGCTGTTTGAGAGCCTTTCTAATCTCATACAGGGTGACGACCGGGATATCTTCGGTGTATTGTCGGGTCAGTTTAGCTCGTTTGTCGCTCTCCTCGCGGGGAGGTGGAGCTTGAGAGGAGGCATACAACCGTCCGTAGTATCTCTGTCTCCCTCAGAACTTCGAGTTTCGACGACACCATGGTGCCGGACTCGGTCTTCAACCTCATAAGCTGACTTTGCCCAATAGACAGATCCCTGGCGAACACTTTTGAGCCCTGGTTTCGCTCAATAGTGCTTTTTACACGATTTCCGTTGTGTTTTCGCAAATCGCGTCACCTGCACTTGGAGATCTGTTCATTGAGCCGTCGGTATTCCCTCATAGAGGTTGGATACTGCACACATAGTTCTCGTCGATCCCTCATAAGACCGAGAGTTTGATCTGAGAGAACCTGAGATCTACCACTAGGGTGGGTCTTGAAATACTTCGACCCTACTTCGTGGACAGTTGTTACCATCCTGGTGTTATACTCGTCCACTGACGTGCACGATTCTCGGTACGCAAAACGGTTTTGCAGCTCAAGTTGAAAGTTTTCGGATCCCTGGATTTGGATAGGTGTTGGGCGAAGCGTAGACTTCATCAGGCGTGACCGTTCCAGCTTCAGGTCGATATTTAATATGCCTCTTACAAGTCGGTGATCGCTTCCGGTTTTAAACCTGCTGATCACAGAGACATCATTAAATATGTGCCGTTTGTCTGCCAGAATGAAGTCTATCTCGCTTTGCGTGGAATTATCAGGACTAATCCAAGTCCACTTGCGTTGCGGCTTCTTTCTGAAGAAGGAGTTCATCATGAAGAGACCTTCCTTCTCCAAAAAGTTAGCCAGCAAGTGTTCTCGGTGGTTCCGTCGTCCAATGTGTAGGACCGTAGGGACCCACTTTCATCTCGGCGCCGCTTTGCATGCCCAGTCTCGCGTTTGAAGTCCCCCATCACAACATTGAAATGAGCTTTAGAGGTATATATGGCTCTGCTTATGTCCTCATACATAACCTCAACCTCATTTTCAGAATGTGTTGAAGTCGGCGCATATACCTATACAACCTTCAACGAATACCGTTTGGATATTCTGAGTGTAAGGTACGCTACCCTGGACGACACGCTCCCAACTTGCACAGTGTTGTTGACGAGGGAGTTGTGAACGAGAAACCCGACACCACCTTGGGACAGATGTTCGCCCTCCCAGTGATAGAACAAGTTTTTTTTTATATATGAAATAAGTTAATGCTTGACAACGATCCCACCTGATGGTAAGTGGCGATGAAGTCCAAGATGGTGAACGCACTAGCTTAATAAATGCCTATTCACTCTTCTCTTGAAGACACCTACATTGTAGGTGAGCGGGAACACCCACGCAGGCAACTTATTCCAGTCCTTCGCTGCACGCACTATAAAAGATGAGGCGTGTCGCCTCGTTCGCAGCGGTGGGATGTCTACGACGTATGGATGGATGCTTGCCGTCCGATGGGTTGTTCGATAGAGAAACGGGGATGGGGGAATTAATTCGTGCAATTCCTGAGCACACTCTCCAAAATGTATCCTGTAGAATGCCGAGAGGCTGGCTACTCTGCGCCTGTGTGCGAGGCTTTGCAGATTGCAAGTTTCCGGATTTGAGTATTATCGTGTCCTCCCCGTCTCTTCGGACTTTAGATAAACCCACAATACTCCAGTTTAACTTGTCTATCTCTTCTTCCAGCTCTTTCACCTTGTCGTCGGTCCTCAGTGTCCTGGTGTTATATGTTGCCAGGTGCAGAAGCCGTTTTTGAAATTGGTAGCCCGATCTCTGTCGGTGATTCTTAGCACCCCCTGCCCCACCGTTACCATAGCCGCTACCGTAACTAGGAATAGCGGGGCTGCCGGGGACTGGGGGCCGAGGCTTAGTTGTGGCTATCATAAGGGAGTTGTAGCCGGTAGTCACCACGCTTGGCCAGTTCGTGTTGGTGACCGCAGTAGATGTTCTTAGTCCGCAAGGAGACACTGCTGCCCGTCTCCTGGAATATCCTATTAGTCGCCTTTTACGACATTCTAGGAAGAAGTAGGAGTGGTGCTATTTTAAAAAGTGGACCCGGCACCACACGGGGGAATCATACCTATTTACAATGATTACATTGGAGTTTATTTACAATGATTGAAGTTTTACGTATTGATTTTATTATTTACACCAGCCTTAACAGATGTCCAAAATGCTCACCTCCTCGAGTGATGCAGAGTTCAGCATGTTTGCACAAATTGTCCTTTACGCGGCTTAGCACAAGAACACTTCACTTCGAACTTTATCAAAAGCAGTCATTATTCTTAATTTTAATTCGTCTCTGTTCGAATACTCCGTAGCATACACAACACTTTTAACCTCCCCCCACAAATAGAAATCCATCGGTGTGAGGTCCGGGGAGCGCGCCGGCCATGGCACAGGTCCTCCTCGCCCTATCCACCGATCACCGAAGTGATCACCTAAGTATATTATGTTTGTCTGTAATATTTTTTATTACTTCGTGCCTTCCAAACGGCTGGACCAAATAATACAATTAAGATATCGTTAGATTCGTTTTGATAACCCAAGTATTCTTAAATAAGTGACATTAAAAAAATGGTGATTGTGAGATGTCACTGTTTGAAGTATCAAAAGATAAAAATAAATCGAATAATGCAATATGGGTATCAAACTAAAGAGCTCAGCATAAGGATTTCAAAAAGGTATAATATCATGATACCTTTTTTGATGGCAGGCAGCTTTTTAATTTTATACTAGTTTAGTGGTCGGTAATAGAAACATAAAAAACGGTATTAGAAACAAACATCATCCATGCGTCGGTAATAGAAGCAATCGCTATTTTAGATTCAATTATTATTTATTAAATATTGTGTGATTTAATACTGAATTTACTTACTGAATATCATAGGATATTTAATCATGTTAAAGAATAAATTAAAACACCTTTTCTAGTATAACAGCATATATGTAATTTTCTGAAGTTCATCCAAAGTCGGCTTAAACTGGCGGTAATAGGCGCGTTTACCTTACTAAGTTCTATTATAATAATCGGAAAACATTTATTACAGCAAGCGTGGGGTTTTAAAATAGGTTGGGACGATTTAGTACCTAACAGTCTCTTGCAGTCGTGGACTAAATTTATAGATATAATAAAAGGTTTATCAAGCATACGCATTCCGCGGTTTATACTTCAAGACGATTATGATAAAATTGAATTACACATATTTTGTGACGCGAGTCAAATAGCTTACGGAGCGGTCGCTTACTGTCGAACACGTACCCATCGCGGCGATACTACAGTCAACTTATTATGTTCTAAAAGTCGGGTAGCTCCGGTAAAGACAATAACAATACCGAGGTTAGAGCTCTGCGGGGCGTTATTAGCCGCACGGTTGTTACATAAAATAACGGGCTGTCTGAATTTAAGATTTAACGACATATTCATGTGGACTGATTCGACCATTGTGCTCGGGTGGTTAAACATACCATCTTGTAAACTCAAACCGTTCGTTCAAAATCGAGTAAATGAAATAAATGATTTAGCTTGTAATGCAAAATGGTTACATGTTAACACGAACGATAATCCAGCCGATCTTATTTCGCGAGGCGCGAACTTAACGGAGTTACATTCTTCGACACAATGGTGGAACGGGCCTTCATTTTTGCAAAAGGATAACACTATTTGGAAAGTAAATCATAACAATAACACATTCGAAGTAGATTCCTTGCCAGAATTGAAACAATGTTCTGTTGCCTTGACATGTAAGAATAATTATATAAGTTTTATTAATTTCAGTCGATTTTCTAATTTTAATAGATTATTAAGGTGTTACGCGTACGTTCTCAGATTCATTCGTAATTCGAGGTGTAAACGTAAAACGGAACGTAAATACGGTTCTTTATCTGTCACAGAACTTGAAAGGTCTTTATTATTGTTGACAAGACAAGCTCAGTTAGAATCGTTTCAGAGTGAACACAGTGCATTAATACCACAAACAGTAATATAAAATCTGATCGTAATCTCACCAGTTTGAATTTGTTTTTGGATCCGAACGGAATTATACGTGTGGGTGGCAGATTAGTTAATTCGTATAACCTATCATACAACAAGAAACACCCAATGTTGGTATGTAGTAAACATCATTTCACTTTGCTTTTGTTTCGTTATAAACACTTAAAATTATTACATGCGGGTCCTCAACTTCTCTTGTCGCATATCAGGGAAGATTTTTGGCCAATATCAGGCAGAAATCTAGCTAGAAAGACAGTAAATCAATGCGTTACGTGTTCTCGTGTCAAACCTAGATTGACACAGCCGATTATGGGCAATTTACCGAGCGAGCGTCTAAGTCCAGGTGTCCCGTTTCTACATGTCGGTGTAGACTACGCCGGACCCTTCTACATATTAAATCGTAAAGGTAGGGGTGCTAGACTCGAGAAAGCTTACTTATGTTTATTCGTTTGTTTTGCAACTCGGGCGTTACATCTGGAATTAGTCACTAGCCTAACTTCTGAAGGTTATATTTTAGCTTTAAAACGTTTCATATCGCGCAGAGGAAAGCCGCGTAAAATACTGTCTGATAATGGTAGAAATTTTGTAGGCGCTAAAGAATTTTTTATTTTTCTCAATACAAATTATAATGTTATATCGGAATATGCCTCAGATAACAACATAGAATTCGAAACTATTGTACCATATTCTCCTCATACTGGCGGTTTGTGGGAAGCAGGTGTGCGTTCCTGTAAACATCACCTGGCACGAGTTGTTTGTAATGCTAATTTAACTTATGAAGAGTTCAGTACCGTTTTAGTGCAAATCGAAGCAGTCCTGAACTCCCGTCCTATGTATCCTATGTCATCTGATCCAAATGATTTCAGCCCACTCACCCCAGCTCACTTCCTTATCGGCCGGCCCTTGGTTGCTCCAGCTGAAGAGGATGTGATGAACAAGGCGATTACAACTTTATCAAGATATAAACGCATTGAACAATTGCGACAGTCGTTCTGGAAGCGATGGTCCATGGAGTACATATCAGAGCTGCAGCAACGCACGAAATGGAAGACTACTAAGGATGATGACTGGACAAGTCTAAGGGCGCGGGTTGTGACGGAATACCCCCTATTTTTTTCGCCAATTGCGCAAAAAATTTAACTTTACCAATTTCATTGTTATTTCGTCGATCTTTGGAAGAAAGTACTTTCCCCTCTATTTGGAAACAGGCATTTATTATTCCAGTACACAAAAAAGGGTCTAAATCTCTTATTAGTAACTATCGGCCCATATCAATTCTTAACACTCTTGCAAAAGTTTTTGAAAAAATTGTTTATGATTGTCTTTATTCGGTCATAGTACAAGGAATTTCCTCAGCACAGCACGGCTTTCTTAAGAATCGTTCCACCACTTCCAATCTTGCTATTTTCACTGATTATGTCTTAAAACAAATGGAAGGCGGCGGTCAAGTGGATGTGGTATACACAGACTTTGAGAAGGCGTTTGATCGTGTCAATCACAGTATTCTTTTAAATAAACTTTTCTCATTAGGAATCCATGGCGATTTGTTGCGATGGATAAAATCATACCTGTCTAATCGCTCTCAGGCAGTTGTACTTGGCGGCTACAAGTCCGATTTTATTAATGTGCCCTCAGGTGTACCTCAGGGCTCTCATTTAGGTCCCCTTTTCTATAATGCATATATCTATGACATTTATATGTGCCTTAAGAATGCAAAACATTTATTATATGCTGACGACAAGAAAATATTTTATAGGGTAAATTCTGTTTCCGACTGCTTGTTGTTACAAGACGATTTAAATAACTTAATGTCATACTATGAACAGAACAAAATTACTGTTAATATTAAAAAATGTCAAATCATCAGTTTTACACGTAAGAAAGTGCCCATAATATATAAATACAATTTTAATAATGTACTTATTAATCGTACCGATGTTGTTCGCGATCTTGGAGTCTGTTTGGATTCAAAAATGCTTCTTTCTCATCATTTTGTAGATATAACTAGTAAGGCATTTCGTAACTTAGGTTTTATTATGCGCACGTGTAAACCATTCAACTCACTTACAAGTATTAAAATTGTTTATTACGCATATGTTAGAAGCATCTTGGAATACGCTAGTCCGGTATGGTCTCCATTTTATTCAATTCATAAAAATAATATTGAAAAGTTACAAAAAAAGTTCATCAAACACATAAACTTCAAATTTAGACACGCTGCAGCTTCGTACGTCATAGATTGTCGCCAGCACGGTCTTTTAACACTTGAAGAGAGACGATTAATGTTAGATATGGGCTTATTATATGATGTGTTGCGCGGGCGCTTTGACTGCCCCGAGCTTGTTGAGCGGATGACGTTACTTGCACCAACACGCCGCACCCGCCACACTCCACTGTTTGCTGTTCCATCCCACTCCACCATGTATGGTAAGAATGCGGTTATGTCCAGGTTACTTAAAACATTTAATAAACTTTTTAATACTATTGATCCCTTCGTTGGTACTAAACAGGATTTCCTTTCGAAGATTAAATCTCTAATATTGAGCTAGTGTTTTGTATTAAATCATATATAATTAGATTAATATTATTTTAGTAATGTATGCTTATGAATCTTACAATCGTACAAAAATTGTTTCTCGAATTGTTGTGCTACATTGGTAATAACATAAGTTATAAGTTGTCATATTGGAAATGTAAAAAAGTTTATAAAATTCACTCAAACAACTGTTATTAATTCGGCACTTAAGCATTTCATAACTTTATTTAATATCTATACAGCGTTGTTCTTTGTATATAATAAAACTGACACACGTCTTTAATATTTTTGATTAAACAATCTACATAAAAATTTTCATGACTGTATCTATAAAATCATAATTTTAAAATTGTTTCTGTTTCTGATACAATCTTCTTTCAGGTTTGGAGTATACTAAGAATAGCGTTGTTTATAAATTTATAAATGTATTGAAACTTTGGTTTCATACAGTTATAGCTTGGTACATTAAAATTATACATAAAAATTTTACTTTTGTAATTAGCAGATAACATTAATTGGCCTAATTGTCTTATGTAAGGTAACAATTATGTACGTAATTACTAAGTGGCTGTTGTTATCTCAAATAAATAAATAAATAAATAAATAAATAAATAAATGATCTACAGCCTGGCATGTTGGTCGTCATAAAGGAAGATGGATCCCACCTCTTCGATGGAAGCTGGGTCGAATAATAACCGCATATCCAGGAAAGGATGGAATCAACAGAGTGGCCGACATTAGAACAGCCACTGGAGTCATCAAGCGGACATTCTCCAAAATATGTCCATTACCAGTTCCTGTTGTGGAAGAAGCAAGCAATTAAATAAATTGAGCCAGCTCAAGCCGGGCGGGATGTTAACGCCATCTATTGTCAACAAGGAGTCAAGCGATGTTCGACCGGATCACTTACATTACCGCACTATGGAAGCAGTTCTCGGCGGAATGCATAGATGGCGCCACTAGTGGGTTGGAGCTCACTATATATAGGCCGCTGAATCCTCCGGCCAGCTCTCTCTCCGCCACCACCTCATTGGAACAACAGCCCCTCGGACAGTCTTAGTTAATTATAATACAATATTGTAAGAACGAGCAATAAAAAGTCATAAGTCTTGTAAACTCTTTTAATTACTCAGTCAGATGACAAAGAGTGTAGGGCCAGTCATTATAAATACATAAATTCCCCACTCTGAACCAGCATAATACAAATTTGGGAGCCATCAGCTCAGACCACGCCCCAACACCCAGTATAATTATTTGTAGCTGAAAAGAGCTCCCAATGTCGAGAAACAATAATAAAAGCTGTCAAAACAAAAATTCTTTCAGGAAAGTGTGTCATAGAACGTAATAAATTGTTCGTGGAGAGCTCTAAAGCGCGTTTCTATGGCTGCATTATGAGCGGTGCTTAAAAACTTTTGTGGTGGGAGCGTTCCGTGTGTAGCTACCACGCGGCGGCGCTGCACCAGCCATACGAGCCATTCACTGACACACGAGTTCAGAAACCGTTCAGAGTGCAACATTGTTTCCTCGGTGTGACTGCATGTCATTAAGGGCCTCTTTCATCAGCGTCAAGTCCCGAGTAGGCTAATTGTCGATTAAAGTGACGAGTAACTATGAATACGCATTTTATAATTATCGAATAGCGCTACCCCACAAGTAAAGTATCCAGTAACTTACTTTTAACATCATCTGCCCGTTAGTTTGTCTAATTGACAAGTAAGTAGAGTAACGATGTGCAGTGAACTAAAAAATAAATAATACCCAATAAAATGTTACCGTAGGCTTTTTAACTAAAATTCAACATAAGGACGAAGTTAGGGGCAGTTTGTATTCTGAAATAGAACCTCAAAGCGGAGCAAAGTGCGGTCGCTGGTATCTAAATAAACATCGAGGGCAAAGACGTACAAATATTAAGTATATTCTCTGGGTGTAAAAATGTTGGGCACGTACCACGGACATAAAGCTGGGCTTTGGTTGCTCCTTCGCCCCCCGCGCCCCTGCTCGCCCCCCCGCCCGGGCGCCCCCTCCTTACACACGCTCTACGCCTATCATTACGAGTGTGATACTTGCTTGCATTTGGACCAGCTACAACGGTATGAGCATTAATTACACAATGAATAGGTTTTTCACACGTGATACCACAATATTATCATTGAGAAACGAAGATTTCACATGAAATAATAATAAAATAGAGTTCATAGTTCACACACAAATTACGATGAACACGAGCCACTGCCAGCCCTTCCTCTCAACGTATTGAACAAGTTCGTTTTTGTCGGAAGCCCAATAAGTATCTATTATGTGCAGAGTCACCCTGGCCGCCTGGCCGCGCTCGGAGCGTGAATGAAGTTATTTCCCCATTTGGGTTATTCAATTACAATGCCGCCCAGGGCGCCCTCGCTGCCCCACTATGATCTAGGCTCTAATGAAGCAATCAAGTAAAGTCTGAGCCTTCGAAACGGCAAAGTTCGGAAAAGCTTTTTGGTGATAAATGATGCGATGACCAGTAGACCGCTGTATAGTTTACTTTTAATACACGGTAATCGATAAATTTTAGAAATGATTAAATGTATTTTGTTCAGGCTGAATAATTTATTTGCATACTTACTATACACTCCAACTCCATCTATAAAGTACAAGTTGAGCAAGAAACTCACTATCCCATTCCATCCTGTGGTTAATGAAGCGAGGATGCAGTTTGCATATTTATTGTTGTGTTAATGGATGCGGTCCCCAGCGCTGCAGCGTCTCGCGAACGGAACCAGTAATGGACCCGTTCTTATCGGAGCCGATATTCCGTCGCCGCAGCGGCGCAGCGCCCGCGGGGCGGCCGACTAATGGCGCTGATTATCTTGCCTCTGGTAATTTAATACGAATCTTCAACCGATCTCGATTGCACTCGTTGAGCCTTATCGATTAGAGCTTCAGATGACAACTTTATATCTTAAGAAAATCAAGACCTGGAATATAATAATCCAATAGTAATGAAGATAATCATTTTTGTGAGACGTGTGTCAGTGTACTTCCGAAGTCTTCATTATTACCCAAATGTTAACTGAAGACTATAATTGAAGCACACTACAAACCAAAACAAGCGAATGTAATTTATAAGATGTAACAACGATGACACGTAAATTGAAAAGATGTCACAAGTCTCGGCTCGTCTGCCGCGTGCCGCGTGCGTCTCCTCTCGTCTCTTGTCTCTCTAAGTAGCATTCCTTGTCACGCCGCGGCACCGGAAGCCAAACTTTCATAATTTGTTAACGTCGCCGACAGACTCTATAGCTGACAACTTTTCCAGCATAGGTATATTAAGGAACAAAAACATCATGAACTTGGAATAAATCTTTAAAATCGATCTCGTAGAAATGTAAAAGGAATTTTGAAATCGGCCTTTAGCAGTGTCAAGTCATAAGAGTTTGGTTGTAATTAGTGATCTGGCTTACAAAAACGACTAGCGATATCTACATATGTAATGATACAACTGTCATTCGGAAACCGAAACGTTCCAGAAATTTTTGCTACTAGCGGTCACCATCATTATTTGAGACGATCACGGGTCGATACAAACCACCGGGGTATGAGCTTTGATTATCCACTTTATCATAAGGCTTCCCGCCCACGTCCGATAATCGGTGACCGATTTTTGTACCGACTGTCGGTGAGTCAGTTTTATTTCTGACCGACTTTTTGTAGGACGTGTGCGTTGTACCATTGCTATCAGTACGTTCTATTTTTCTCCTACAAAAACTCGGTCACTGATTATCGGACGTGGGCTGGAAGCCTAATTATTCAGATCATTTGATTATCTGCTGTCGATATCGCCGATCCCAAGAAATATCAATAAGTACCTACTTATAAACTTGTGGTCTGTGGATACTTTGTTTTACTTGTTATTAAGAGGTGAACAAAATCAGAAAAGTTGATACTTAATGTGCTTGTGAACGGCACAAGAAAATGTAATGTTTTTCAAGGTGTCTATTCTTCATCGGGTAAGTTTGTTCCACATGATTTAGAGGCGCTCTGCGAGTCGCTGTAAACAATGACTGTTCGTTGCCGCTGGCTGCCTTCTGGTGTTTATCTGCAGTGTCTCTTGTGCGAGCAGTTCTCTGGTTTAATGCTTTCATTGTCTATTACTTGTAATTGGATACGACTCTTTTTTACACGTAATTAACCTTCGCAGTAATTCAAACCACTCGTGCTGTTACACTGCTGACTGTTATCGGCTCACTTAGTTGGGTGTCGTGACATATTTGACATTATCGTGTGTATTGTATCTTATAGAGAGAAGAACATATATTTACCTACTCATTGTATTTAACTTGTTTTACATGTACAGTTATTTATAACACGAGGTGTTAATATACATGTGCATTGTGCAGGCCAGTAAAATGTTGGATTTTATATAATCATGTATATTCAACTAGCAATTCACGCCGGCTTCACACAAGTAGAACATAATTATAATGCTCTGAGACTTACATTTTTTCTGTCGCAATGTCATATTGAAATGAAACTGATACGGTTCATACTATTTCGAGTAGTTTTGAAAACTGTATGAAAATCTTGCAAATACAAAAACAGATGTGGCGCGGGACTGACTATACTCATGAGTAGCGATGCAGTTGACGAAGGTCAGCTTTAATCTAATTGTTGCCGACGACCCGATAGCCGAAAACACGTCAGCGTACAAACAGTATTTGGTCTAGTTGTGGGCCCGTTTAGCGGCGATTCCATCGGCCGCGGCGGGTCGACAAGGGAAGCTGACTGCGAATCTAATAACCGTAGTGAACAAGAACAACATGGATCTGTGACGTAGTCACTTGATGAAAGGTATATTTTTCTGTTTCTAATCATAATAATAACAATAATGTTGACCAAAAGAAATTGCGTTTTTCGCATTTCCGAGAAAAATATTTTAATTCTGAAACTCTATTAGGTTGCGGAAGTGAAGTCATTCGCCCCGTAAGACGACAGGGGCTACGCATTTGTTAAAATTTGTTTCATGCGACGTAGCGCACTTTACTTTGGCCTATAGAAATTTGAAATGATCACTGGGACATAATATATAGTTACTCATCCTTATTTAACTTATGGTAGCGCATATGAGAGAATTAAGCCGGATATGCGAGAATATATTTTTTAATCTTTTCTTAATTGTAAGCCCGATGTCTGACGTTACATAAACTCTTAAATGTATCATTAAAGGAGGATTCATTTCGGTACGTTCACTGGAGATTGTGTAGTAATGAACGGCGTTGGTAATTACAAGTGAACGGGGACGGAGTCGCTGACACATTCCATTTGCCCGACGACAGGCGACGACCCCGGGGCGCCCCGGGCCCCGCAGGAACCAACAGTCTACACTCTGCACTACAGTCCACAGTCGTTAGAGATGCGGAGCTTGTGATGGACAGTGTCTTATAAAAAATTGGTCATGATTCATTGTTTTTGTGTACTGACTTTAGCATTTAGCAACTTTTGTGTAAAATAACAATAAACATGGTCCGAAACGAGCCAAGATAATCCGACATAAGTAAAACTTATGTAAGTGGTTAGGTAGTGTAGTGGTTAAATAAAAAATAATTTATAATATACTCGACTATTATTTTTATTTCTGACTTAACTAAAAGAATCGTGATAACCTGAAGGTCAGGTGTACAAATATACTCACAACATCTGCAACAACATTAACTTCACAATGTGTCTGGATTGAAGCAATGTAGACGTTCATTGACCTACTCCGCGCGGTTACCGGCGCGCGGCACGAACTGATCCCATCTGTGGGAGTGGTACTTACTGCTGCCATCACCACGACACTGCGACATTGCGATACTGCGAACCTGCGACACTGTGACGCCTAACACTGCGACCATGAGCGCTGTCCATTAGCGACATCAGAGCGACCTCTCCGCTTACATTATTACAATATCTACAATACTATAATACAATAAGCAACAAGCGCTTTGTTCAACATTACTTCTCTTAATTATTGTATTACGAGTATAATAGAAATAACTACTGTAATGGAAACGTGTAGTACAAGTAGAAAGATAAATCTTTTTAATTATTTTCATTTATTAATATTTAAATAACGCTGTATAGAGATTAAGATAGAAAAAAAATTAGAAATTTGGGGATCTTTCCAGTAGCAAACTACAGTGTACACCTTGTAGAGGAGGTCAGGTCTATTCGATAAAAATTACGGAAAACTGAAATCACAGAAACAGAAAATTAAATGTCACAGTTGTAGCACCGATGTCAAAACATGGTGAATTGCATTTTCATTTCAACACTTCATTTCCTACAAGTTCGTACTTGTGACGATCACTGAATTTCAACTTTAAACGGAAACTATGTCTGTGAGTAAACATAATAAATTAAAGTTTAAACTTCATTCATAACTAAAATAGAGCGCAGATAGGGAGTCTCGGAGCGTAGCGAAACCATTTGTCATTAGAAACCCTTCCCATTAAAACTCTTGACATAGGATTTAACTGTGAGTTGGAAACCACTTAAATATTACTTATTAAATTTTATTGTAGACAGGCGTGCCGTGTTTACTCGGTGTTTAATTTAATTGTTCAAGGTTAACATGTTTATTAAATGAAAAAAATGTTAACCAAGGTACCACGACCACACTATGCTCACATATAAAAATAATAATACAAATTAGATAATAGTTAAAGTTAAAGGAGATCGCCAAAATTCCATACACCTGTAGGCTGAAAACATCATTAAAGTAACGTTTTTTACATTAAAGTACGTTACATTTATGATTATTAAGTTACATATTACATAAATAGTGGGCATAGTGTGATGATGAGAATCAGTATTGTAAATTTTTTTACCACATATCCCTTCGGAAATCTCCCAGTGGGCGTATGTCAGGATGCTAAATGAAACACAGGATTCCAGGCACACACTCTTTCACAATTTATTGCCTGTATGTTCTAGGTACTACTCGTTATTTAGTTTGGACTTGTAACTTTTAAGATTCTTCGCTAATACTACGTGATATTGCACTTCTAACTTATTTTTGTTCGCACGCCATTGTATTTCTTTGTTTTCTCGGTGTCCTCGGGGAGACCCCCTCCCCGTATGTCACAGACTTTCCGATGTGAACGACATGTCAATTTGACAGATGCATAATTTCTACGAAACTACCACAGATTAATGCAACGTTCCTTTATTCTGTGTTGACAAATATATTATATTTCATTAACTTAAGTTTTCAAAAATTATATGGGGTTAAAGAGAAATAATAGTAGCAACATTGAAGTATAATGAATGTCATTGGTACAATGTCATAGAACAGACATCTCGAACAAAATGTGTGCCCCGCCCGGGAGGTTCGATTTTCAAAACTGAGCCCCCGTTCCTTTCAAAATAGAACGAATCCATTGAAGATTGAAGCCACGTGGCGCCAATGCTTTGGTACATACATGGTGTTTGCGGTGTCCGTTCTATACGCTAGTAATAATACTTCAATGAGTAGCAATGGTTAAATGATGTTCGATTTCTCGTTAATATTATTATGATTGTAATTATTTACCTATTCCTGTTATTTGATAGTTCCTTTCTTTGTCCTTTCGTTTACTCCTACGTTTACGTAGGAATCCTACTGAAATTCCTTCTTCATAAAATCGATAGTTCTGTAATAAAAATCGATCGCTGAAATTGTTCATTTGAAAAAACGATTTTTTAACTTTTAAAACACATTCCAATTGTAACTCTAAATTACTTTTTGTTATATTTAATCAGGCATAAATCTAGTTTTTTTGGAGGTAGTATGGTCTCTGTAATGAACAATGAAGCTGTCCCAATCTTGGCGATCTCCATTAAAATTTCCTCATTTTACCTTTTAATATACACTCGGCGTAAATTAAGAGTCCAAAAATTTGTAGACTAATATCGCAATAATTCAAATTCAAATACGAAATACAATGAGGTAATCACTGCTCGGCGCCTGAAGCCAAGTGATAAACGCTTCCGATTCTATAAAACTTGCGACTATTGTTGCCACTTTAGACGTAAATGTTGGCTCATTGTTATTCTATTTGTCTTTATTGTGTGCTAGAGCGCTGAGTGGGAAACGTACGGTTCGAGCGACCAGAGGTCTAACGGAGAGGTTCCATTCCAACGTTCGTTCATTATCATGGCAAAATTATTATGTTGGTTATTTTTTATTTAGTGATTAATATCTCGAATAAAATAATTTTAATGGTGAGTTTTTGCTGCATCGTAATTAAAATAAAATTCTATCATTCCCATACACACGTGAGCAGGTACAAAACAGGAAATCCAATTGTAGTTCCAAACGTTTCGGTAACTAGATTCTAAGCCGGGGGGCAATTAAACCTGCCATGTAGTGTCAACAGCGCAATTGCGAAGTGAATCGCTGAAATCCGTAGAATTCCGTAATAATTCTCAGTGTAAGTTGCAGAACTTTCCCAACTTGGTCCAGTTGATGGCGCGGCGCGGACTGAGTTTACACTAAACCGTATAACACGAGCTCACAAAGTAGTGAAACAGTTAATAATTTGGTGGGACAAAGGCCAAGCGCCGCCACTCCACGCCGCTCCACGCCGCCCGCGCCATGCCGCACACCGCAGTAGCTGTACTTTGGCTCCTTCGTTTTATTCACCCTTTACTAGCGACACTTATGATTGAATAACTAAGTTGACTACTCAATAAATGTATGAAGTTTAATCGCGCAATTTGATTTGTAGGTACGTTATTTTGCAACGTTATTGAAAACCAATGTCGTGGTTCATCCCACGGCATTTTGTTGTTCTTTCCCTTATACAGTATCATGATACCCATTTACAGCAAGTATAGCCTTCGTTCCTAAATTATATGATTGTAGTAAATTCGTCCTTAGTAAACGAGTCCTAGCCTACCCATAATAGGGCTTCGGTTCGCCGGCGGTATGACGTACAGAATTAGGGCAAGCCTCATAAAAATTCTAGCGACGGTTAGTCATCAGAGTGTATTTAGCAAGATCCATTCTCACGTCTGCCCTTTTATAGCTCCAGCGCGATTAGCTACGATATCGTGTTGTATTACTACTACTGATCGACTGGCTCTAGCGGCACTGTTGCCAGACATCTTTTCAGCCTCTGTATCGACCATCTCAAACATAATAATTATGGACATTGAATTCTGTTGCAAATACTTATGTGGAAACTAATGTGAGCGTGGAAGTAACCTAGTTTGGATTATTGAAGTGAAACTTCTTTAGAATCGTTGTGATTTCAAACCGGAGGCAACGGAAAAAACGACAGGTAAGAGACACAAATACAAAAATGTGTAGGAAAGAATGAGACAGAAATATACTCGGCAAGCATGCATATAATATAACTGTTAATTTCGACGTTGAATCTAACTTCTCCGTAGCTCAATGGTCAGGACGTAGATACACAATATCTGATGCGCAGGTTCGCGTCTCTCAGTATTTCTATAATTAGTATTTCTATATAGATAATGTTACCACACGTGTTCCCGCTATGGACACAAATAGACAACCCAATTGGATAACATATGAGAACCAAAAATATCGCTGAATCGATTCCGCTGCGCGCTGCAGTCCGCTCGCAGCGCCCCCTGCCGCCGCGCGCCGGTGAGCGGAGCGCGCGACCTCCGTTTACACGCGCCCTTATTTACACTCACAGTTACACACGCCCATGAAAAAACGACTGAAGCAAAATAAACGTGGAAAGGGAAGGACGAGGGACTTATTTATTGTAGATAATAAATTTTGCGATCGAAATTTCGATGGGTGACGTTTATGGACCTCGATAAAATACTTATAAGTGGACTGGATATTTATCCTAACCATCAAAATAATTTTAGAATTTACTGTCGAGTTCAGTCATAATAAAGCAATTATTGAAATGCAACGTTTTTATATAAGTACAAGTATATTATATTATATTGCTTTAATTATTATCTGCGTATTTATTTACGTTAGCTGAGAACAACGGCCAATGAGTCGGACATGCAAACGAAGGGTTTCGTAGCGTGATGCTACGGAAGATAACTACGCTAGCTACGAGACCTACCTAACATCGTACAATGGTTACGCCGCAAAATATATTTCTTGCAAGGGGGTGTCATTAATTTGTAACTTTATTTACCTTTTATTATTTGTAAATAGTTCAATTGTTTATCGATTACGGATCAAAACTTTCCTTTTATATTACTTTTTATTATTATTATTCTTTGTATTGTTGTAGCAGCCACTGTAAAAGCATATACTTTAATATAAAACATAAGTTGTTTGAAGTGTCTATTTATAAAGCCCTGCAACGGACTGAGATGGACTGAGACGGACGGACACTGTTTAGCAGAGTCTCATGAATAGAGTCCCGTCGGTACCCTTCACGGTACCCGAGAGATGCTTCCTGACATAATATGAAGGATGATTAGAAAACATGTACGTCGCGGAAGGAGTAGCATGTAAACAATCATAGACTCTGCTACGTTCTGCAGTAACCTCGTCCGAGGGAATTTACCCAGGTTATGTTGAGTTACTTTACACTCGTCAGACAGAACTCCGGCCCATTTCATTGTATGACAAATATCCGTGAAATATACATATGAAGCGAAGAAGCGAAGTGAAATATAGCGAGAAGTTTAGAAACTGATATACATATTATATTGTACCGAAAACCATCTTATAAATAATTTATTAATGCTAAAATATTTTAGTATTAGATATAATATACTCTTTACGAGATGACGATAACATATTTTGGTGTGAAGCGCAGCGCTCGGTGGCACAGTATAGATAGCAGTATGGGAGCGACGCGGCGTGATGTGTCTTGGTGGTGACAATTTACTGATAAGAGTAGCACAAGAGCCGAATAGTGAACAGGCGGCGGCGGGCGGGGGGCAGGGGAGGTGGGAGGCGGGGGGGGGCTATACGGGTAACGCTAGATAAGCGACGCGATTATCATACAATGAGTAAAGCTTCATGCGAGTGCGCCCCGACTATCGAAGTATCATTCATAGACTATAAAATATTTTCAGCGTAAGGGGGCGTAGACAAGTGAGATCGACAAATGGATAAACCCGAGGCGTAAACGTGTCGATGAACGATGGCGTACACCTTTCATGTCAAACGTTTACTTAGCGTTTGTAGAGCGATGCCTGCTCTCGTTGTGGTTTCCATGCTCGCGCGGAGAGGGCGAGGGAGGGGCGGCGCGGGGCGCGGGGCGGTCCCCGCTCCTTTACGATCGCCGTATCAACCTCTTTGTGCCGCGAATACATCTCCGAATCACATTTTTTCACGACTGTTCGCATCTTGTGACAAATTTGAAAGCATTTATAAAGAAATCTGTGCGAGGATGTCAGAAGGGTGTTAGCATACAAAAACTGAAAATTTCTGTGATATATTATTTTTTCTACTGTTTTATCCATTTGTCAGGATTAAGGTATTTTTCTCGTTTTGTAACTTTATATTGACATTATAAAGAGGTAGTATAAGTTTTGTGAGTTTGTTAATGTGGGGAAGAAGAAAGAAACCACGGCTCATTATTCCAGACTAGATTCAGAATTTTTTCCCAATATAGAATGTCACTTGCAATTTTTCTTGTTTTAATATGAAGGTAATGATTGATACCACTGAAATATTCATATCTTATAATTTATCAAATGAAATAACGATAATCAATGAGAAATAATTTTGTTTACTTTAATTTTGTTAATTGATTTTAATGACGATAGTCAGTAAATTTTTGGTGATTAACATTTTACATATTTCATGCATATCTCCAAATACCTAATAGTGTAAATCCTAAATTCATAATAAATTAACCGGTAAAAGGTAAATAAAATTGTTAGGTTGTTTTATTTGATATTCTGAACCAATGTGAAAATAAATATCTATATGATTAAAAACAATGATATCGGAATTCAAAAGGAAGCCCAAAAAATCTCTGATCCCTTCACGAACAATGATTGAAATACAATACTTGTCAAGTACACAATACGATCAACTGCTATGTAGGATGTGTTGTCTTATTAAAAACTAAACTCGAGATCATTTGCCAAACGAGACGGGCGGTTTAACATTTCGGTGACGTTCATTTGTAGAAAATCACACTTCGGGTTCTGTTCAAACAAAAATGCACGTGTAACTTAACGGGAGCGTTTACTGGTGTTCGATCCGACAATTTATTTTGAATGAATGGCAGTAGGTACTATAATATGTAGATACCTAACTCCTGAAGTACTTTATGGCCATAAACGGTACAGGCGAAGAACACTAAAGTATAGAGAATAGCCTAATTATAATGATCTAAGCGTGAAATTATGTGGTTCAATGTCAACGCCAGTGAGGCAGCGAGGTCTGGGAGGGCAGTCAGTCAATTTCATTCTTTACGTGACAACGGGAGATCGTCACTGAATTAAAATAAAACCCCGTCCACAGCACGGCGACGGCTAGAACATACAGGGAGCAATATTTATACGTGAAAGAGGCCAAAAAAATACTGCTACACGTTTCGGTCACAGAACATGTGCACTGTCCGCTGCAGCCGCCGCGTGGTGTAGCTAATACTAGGTTGTAGCGACTTGGTTTACTTCCGCTCGTAGTACTGGTATCTATTAGCATTTTATTGTGAAGCTCAGCTGTTTAATATTTACTAAGCGTTATCTAGCGTTATCAGCCTTTCTCATTGGTGTCAATAACTGTTCAATTACGGTTCCTGAATCTTAATTGAACAGTTATTGATACCAACGGTTACCAGAAACCGTATCTGGTTTGAAACCATTCCATTTCGGTAACAAAGCTGTCGTGAGTGGAACCACCTAATGCAAGGTCGATAGTCTCAGCCCTCATTTAGCTCGTCGCTTCAAGCGATCGCGCCGTATATAACAATACTTGATCCCGGACAAAGGAGATAGGTTTTTGATCGAAGTATGATACGTGATTATGTAAAAGTATTTAAGACTCCTAACAATTTTGTGTGTAGAGGTCCCACGCTTATTTAATTTTGTTGTTGATGTCGTGCTTGGTAATCCTTTGGTACCTCGCTAGCTCGGTACATGAATACCAATATCGCAGTTATGATTGTGGGCATTGTTGCCAATACAATTTTGTTTATAAAGCAGTAATAGATCATGGTGTTTGGAATTCTGTAGCTCTACTACATATATACGTGTATTGATGACCTTTTTAGTCTGATAAATTATTTTTATTTATTCGTCGAAAACCGATTTGGACCTGACCGCAAAAATCAATTTAAAACTACTACTTACTACTATAAAACGAAAAACAGTCAGTTATTTTTAAACGCTTTTATTTAGTTTCACTTCGGAGCATCAAAACATCAAACTCAATATTATGATCAAAATGCTACTCTATTTACACGGCAATAAGGTTTATATTTAGCTTCACTTCGGAGGATCAAATCTTGTAACGTTAATTTGAATGACTTCCCTTTAATGAAAATTGATGAAATTTGGCAGACATGTGTATTTCCGATGACAATACACGAAAATCAAAAAAAAATTGAAATAAAAGCGTTTAAAAAAAAAAATTTTTTTTGGATTCAATTCTTTATTTATTGATAACTTTATTTATTTTTGGAAAAAAAATGTGAATTCGATTGTTTTACTGACTTACTGCCAATGTTAGAAGTTTTAAATAGGAGAAACATTTAAAAGAACATCGTTGGGAACATCGTTTAGAAATGGAAAATGAGTAGTTATGTAGGTGAGTAAAATAAACGGAATCTTTATCTATGTTAAATATAATTAGCTGATGGCTGATGGTTGGTTCAGAGCACAAACTTGAACTATGGTTGGCCTTTGTACCGTTATTAAAGCGTGAAATTTCTCATTTGGAAAGGGCGCGGGGAGGGGTGTGGGATGCGGGGGGCGCGGTGACTACCAATTACCAAAATATTAATGTTTTTGCTGAACAAACCGGTCACAGAGTGGTTTTTTGGAGCAAATTATTCCGAGAGCATTAAATATCCAACTTTATTAAAGCGCCCGGTCTCCAACGTACAGAACTTAATATTGTAGACGATCGCTGTGGCTTCCACCCATTTAAGGCCCACTACGTGATACGGGTCTCTCCTCGTATAGGCCACACTTCAGCACGCTACTGGAGTGCGGCTTAATAAATAGTCGGCAAACAAGCTGACGATCCACCTGATGGTAAGTGGCTATCATTGCCCAGAGACATCAGCAACACCAAACGTATCACTGATGCGTTGTCAGCTAAGAAAGAGAGAAGAAAAAGAAAGAAATAACTGGTTCTCAAGCCTCCAGCCGGAACACGACGAGTCGTTTGGCGGCTGACTCATGCTCAAGGGCTATCCAGGCGAACCCCATGGAGAAATAATAATAGGAATAAAAAAGGAAATAATAATTATAATAGTATTAATCAACAATTAAAATCAATACTACCAATATAATCCCTCAAGGGGCCCTACCACCAGCGGGACGGCGCCTTTATCGACGTGGGATTGGGGTTAGTATTCTAAGCCGCCCCAATACGGCTAAAAATGTCAATTACTTCATGGAACCCAAGATTTAGTGTTATTACTACATAAAGACTGGCTGTGAGGCGCTCGGAGCCATACGCGTCACGTTACTACAGTGTTATTACTTCCTGGTACGCACTCCACACTCCGTACTGCGCACTCCGCACTCCGCACTCCGCACTCCGCACTCCGCACTCCGCACTCCGCACTCGTACCAGTACTAACGTAATGTTTCCGCCTCTGACCGACACGATGACGTATGTCATGAAGTGTGACCACTACTCCTACAGGAAAGTTGCAATACGAGAATAAGCGCCTTTCAAACACTATGTGTAAGTAATTGGAACCGCATTTCAACAGTGAAGGATAATTTTTATGTGTCTCGTTTGGTCGTCACACTTGCGTCATGGATGTCCATAATTTCATAATAATGTAATAAAGGATAACAATAGGATAAATTATTGGCTCTCGCTAAATTCGCTAAATCGCTCGTAAATTACCCAGAAGGGACGTGCACGGCCATTAATTATGAAATTGCATGTTTGGTGACCACCAGCCCACCACGTCACATTTAACATGTCCTGCAACATGGCGGCGCGACCCGCAGCTGCACTAGATTACTAATAATGTAATTATACATAAATAATGAAACGCTACAATACATGACGCCTATAATGTCAGGGGTTTATTTGGTCTGTAATGGACTAATTACGACACATTCTGTTGTGTAGTAAACTATAATACAAGTTTACCGTTTGGTTAGGATGCGTGGAGGTTCATAGGTTTTGGGAAACAATGTGTATTTGTTCAGGAGTTCAGGTTCCAACTTCCAATGTAAAGGAGATTGGGCAACTCCATCTGACTGAATTACATTTAAACCTTATTCGGTTAAAAGTAACATTTTATAGTGCTTTTAAAACTGATTTAGCATAAATCTGTTTCACGTTTGTGTACAAATTTAAATAATATTACTCGTATAATATTTTACATTAAGCGCTAAAAGTTCACAGAAGGTTCGATTCACACGAATCTAATACCGTGATGATAATGTTGGCTACTTATTATTCATGAAAATTAAATAATATAAAGAATGTCTCATTTTCTAGAACCTCGTTCCGGAGTGTGGCGCATGGAGAGGGGCGCGTGGCGCGGGAAGCGCGGCTTGAAATTCACGAAATATTAATGCGTTTACTTACCGAGAACAAAGCCGTCACCAGCCTGTGTTTGGATGCAAAAAGTTTAGCACTAACTTTCTGGGTTAATCACATAATAGCGGCCGCGGTGTAGCGCGCACTGTACACTGTATTCTCGGTGCAGGCGCGCGAGCCGATGACTGTATTTTTGCATTACACGTCGCTGGAAACATAAATACGCGTTCAATTCACAGACAAAACACGTTTTTACAAAACCACGTCGCCCGCGGCTGTATATATAATAGATCATTATTTTATGTATTCAGAATAAGAGTACTACACACAAAACTAAACACACGACAATTCAGTACAGTTTTTGCCGGGACAGCATTTCTTCTTTGCGCTCTAGGGGTAGGGCAAACAAGACTACGTGGAGTCGGTTTTGCAGCGATTCGTATCTATCACTATTTAATTATTGTAGCAACATATTGACTTTTTAAGACTTTTTTTAATTTAAGTTATTTAAATGCTATTGTAAATGTATACAAATGGCAATATGCCTAATAAAATATTCCAAATTAAAATCTGCCATCTTCATAGTATGTCAAGTGAAATATAATGGTATCAAGAAATTACGCGGAATGAAATTCGCATTTTTCTCTTCAAGAAAAATGTATTAGTCATAAAATAACAATATCCTTATGGGCTACAAATTTTATTTCAAATATTTTTGTGTAAAATCAATATTTTGCCAAATAAACGTCAAAAATTAAAAATAATGTTTTTTTTCAAGGTGAACTTGAAAATGAAATTTGCGGGTATTTTTCCTATGATGTTCGTTATCAGCGCGTCGAAATACATAGGTATACCAAAATTCTGATCAATCGGAGGTATGGGTTAAATGGAAGTTCACCCAAACAAATTATGATGGATTAATATCAGACGTAAAAAAAATCTGGTGTATATTTTTTAATATCCACGAGGAATTTTATTTTTATTGCTAGTGCTCCTGACAGAGGCGTGACAGTCACCAAGATTGCCTGCGCCGCGCCGCTAGTCTATAACTGACGTATCGTAACTCAATATCCGGCCTCAGTAGGAGGGTTCAATTAGATCAGATGACGAAAAGGACGCGCGACGCCGCCGCACCGGCCGCGGCATTGCGCTTGCAACACTCCTTTCAGTCAACGTGGGACGTTGAACACATGAGAGACATGAACCTGATATTACGGTCATAGTAAAAACCACTGTTTCGCATAGCTCCATAGATTATTCTAAACGTGTCGATTGAGTCCTGCATACTCAGCCGCGGTTGGAAATAAAATAAAAGTGGACCCAAAACAAAAACTTATGAATTGAAGAGAATGCTTTTAGTATTAAGAGTCTTTGACAAAAATCTTTAATCGATTATTAAATATCACACTTGTATTATTTCCACTGCCGACGGTACCGTTCCTTCGTTAGCATTCGAGTAAATTTTATGCCAGACTGCTTCTCAGATAGATATCGTAAATATTAATTTCCGTTCCCGAGAAAAATATGGATTGAGTTTCATTAAAAGTAAACAGAGGACAACTAGGTTTGCAACTAGCTATTGCTCGCGGCTTCGCCCGCGGTATAGTGGATTCGAAACGAAATTTTTTATTTATTAATTTTGATTTATATGCCCGTGGGCCGTGGCTTCTCGTGCGTGAATATCGAGTTTTTACAAATCCCGCGGGAACCCTGAACTTTTCCAAGATAGATAGGCTATCTCCATTCCGAAGAGCCAAATCGGTGAAGTAGTTGTGGCGTGATTGAGGTATAAACATCCAAACATCCAAACTTCTTCACAAACTTTCACATTTATAATATTAACAGGATTCGTCCAAGTGTTATTTTTGATCCAAATCGCTTGAAGTCCTCGTCGGTTGGTGTAAAAATAACCCTTTTATAACTTCATAATAATGTCGTAACCTAACATCGCCCGATGTAATTTAATTTGCACTGCAAGAAATCTGGCCGGTGTTTACCTTTTTACACGGTCAGTGTTGTGAGAGTCCTAGTATTGTAAGCGAAACAAAATACGATAGGATAAGCGGCCGGCTACGGGTTATTAGTAGATAACTGATTGAGTGGGACCCCCCCCCGCACCTCACCGCTGCGCCGGTTCACTGAGCAAATATTTACCCCGCGCTCGCTCTCAAAGCTTCCGAGGATTAGAATTTTATTCAGAAATTTCTATATTTCGTTATCTACGATGAAGTCTTACACTTTAATGAAGCAGACCACCGCGCACGGGTCCGCTTGAGGAGTGTAAATATTATCATGCACCACGCGTAGTACGACACGGTATACGATAAAAGTAGTATCTACTCATATGGTTCTATACATGCGATAAATGGATGCTTGACTGCAATGCCACCCGATGGTAAAAGGCGATGGTATAGGTACGGTATGGCACGCGCACTAACTTAGTAAAAAACTATTTACTCTTATAAAGAAGACGCCCACATTATAGATTCCAGTTTCAACCTAGGAACTGATCTTGGGCAATAATTAGTGCTAAAACATTCGGTAATATCTTCTGCATCCGTGCCACTCAATACAGACACCAAACTAGAATGAGTTTGTAAATAATTCAATCATCACCCAAGTAAATGATTCAATCATCAGCGACCCCTGCAGTTCTCGTCATTCTCGTAATTCCGAAGTAACCACCGGAGCTTGCAGCACGCCAACAGCCAACCGCCAACAGGCACGCCTTGACAATGACTCTTTATATTTCCAACTGAAGTAGAATACATTTTATTTTAATAATAACGTAATGAATGTAGTACACAAAATGTAACTTAAGACATTTTCGGTGCTAAAGAAAGTGCCCAGCACTAACGGAACACATTTAAAGTTTAAAAGCAGAGGTCGATCTGTAGCTCCGTGATCATTGTGCTCTCGGATACCTCATTTGTTTGAGAGATTGAAAATAAATTGAAAATTAATAATTCCTCGCGCCGCTCCTTGAGCTGTTCTCGCTCGTTTCGTTAGGGGGCGCTGCATTAGTGATGAACCTAGTTCTGTACACAAATGGTGATTCTTAATTCTACCTTTTTATTCATGGGATTGCTCGCAGCGCCGTTAACTGGCACTTGATAGAATAACTTATGGTTGTTTGTTTTTATGTTTCTTTGGTATTTTAGACAATTTTGTAAATTTTAGTAGTCATCGTTTTATCGAACGTCTGTGGTTGCGGCGTACACGTCGTGCAAGTCACTCGGAGGCCGGAGCCCGAGTCACTGTGGCATCCGCACTGTTACTGTTGCTCATACTTTATACCTGTCACTTCATGTTGATTTGTTGATTAACATAGGAAGGATAATTATTTTATGCTGTTTTGTACTCCGCAGTATGTGGATCTCGCAGAATATCCGATTAAATTCCATTAACGACATTCAGCAAAGCTGTTATTCTCATGGAAGGCTTGCCGTTGCGGGCTTTTACATTTCTTTACAACCTGTATGGTATTCTTAGAGCATAGCACACAAAAACAAAAACACTTTATGTGACTTTATGTTAGTAAATTTATGACTTGTAATTGCTGTTTAATAATAACAATTAAGTATGCCCAGAATGTCTTATTTTATTAATTAAACTCAAAATCATTTTGATGTGATAACGTCTATTAAAACGATGAACGCCGGGTGCATGCACGAAAATGCATGACTCACTGTCACGTTCCGCGAGCGAGAGCGCGGAACAAGCGATAGAGAGGCACGATCGGCTACGATCGGCCGAAGCGCTCGGTTCGTGCCGCATGTATCTCTCTTCCTTCACATTGTTACTTGTAAATAATCTGTTCATAGAAGTAATAAACATATTTGAATTAATTAGTGCAAATAAAAGTTAATTTATGCATCAAAATGTAGATTTCATTTCACTCCTTTTCCTATACAAAATAATGGTAATTTAATTAAAATGATTCAATTTTATCTATAAAAGTATGCAATCATTTCATCAATATTTTGTCATGACGTTGTCACGTTAAACTACCGTCCGTAAACCGACTTTACAGACAACCATTTTTTTCATATAGGTATTGATGATGATCAATAGCGGAAGAAACTCCTCCGCACATCTCAAAATCTAAAATAATAAAAAGTTACAGAATATATTCTAACCTTCGCGGAACTGGATATGGCACTGATTTCCAGGTGTCCTTGTCATTAATATACTTTGCATACTATAGTATCTTTTGTCGACAAGCTAAGTATTGCAATTAGCAACATTTTAAAGAGCATTCAGGGGTTCATTTTATAATTTACTCAAATCGCATTAGTTTTTATGTGTTTCATAATAATAAGCTGTGCTGGCCCTCTCGTTAAAATTCGGTGAAACGTTCGCTATCATTACTCGCGACGGAGGCGCCGCGCGGCGGAAGTTTTAAACGCGACTTATTTCGCTCGGAGTGAAATCCCTCGGGGCCCATGCTTATCGTAAATGTGTTACTATAAAGCTACATAATTTTTATTGTTTATATTCTTGGCCTCTTCACGTTTATACATTTTGCTCAACATCTCGCCCTTTTAATAAGCCTCAGGACGGAAAAAAGGCTTTAGCAGCATTTGATTTGGATTTAGCTTTTGGCTAACATCTTTAATTTATTCTCAGCTGTGATGTTTGTAGTAATGCATTGTTCTAGTAGTCTCAAATCACCTTCGGATTATTTCCTTTCAAATGAAACCATCTTGAGGCATATCGATTGAATAGTTACAAAGTCTATAAAGGTCTTGAAGTTTTCGATTTTTTAATAATGTAAGCAGACTTCTAATAATGTGACCTAAATAATCTAAATATACATAATATAACAGCTACAGATGAATAAAACCCTTACATTACGATATTTTCAGCAATGGTTTCAGTCTTTATTTTTTCCTTAATGCAAAATTATATTGACGGCTTTCAAGCAACATAAAACGATGCCTTACGACCTTATCGCTGTTTACGTTAATTATAACAAAATTTTGGCTGTATTGTAGCAACGTCACAAGGCAATCCGGTCGACAAGGAGCGCCGCCGCCGCGCCGTTACCGTCCGCGTCGCTTGCGAGCGGGCGGCGGGAAGCGGGCGGTGGACGCGCGTGGAGAGAATATTAAATAGAATACTGTATTCTAAAGAAACACGGAACGACCCGTACGCCTTTTGCATAGAACCCTTAATGTCGACCCTCCGCGGCTCGTTGTGTACGACGGTATCTATTAAGGTGTCAGGAAGGTTTCGTAATTATTATTGTATCATTTCTCTTGTCAGACGATACTCTTGTCGATGGTGCGGTCGTCTCCACAAGAAGTGTACAAAAAATAATGTCTTTAATTTCTTATTTTCAGGGCGTCGCTAAGGAAGCTCCGTTATTGTATTATTTTGTGATGGTAAGCAGTACCGACTGTATTGTATTTTCAAGTCGTCGTCATTATTATTGTTGCCAAATATCTTATACCTATTAGGTACATATCAACAGCTGTTCACGAGTATATAGTTTCTCATGTAATGCACACAAGTGTTAATAAGGTATGTCGGAGATCATAAAATGGAACGTCGAGTCGAGCCAGGCTTGGATGTATTCGGATTTTGAAGATGACAACATTATGCGAATTGTCTACTGTCTTTTGCACATGCTGTAGCGGTAGAACCGAGGGGAGCTATGGACTTGTCAGGCACCATCGGACATTCTGGAGACAGCCTTCGAGCTGAGCAGACGCCTAGAGAAGAACTTTTAGGACGGAACGCGACGTGTGAATTGTTCGGTTGTGTCGGTGCAAACAATATTCGGAATCAGGTAACAGATTGACGAGTAACAGAATCAGACGACTATGCGAGGCTTGGGGTGAATGTAAAGGGTGGTTGGAGATCACTGGGCCATCGGCCCTTATTAGTTGGTTGTTACACGGAAAATTGAGGTCAATCAGTCCTAATCGCGTATTTAATTATAACCAGTGTAAAACCTGTGTTAAAATGAGTTTCTGACTAAAGTGATGTAAGCGTCCACTGTTGTTATTATTTCCCGAACCACCAACCCATAATCTACAATAGTTATAATAAGTATTTATTTATTTCCGCCTCTAAATTGCTTTATTTCCGTGACTTTAATTATTTATTATTAGACAGTTCAAAAAATACGATTCAGACGCAATATTTATTAATGTCTCCAGTAATAATAGATATTGATAGTAAAAGATGTCTCGGCCTCCCATTTAGATAGATAAACTCTTTATTGTTTGTACACCACAAAAACACATAAAGACATTTACCTTTTAACACTCTCTCATGTCTCTTAGCTCGCAATATCTACCATTGCATTGGTACTGGAGGATGATTTTTTTAAGTGAGACCTAGAGAGTAATCATAGCATCAGGGAAGACGGGACTTGTTGTCTCTATCACCTCTGTACTCGTTGTGGTCGCCGTCGATCCTGCAGCATTGTACGTCATGTCAGGTCAGGAAAGAAAAATCACAGTTTTATTACAAATTAAATTAAATTCACCACTTCCCTTAAGTTTGCCGTATGTCATTACTTGCCATTTGATCCTTATTAGCAACACTCGAATGGTGTAATAATATCGGGTGTTTTTTTTTTCAAAATCATCAGGTTCGATTCCTGACCAGATTTATTGATTTTTCAGAAATCTAATGATCGTTCCCAAGACTCCTTTGATCACTTTCCGCTCTTCAATTCTCTTTCAAGTTTCAATTTGGCCATCAACGCACACTTGAAAAATTCACCCTGTATAGTTTACTCGTAACTCGTCAATACCGCAATGTTTGAATAAAAAGGTCTTACTGCATTTTTCTGGTAACTAAACAAGCTACAGCAGTGACTTGGAAACTAGAACAAGTTCAAAATATTAGTTGCTCAGTAGTTTTCATGTGCATGTTTAGTTTGGAACGAGATTGGGATAAGAAAAAATTATTTAGCTAAAGTTGCAGTGGGCTGAAACCGGCGGTCGTTGAGGCAACCAGTCTCACATGAAGACCATGAACTGAGGGCAGCCGTAGTGTGGATCGTGTGGATGCTTCCGGGGATGATGATTCTGGAGGAGGTCTACGGCACAGGATCAATGAAGGCTGATTTATTGATGAGGATGACTTTGTGTAGACTTTTCTAATATCAAGCTAAGTTGGGTTACTTAAAACTGTAGCAAGAGTGACGATTAAGCAGTAAGTTCTCTAATAACAACCTCGCATGTACTCTGCGAGCATCGGTTCACAGCGTTGCGTGCGGCACGAAGGTAAACCTATCGGCGAGATATCAACAACATTAGCATATTTTATTAAATATGCTAGATTACTCATCAGTTAAACATGATACCCTGAAAATATTCATCGAACATAAACTTTATTGTGTTAACAACAGTTAGTAGCAGTGACTGGGAACACGACGCGCCACAAGCAAGAGCAACGACGTTGGATAATAAAGGTTTATAATTAATGTCGTAAATGCTTGCCCTGGCCAGAATACGTTTCGAGTCACTTCTAGCATCGTTGGTCCATATGATGTAGCTCTTACATTTACTTATCTCTTCTTGTTGAGCTTGTACCTACAGATAGTGGTCGAATACTGTATTTTATCTTCCTTTTAGAACTAACCGTGGAATATATTTTGGTAATTCTATTGCAGTATCTGTCACTCGCTTGTTCCTGAGCAGCTGATCCTCACCTCGCTCTTGGTTGGCAAAGTGCCGATGTTGACCTGGATGGTTGTAGGATGTGAACTAGAATTACACATGCAATTCTCGTCGCCATTGCGTTCTATAGTTAGTATCTAGTAGTTCGCTCCATAGCTTACAGCCGATGATAAAACAAGCATCTCGAGAAAATATTTAGATACAAGTTAGTGGGCCCCGCGCTTACGGTAAAGGGCTGGTAAATCCGCCACATCCGAGCGATTGGTGGTGGATGTACTCCTTTCACGGTGGAGTAGCTCCGGGCGGCGGCGGAGCGTGGCGCGCGGATTGATTGCGGAATGTCACGACACCGGCGGAGTGCGGAGTGAGGGACCGATCGCACCTCGTCATTGAAATGTAGGTACTGTCGTCGCCGACAGAGAGCTATCACTGGGTGCTCGCTATCACACCGCACGACGACGACATCATCCAAACATTATGTTTACAACAAAACATACGACTTTAATATTATTTTGTTTATTTCAATGTCAATATTCATTTAGCAAAGGATGTTGATACTGCTAAAATTTTTTAATTTTTTTTTGAGAAGATATGATGAGATAAAAGGTAACAAAGATTACATAATATAATTGAATCTCTTTGGAGAGAACTTAAATGCCTGAGCAGTGATCTGTTTATATTATCTGTTTACAGGGCGATAGTCGCTGTACACTAATCGTGGAGACTAATGGTCCCTCGATGGGAATCTGTGAGGATGTTTGTCACCATTACATGGTAAATGAGGACGTTAAGGATAAGCGCGTGTCGAGTGCCGGCGTAGTGTAGTGTGTCGGCGGGGGAGGGTGTGAGAGGGAGGGGGGAGGGGGGGGGGGATATCAGGCGCGATTAAGCCTTCATTGCTGCAATCTGTCGCGGAACTTTCTCACTGACAAGTTTTAATTGCATCGGTGAGTGTCGCTGTCTCGGGCGGGACACCGTGTCACCGTGACGCCGCGGCGCGGGCGGCACTAGCGGGCGGTTAGCGAGCCGCTCAGACACTTTGATACATACTTTGTTCAAATACATTAAAATAAATCTATGATGTATTTCCGACCAAGGAAGAAGAGGTAGAGAGTAAGAAAGAGCTGGCTCCCGGGACCCGGCGGGCAGCCGGGCAGCCGGTTTTTAGTTTTACTGTCGAGGCATCGGATAAATGGTCCCATAGCTTCTTTCATTCTTTCTTTTCTTTCTTCTTTCTAATCACTGACACCTTTGTATCACTATGATTGCAATAAAAATATTGAGTATTGAGTATTGAAAACATATGTACTCATTGTACATCAGCGATGCAACCTGATCTAAACACAGAATAAAATTAGCTCGTTACATGTGGTATTAGTGTATGTGCGGGGAGTCGTATATTAATTTCGATCCGCCGGGACCGGGGCCGCCCGCGCCGGGACCGGGGCCGCCCGCGCCGGGACCGGGGCCGCTCGTTAACGGCGTAATTGAATTGTAAAACTGTCCGTCGAGCCCTGGCGCATGAACCCTCCCCCAACTAAATAGATAATGCAATGGAATTCTCTCATTCTGTTGTAAAGCTATTGATATATATTATTACGATTGTAATGTTTGTATCGTTTGTATGAAGCAGCTGTCGATTAGTTCACCAGTCGTGACTCGTGGCACAGAATAGATGATAGTACTACGTACTCTTGAAGCGCTCATAGCCCAGCGGCTTGCGTCGATCGTAAGTGATCGACAAAGTTAAGCAACAGCGGGCGCGGTCGATAGTTGGATGGGTGACCGCTAGTGGCAAAAAAAAAATCTTGAGCGTTTCCGTGCTTCGGAGGGCACGTAAAGCCGTCGGTCTCGGTTGTTATCATATGATAACAGTCGTTAAGCCATGTCGGAGGCCCTCGGGCGGTTTGAAAACTTCCGACACTCGGGTTGGCCACTAATCCTTCCATCAATCCGCACTGGAGCAGCGTGGTGGAGTATGCTCTAGGCCTCCTTAAGAGGAGAGACCCGTGCCCAGTAGTGGGCCATTAATGGGTTGAAGTCCACTACGTACTCGTGTTGTCTGACCAGCGGGCACGGTGCTGGCTGTAGCTGCGGCCGGTACGGGACGGGTAGTGACAGGGTACTAACAGTCAGTGAGTAATTTATCATAATCTACATTCGATTGTACGCATTAAACATTGAAAATGAATCCACTTCGTTGGTTTAAACCTTAAACAAAATCACAAAAATAATCACAAAATAGTTTCATTTTGAATTAATCATGAATCATGTTGAATTGTAGATATCATTCAATATTTTGTGAACTCTGCTTATGTGTATCACTAATCACAGACGAGCAAACATGTACCTACAGTTGTACACGGCTGTTAACCGAGCGGTTGGAGCAGCGGGGAGCGGGAGCGGGAGCGGGGGGAGGGGGGACTCCTCGGGGACCGCTTTGCATGTTAATTCCGGTTCAATCTGTTCGTGCATTGCACTAATCCCCCGATTGACACGCGGCAACACGCGGCAACACGCGGCAACACGCGGCACGCGCTGACTCGATGTCCGCACACCTGTCACCTTTACTAAATTTTGGGATAACTGTTAGGACTGTTTATACGATAACTACACAAACGGTAGAGTCGTGGCTTATGCCGCTGTTAAACAAGGGCGACGAGAGGGTTTTGTAATTAGTTTCAGTTTTTAAACTGTTGACTTCTTCTTATAAATAGAAAACAAAAGAACACACGCGGTGTCCGTCACCCATGGACAACAAAACACCAAGGGGACATTATTATTTCTGATTATCAAATTCTGCGACCGAAACACGTACGAAACCTTTCACTGTCGAATTTCCCGAACTTAGTACTGGACGGCTACTGCTAAAATATTCACTTCCAAGGCTGGTTAACCGCAAACTCGTGGCGATTAAGGAATATTAAATAACACACCCACGAGAATCGATCGTAAAAAATAATGGTACGAGTAACTTGTTCAAAAGTTTTACATGAAGCATTAAAGTTAAACATAGTTTTTACGAGTACAGTCTAACGATATCAGCGTGGACTGCAGCGAGCGGCGAGAGCGGCTCTCGGGCTGGCTGCTTTCAATCAGGACATGATATGCTGTAAACAATGGAGTGCATTCATGCAGTATACAATAGATTATGGAAAACTTATGCTTCAGCGGGTCCTCCCGGTCCTCCCACGTCACGTTTAACTTCATCTTGCATGTCAGCACTGTCAGCACACGCGGACTCTGATTTGTAATCTATTTTCCATAATTATAATAGAATTGGCCTCTTGAAAACCTTTTAACTGTGTGAAATTATTTTAAAATTTGTAACGGAATCTGTACAATAGTTATTTTGAAACGAGCGATGCGCTGGCAATTGGCAATCGTGGTAACGCTCGCTAAGCGCACTTGGAGCCATCGACATTCTCGTATAAAAGAGACTGCAAATAATATTTCAAGAAATTTTCAGTACTGTTACTGTAATCCTCTTATGCTGAAAACTTTTATGATCCTCGCAAATGGCAGCTTCCCGGAATGAGAACGAAACTGCCTCCCTGTTAATATTATAAATTGAAATGAAATAATAATATAATCAAATACCTTAAACTCGCCTTTGGTTGCTCGATAATATTCTGTTAATATTTCTCGTAGCAGAGCGGGGCTGGGTCACTAGTGTATAGTATAATAATGTAAGAATATTTTGCAGCGTCATGACTAAGGAAGTCGGCAAAATACGTACTCAATACAAGAAATGAGAATTTCCCAGAGAGCAATGAAAATCTACGTCTTGAAATAATATAAAATATTCACAACTGCCGAGGGAAAGGTAAAGTTAACAATAGGAAACATGTTTTTTGTTCACTAAATTTTCATTAGATGTTCTTCGTGTTTAAAATTGAAAGAACAATTTAATTTTTATTGCTTTTCCAGATTGGATGATTTTGGTAAAAAACCAAGAAGAGTAAGCAATGTTATTTAATTTTTTATAATACTCGCACTCTAACTGTGGTGACTTCGTCGATGATATGTTCACATAATATCTATCAAAATTGTCTACCACTCCATACTTGGCCATCATGGAGGACTATTATGACAACAGTACACTTTACATAGTGAGAGGAGACATAAGCCCAGCGGTGGGTCAGTTATAGGTTGTACTAATGCAGGTTGTAAATGTGTGATTTTCTAAATTCCAAATTTTGAGCATAAATACATACTCGTATTAATAACTAGCTTCTGCCCGCGGCATCGCCTGCGGTAGAGATTGATTTTTTACAAATCTCGCGACAACCCTGAAGTTTCCGGTATAAAAAGTAGCATATGTGATATTCCAGGGTATATACACTATTAACATTCCAAATTTCAGCCAAATCAGTTTAGTAGTTGTGGCGTGCGTGATTGAGAAACAAATATTCAAAAATCCATATATATTCACAAACTCTCACATTTATTGATTTAAAATAATATAATTAGGATAATACGAGTGTATGCGACTCCATACATTTATGATCGTTCAGGAACATAGCTTCCGTGAGCACTAAGCATTGAGATTATCAAAGTAACTTGGTAGTTTAGCTTCTCGTACGAACAACTTGTGATCGGTGGCAGCGGGCGGCGGGCGCCACTGGGAGCGGCCAGACCAGCTGCAGGTAACCCGAAGTCAACGTGTTCAGCTCGGCTCAATTTACATATTATATGTAACTCGACCAAACTTGCCCCAACTTGTCGGAACTATAACCGACTGGGCCGAGTGGGGCCCAATTTCTACTTAACTGAGACAGGTTAAACCGTTCTCAACAATGCAGTATACGTCAGTTGCGGAAGTTGGTTCACTATCAACTATTATATGAGATTAAGTTTAACTAATCTTAGTAATGCTGGAATCAGTGTATAAATACTTAAACAATTTGACGATGAAAGGTCTGATATTGATTCACCAGAGGAGACCATTGGTTGACGGATAAATACTATGCATAAATCTATGGAGACCTAAATTGCACTCTACCGCAGCGGACGCTATGGACGCACTGAAAGTCGGAACTTGGGGTCGTCTTAACAGAACTTTAAACTTTGGTTATTCGTATGAATTTTTTCACAAATCATAATATTCATCTGAGTTCTTTGTACGTAAGTACTACTCGTAAGTGATGATAATACAAGTAATGTGAGTACTACATACCTACTAATAAAATTTTAACAAAATATTTTTTGTTCATTACACAAGTACCAATTGCGTGTCTCGTTATTGCAATAAGCGGTAATAGGGTAATATATTATGCTATACAAAAATAATGAAAAAAATAGATTTTATGATACCTGACAGGGCTTACAGAGTTTCTCCTCGCTGCATCAATTTTGTCGTGATCGTAATCCACAGCACTATCGACACAAAGGCATTAATGGCATACATATCATACCTGACTACTGCGACTGGGCCGCGTGTCTCTGTCTCGGAAGCATTCACGATACTGCACTTTTGGCAACCTTCCCAATGCAGCACGCACTGCATCAATGTTTTCACAATTTGATAATTGGGAAGCAGAGATGATTTTACTGGTTATTTTTACCCGACTGCCAAGGAAGGGATATGGTATCTTTGTATGTATGTGTGTAATATTCGTTATTACCTCATATTTTCCAAACCGCTAAACGGATTTATATAATTAAGATATCGTTAGATTCGTCTTGATAACACAAATGTTCTTAGATAAGTAACATTAAAAACAAAACAAATATAGTGCCTGTTAGATGCCATTGTTTAAAATATCAAAAATTAAAAATAAATGGAATTACGCATTATGGGCTTATGGGTATCAAATTAAAGAAATCACTATCAGGATTTCAAAAAAGTGTAACATAACTAATAAAGAAGTCAATGAATGCTAACTAAACGTGAGAAGTTATACTTCTTTGGTATGAAAAAAAAAACATTTAAAAAACCATTAAAAAAAAAACAATGTAATAATAATAATAATAATAATATTTTTTGCCAAAACGTTTTTAAAAACGCGCGTGACGTTTTTCGTCGTTTTTGTGTCACCGTCCGTGTTACAAATCTTAAAATTTCACTCTCATCATTTTTTCCATTTATTTCATAACGCACCTAAAGAAGTATAAGTTCAAAAATAATTATAAAAAGAAAAAAGCTGGCTCCACTGCGTATTCCACTGGTTAAAGATACTTTGTGCAGTTTGGACGGTTATTTTTATGAAGTTGACACTTCATAACTTGTTCATATAGCCGTATTGGGGCGGCTTAAAATACTAACCCCAATCCCATGCCGGATGGGTATCGTATTTCTCTATAGGGTTCATCTGGATAGCTACCACCCTTGAGCTAGAGTCAGCTGCCAAACGACTCATCGTATTCAGGTTGGGGCCTGAGAGCCGGTTTTTTCTTTCTTTTTCTTCTCTCTTTCTTGACCGGCAATGTATCAGTGATGTATTTGGTGTTGCTGATATTCATGGGCGACGATAGGTAGCCACTTACCATCAGGTGGATCGTCAGCTCCTTCGCCGGCTATTTCCATAAAAAATACAAATTTTCCTAATCCCGCCGTCTCGCAGCGCTTAAGTTAGTCAGATAGTTCATTAAATTAATACAAGTTTGAATAAAGTTACTCCGACAAACATAATATAATATAGTTTTTAAAGCAGTCATTATTTCTAGGCGCGGCCTTTCAATATTTCAACTTTGAATGGTTTCTCTTTGTGAATGCAAATAATATAACAGGCTTTAGAAATATTATAACTTTAATCATGAAATACGAAGAGCCTTTGAGAAGTAACCGTATTGAATACTCGTGAAACGAACGCCCCATTAAGGGCTTTTCATCGCGACTTACACCCGAGCCTTCGCGACTCACCCGGCTCGTGGGCTCCTGCCCGTCGGAGATGCGGCCCAATAAAATAGCACATTGATTGTCTCGCCTTCTATCTGCTGATAATATATCGATAATTATCTTCGCTTGTATGAAGGGTTCTCATCGTAGTCAATATTATCGTCACATCTATTTAAATTGATACGTGAAATAAAATGTAAACAATGATGTGTATTTGCCGCTGCTGTATTTATTTGACATGGATTCCACCCTTGAGCATGAGTCAGCCGCCAAACGACTCGTTGAGTTCCGGCTGAGGGAATGAGAGCCAGTTCTTTCTTTTTCTTATCTCTTTCTTGGCCGGCAACGCATCAGTGATTCCTTTGGTGTTGCTGATGTTCATGGGCGACGATAGCCACTGTAGCTATAAGCGCCGCCATAAAAAAGCCGGTGGCGGCATAGGGTGGAATTTTCATCAGTAGCGGCTTGGCGCCGGATATTCTAATTTTTTTTAAGAAAATCGTAATTATTCTTGCCAAACATGCTTTATAACGCGAATATTCGCCTAATTTCACTATATCGCCAAATTTTTATCAAATGTCGGTCAAAATCAAATGTCGATCAAAATCTACCTAATTTCGGTTAATTTTGACAATCGTCCGAAATAAACCGAAATAATGAATTCTTATTTTAATATTAACAATTTTTACTTTGCCCTTTGTGAGTTTAATATTTAGCAAGAAGTACAAAACTAACAGTAGTATAAATGGAAGTATAACGGCTAGTCGATACGGTGCCGTCAGCAGGCGCAGCGCTGCGCACGGCCGGCGCCCTATCTCTGTTTGCACACGGAGCGCCCGGCGCCCGGCGCCCCCTCGCGTCCACAATGTCCACACTCCACACTCCACACTCCCGGTCGGCCACCGACACCGGCCGCGGCAGTCTGCGGGTAACCAACATTATATAGTCTAAGTTACGGTCGCACTGTATTTTCGTGTGCCTCCTAAACAAAAATATTTGGTTGGAAACTGAAATATTATAGTTTTTCCTCTTAACTTCTTCTTGTTACATTATTTTTATGAATATTAGTATAGTATTAACAGAAATAAGCAAATAGAAATATTGCATTGAAGGTGAATTACCTCTCGCTCGCACCCACGACCCGGCGTGCGCTAGCAATTCAAAAGAACTCCAGCGAATGCTGTGCGCCTAGTATCACGCACCTTCATGTCGCTTTTGGGCTATCGCATCGTACAAATTTTCCTCTCATATTTTTGTCCAAAAGCCCCAAGAAACATTCAATAAAAAGTTAGCAGTTCTTCATGAGACTGGCGTTTGCCAAGAAGTCCTGCGAGCCGTGACTGTACTACGCTTGCATCTTGTATCTTACGTTTTCGATACGTGACTTTGTGAGACAGTCATGACGAGACATGCATTACAATACCTACTGAAGCTCTTATATTAACACCAGGACGGATCTTAATTATAATTCTATTTTGACTCAGTGTTTCTACCTAATTTATTGCGGAATAAATGAGACAAGCAGGACTTGTTTTATTCATTCCGAGTCGCTACACGCTTTAATTAAACGCTCCACTATAAGCGGCCAGTGGACTGTGGACTGTGGACGAGGTCTTTCTTCATAATTGCGTTTTCTTTGACCGTCTCGGAAGTCACTACATGACCCGTGTAATAGTCTTTTTGCTTTATATCGAAGCTGTACTTAGTTTTTTTTTGTTATGGGGCATAAATACAAGGGGCTTATAGTTTTCTTTTTAATAGGATATGTTGAGATAATCGTACGACCGATTACCTTTCCTATAACATCGCACCATAATTATGTATTATTATCATTATGTCTTCTGTGCCTTAACGAATATTTTAACACAAAATAGGTATTATGCTTTGGACCAAAATACATTATAAGAAATGTAAATTGTGTCTGTTTAAAACGGATAAATTATTAAAAGGGTTTAAATTACAGCTTTTCAATTTGTCGATCAACCGATCGCAATGCAATGTTACTCGCGAGCGGATATATCATGACGCGAACTACCAGGTATCAGCTGATCTGTACAGAATGCTCGGCGGAAAACTATAGAACAAGACACGATCAGCATACGTATCAGCATACGAATAGCAAATGTTAAAACTACTGGTGACAGTCCGCGCCACATTGCAAGAGTGGAACCGAAAGTTTTAAATAATGTTCATTAAGCCAGATTCACGTTGCAGATTTGGTTCTGTATGTATAAAATATTATAGTAAGCATTTGAGTGTTGAAGTTTAATGAAGGGCAAGCCGTGCAATTAAACGTCCATTTCAACGAGTTCACTGCGATATATTGTAGAGGTCTGAAATAAAACTAAATATTTTCCCAATTTTACTTTTAATCACATAGACAACACCAAAATACTTTTATTTATTTATAAGCTTTATTGTAAAACCTAGGTACTTACTAGCTTAGGCTTAAAAAGGGCGGATTTAATGCCATAGAGGATTCTCTCCCAGTCAACCCATAATCGAAATTAGATCGTCTGCCTGTATGACTTAATCTTTCCCTTCCTGTTTATTTCTGCTTTAAATTACACTCGTTATAATTTATTTTACATTGATAACTTCGCGCATTTCACCACTGAAACGATGTAATGAATGAGATGATGTCTGTAAACAGCGGTCCGCGGTAATTGTTCCACTTCTCACGTTCCCGCCGCGCGCTGCCGCCGCGCCGTCCGCGGGGAGTCTACACTAATGGCACTAGTTACAACGTTCAGATGCAACGCGCTCTTTCACTAATAAAATATGATCCCTTTGAGATTTTCCGGATAGCTCGCTTACTAATGAATAGACAACCCACTTGATTCAGATGATTCAACTCGTTATCTGGTGTTAAATAGCCATTGCAGCCCATTAAACATCTATTGAGTGCATGCTGTGAAATGGCTGAGAAACATCTTGGAAAATTATTGGGCTATCAGTGCACAGTCATGTTTCACAGCACAGACATTTATTATCTATGTCTGTGTTTCTCATATTTTTAGTTTTATTTTACGCCCCGTTCAAAAGTCTGCCAAATCTTAACGTAAGTATTAAAATTATCACTATAATCAAATTAAAATTAAATTGAATTAAAAATTAAATTAAAATTTAAATTATCACTAATAATAAAATTATCAAAGTTGTCACTTTCAATCAGATATTTACAATATGAATCAAACGAATGCGGGTGTCGGAAAGTCCGATCCTGTCAGATACATCGCTAGTCGCTACTAAATGCAGCACTTGTTCTAAATCGTTTTGGAACTAAGTTCCTTATCGCGCGTTGTGAAAGGGGGCTAGACGGAAAATTTCGACACTTTTTGATTTTGCGAATGACGACACTTTTTTTGAAGTGATTCAGTTAGTTTTACAGAGATGGCGCTGTACTGTACAACTCTCTGAATCACGCTATTTTTTTTGTGAAGAATTTTAACTTTACACAAATTTTTAATGAAGTACTAGGACATCATGAGCGACTAGGAGTCTAGGAGGTTCGACTGAACGTATTCACTGAACACAGTCGCATTTAGTCGAACCTCCTAGTCGCTCGTGATGTCCTAGTAACTTCATTAAAATTTTTGTGAAGAATTTTAACTTCACACAAATTTTTAATGAAGTACTAGGACATCATGAGCGACGAGGAGGTTCGACTGAATCACGCTAGCGTGATTCAGAGAGTTTTACAGTACAGCGCCATCTCTGTAAAACTCATGGCGCTGTACTGTATGCTCTGTATAATGTATACATGGCACTAGCGTGATTCAGAAAGTTGTACAGAGATGGCGCTGTACAACAAAACTTAAATCGAAAGGAACTTCGTTCCATCCGGGTGTCCCTTGACACCTCTCATGTTTTTTATTATTATGTTTTGTTACACTTATGTCAAGTTTTTCTGCAATTCAGTAGAAATGTTAAAATATTAACAAATGGATCATTAATTCGATGACAAGCAATACTCTTGGAGTATGGAGATTAGAAAAAATGGAGATTGAGGAAATAAAAAGTTGCTGAATCAGACGGCGTGTTTCCGTCGAATGCGTGCCGTATTAAGTTGGGGCGGTTTATGTAGATAGTTAAAATTATATGGAGAATTCAGGACAATATTAATGGTGTTTGCAGCTTGACCTCATCACGTCATACTTCAGTATTACTTTTATTATAGTGTAAAAGAATATAGCAGAAATTATTGTTTATAGTTCCCCCGAGATCATATTTAAAAAACAAAACTATTAACGTGAATAGGCGGTTACATTATTTTTATAGACAAACAGTTCTGTTGCAGACGCGAGGGGGAAGCCGCAATACAGAGACTCGCTTCTAGGTCGAAGTCCGAACCAAAGGCGAATCCGCGTTGTGAACCGTTGGCGTTCCGTTCAAATTTTCTCGATCGGCATTAAGCTTTAAATATTTATTAAATTGTGTAAGCCATGTTCCCGCTTTAGAGTAAAGCCGCTTTAGACCAAACCGTTACACTTTTGGCCTTCAGCTTACTAAATAAATTTGTGAACACCGTTCTGGTTGTACCACCACGGCAAATCTGCTGCGCTTACTCTTCTTCGTGATGCCGTTGGCGGGCTTCCAAAATGGAATGTAATGATTTATAATGGTGCCGTCGTAAACCATTTCCAGGAGCTTGGTGCACTCTGAATACCATCCGTCGCTGTTCGCTGCTCTTGAGATCTGGGCCAGTGCACGGCCCGCTGACGCTGGCAACTGTTTCCTCGCTGCGCGCGCTAGTGCCGAGGAGCAACATCGGGGATCGACGAGCTGTACAACTCCTCACTACATCTCCGTACTCTGGGGCCGTTTACCATCCGTCGGTCAGAAACACAAGGAGAGTATTACGCTGCGAATCGTAAACAAAGAGGCCGTTACTCCCACGACCCGACGAACAAAAGCTAGCGCCAACTCTATTTTACTCTCTATCTCACATGAACTAAGTGATACTATTGAACCAATTGGAATGCCACATTTTGTACGCGCGTATGCCTTGTCCTTACATATAAATCAATGGTGAAGAGTTCGAAAACTCTATCTCTTCTAGTCTTGGAAGACTTTAATATGCATGGGGTTGATATATTATAATTACATAATATATGACAATTCAACTCAATGAATTATGTCCCACCGTAGAACCGCGGTAACTGAGGATTTGTGAAATATGCCAATTGAAGAATCAATTTGAATGAAGTTTATAAAAACTTGGCGGGTTTTTGTTTATTTACGGTTTATGTTACTGCCATGTGATAAGATCAGGGCAACAAACTCCGAAGCAAAATTTTTGCACCTACCACTTTTTAGTACAAATACGCGGACGGAGGAGTATAAAAATTGGCATGTACACTTAGAACCTAATAACATGATTGTTTTTTTTTCAACGCCTAGTTAGGTGTTGTATTGTCAGGTAAGGTATTGTTTTTAGCTGAAATTAAAAAGACACCTCCGCCTCCGATTTCGATTTCGGTTCCAGTTCCGATTCCGACTTCGGTTCCGATATTATCACTTCCATTACATCCCTAAATTTGACCGTAGAGCGAGTCTCTAGTAATAACACAGAAAACATAATATTATAGTACATATTATATTATGTAGTAATAATAAAATGACAATTTAACTTCAAAGTAGTGGAGTTTGTTTACATCCGATTAGGCGTATTTGATTCAAAAAATTGAATCAAATGAATGAATGTGGATTAATTTGTTATTTTTTCATTAAAAAAGCGAAATGTGAAAATTGCGTCCATGCCGGGGCAGTGTTCGGAACGCAATTTGTGATATTGGATGTCGGCCCAGCCCTGGCCCCCCGCCTGGCCCCGAGGGGGGAGGGGGGGATTAACACTACACTTGCAATAACGCCGGAGCTCCTCATTTCTTATTGATAATTATAATAAATATATCAACATTATATTATTATATATTAATTAAATTATATTCATAATAAATAAATAAATAATTGTTATTAATAATTAACAGTTATTGAGTTCACATTCAAATAACTTGTACAAACAACAGTTACACTGCTAACGGTACAGTCGCCAGTCGCCAGTCGCCAGTCGCCAGTCACAGCAGCATGTACACGTAGTAGTGTGTGAAGTAAGTGGCGATGTAGTCATTGGTGGTAAAACGCATTAACTCAGTAAAAGCCAAAAGCCTATTCACTCTTGTCTTGAAGCTACTTTATATGGATCGTCGATATCATCACTAATACTGGTTTTTGCCCGCAGCTTTGCCCGGGGTACAGTGGTTTCGAAACGAAATTTTTAATTAATTAATTTAGATTTATATACACGTGGCTTCGCGCGTGTGGATATCTATTTTTTACAAATTCTGCGGGAACCCTGAACTTTTCCAGGATAAAAAGTAGCCTGTGTTAATCCAGGGTATAAGCTATCTTCATTCGAAATTTCAGCCAAATCGGTTAAGTAGTTGTGGCATAATTGAGGAACAAACATCCAAACATCTAAACATCCAAATATCCAAACATCTTCAAAAACTTTCACATTTACAATATTTATAGGATTATAAAGAGAGAAGAATAAAGATAAAGAATTCTGTGAGCCCATCTTCGTGGAAAAGGATCTCGGGAACTACAGCATCTATTTGAAAAAATCTTTGAAAGTAACATTATTCAAGATTTCTATAGGCTATATTATGTGTATAATTATGTATAAATTAGTTACAGCTAACATTTTTATCCCGGAAAGGTTCAGGGTTCCCGCGGGATTAATATAAAATTGATATTCACGGGCAACATCTAATAATATTAAATATTATGTATCCTAATCCATTATTCTACTTATAGGTGGGGCACTTTATTTTTATGTGATTCTTTAAATCTAAATTAATTAAAAAAATCGTTTCGAAACCACTGTACCGCGGGCGAAGCCGCGGGCAAAAGCTATAATAGTACGTATATAACTAAATACAATACGTTACTCATCTTAAATGATTCTTACTAAAGCACATTTGGATATATACATTAAATGAATATCTTAGGAGAAATTATAGATGTAAAAATGAAGGCGTTCATTCAGAATAGATCCATAGAGAGACAGTGTCTGTAACCGCTGCTGGGATGATGGAAACACTTCAACTTTAACTTTAGGCTTTATTTTATTGTCCTGCTATTTTATGAGTACATAGGTGGGTACTATAAGTTTACTCAAGGACAAGGACTGTTTTTCCCGAAGCGAGACTGGGCCTGCTAGTAGTTTATGTACATAGGTAGTCGGTGAGACCGTTCACTCGATTATCAAAACATTACATTCCGAGCGCGTTCAGCCGCGACCCGCGTCCCTTCGACCATCTCCCCGGGATTTAGGGTCCTAATAAATATTAATAAAGGGCAAAGCGACATAAATAACATAAAGTGTATTATAGGAGCAATATTGTGTCCTATAATTACAGTGAAAACATTATCGATACCGTCATAACCGTATTGCCGTGCGACTGATGCGTACGTTTTTGGATCCCTTGTTGTTGCACGTACCCTCTAGACTGTTACTCTGCATTGTACAATGCTATTTAAATAAAGTCTAGTCAAATAAAGGTACTATTACCCGGTTAACGCCAGTCAGCGCCCGCGCGTCAATAACTAATAAGCCCGCTCATTCAGAGCGCTAAGGCTGCGGGCACGAGATTTGCGACGGGCGGCGCGATGGCGGTTGCGGCGCGGCGCGATTTGAAGCGATGGAATCAACAGTATGGCGCACTATGGGACCGGGCACGAGACCCGCGATTTCGAGCGGCGCGATGCGCGATGCACGGGCGGTGCGGGGCGATGCGCGGCGGCGCGGAAGAGATGGGAACAAACTAGATTGATAGTACATAGGATTGTATTGAATTATAATTTTAAAATAATGGAAATTTATAATTAAGAACTTATTTCGTGTATTTCATCAAAAGCTGCTATATGGGACAGCGAAAACTTGCACCATATAAATATTCTCCAAAATATAATCAAAATGTACTCATTCTCGTATAGTTTTAATATTTTTTGAATGAAAACTTAGTTTTAAAGAGTAGAAAATTCTCCTAAATTACTTCTTCCTTTATTTATTGGATGAACACCATTTCTTGGAAATATAATTCAGCTCTCATCAGGATACTAGGCTCCAATAATTCTCTTCAACGTAAACTCATATTTTTCACAACCAAATAGATGAAACGTGTACCTTCATCTGTATGAAAACCAAGCGTCACTTTTTTCCGAAAGTCACTTTACGCCATCGCTTCAACAATAAAAGTATAAATAAACAGATTATAATATTATCATTCTTCACAACACTACTTTGGCGCGATTGAACGACCGTTTTCTCGTGCCCCGCAAGACACCGCTGCTAATCGCCCCGCACTGCGCCGCGCCGCAACCGCCATCGCGCCGCTCGTCGCAGATCTCGTGCCCGCAGCCTAAGTTCTGATGTTTCTTGCCAAACGACGGATCTAAGGAACTCTTTCAAATATTAAAAATCTTAGTAGCCTGTACTTAATATTTTTTAAATAAAACTTCTTTAAGTGCGACTTGAGAGTAACTCAGATTATTTTTCGAATTGAATTATTCGAAATGAAGTATACGGACGGAAATAAGACTCTATAGTTGTTTATATAGTTATCGGGCTATATTAATAGCTCTGTTGAATGTCAAATGAAAAAAAGTGTGTGCGTGTAATCTTTACGCGCGATTGAAGTAAAACTTTTTTGACGTTGTTGACACGTATTATTAATAACAATACAACACATTTCAATTAAACTTATGCAACCATAAAAAAACACCACAGCAAAACATATCCACAGACTAATTTTAGTCCACACTTCCATGGAGTAGTAAGTTAAATATACTAGTTATAGCCAGAAACTTTATAATACACCTGGACCCCAAGCTTCAAACAGATCCCGGAACACTGGTCATGTGATATTAAACACGTTTTTAAACGCTTTTATTTAGCTTCACTTCGGTGGATCAACGCATCAAATCGATCAAAATGCTACTCTATTTACACAGCAATAAGGTTTATATTTAGCTTCACTTCGGAGGATCAAATCTTGTAACGTTAATTTGAATGACTTCCCTTTAATGAAAATTGATGAAATTTGGCAGACATGTGTATTTCCGATGACAATACACGAAAATCAAAAAAAAAAATTGAAATAAAAGCGTTTAAAAAAAAAATTTTTTTTGGATTCAACTTATGTACAACTCAAGTCAGTATACCTCACACTGAGAGGTGTTTGATTTTTTTATGTTTATTTATTGATGAAAGAGTAGTGTTGTAGTCATTACATCAGTCATAAAAGTCAGTCTGATAAAAACTGGCCAAGTCAAATCTAACCTACTTTAAGATCTCACTTTTTTAAATAACAGCAATTGTTATAGGTACCCAATAAAGCAAAGAAATAGAGTTTAATATTTGTTCATAATGTTATTTTGTTCCTATAAATACATATTTAAATTTTGCATAGAACTTGGCACTCATTTAGATCTCCATTCTTTTTGCGGCGAAGCCCACAGCCAAGCATAATTTTTATATTGAACTTGGCTCTCCTTTTTTACATTTATGTTTTTGGTGGGATAGTAATGTAAATCATATATTTTTTTTAGTTATATCATTATCTTATTTTAGAAGTTACAGGGGGAGACACACACATTTTACCACTTTGCAAGTGTCTCTCGCGCAAACTATTCAATTTAGAAAAAAATGATATTACGAGTAGAAACCTCAATGTCATTTTTGAAGACCTATCCATAAATACTCCACACGTATGGGTTTGATGAAAAAATATATTTAAGTTTCAGTTTTAAGTATGGGGAACTCCCAAAATTTATTTTTTTCTTCAATACTTGTGTGAGAATCTTAATGCGGTTCACATAATAAATCTACTTACCAAGATTCAACAGTATAGTTCTTATAGTTTCGGAAAAAGTGGCTGTGACATACGGACGGACAGACAGACATGACGAATCTATAAGGGTTCCGTTTTTTGCCATTTGGCTACGGAACCCTAAAAATGATGAAAGGAAAGTAAAAATCATTTTTAAATAACTATTCAACGATAGGTTTTGAAAAAAAAAATTTTTTGAAGACAGTACCTATTGCGCCAAAAATCAGGCATTTAATTTTTTTTCAATTTTGATATACCCAGTGTTACTAGCGTCCAAAAATTGTCATTTTTATCGCAGACTGACCTATACATCTAAACTCTAACCTAGTTCCAGACGACCTAGAGTTATAGACCTATAGACCTAGAAAGTTAAAATTTGGGATCCAGATAGGTAGTTGGGTGAATACAAAGGAATAAATCAGAAACTAGTATTTTTTTATTATACTCGTAATGTGTAATTGCTACTACTACTAGTAATTTTGTTATTACACGAACCATTGCGACATACTTTTGACCTCTTAACACGAGACCTATTTAACCTACATAGATTAAATTTGGCACATTTATTAAAACCCTTTAGTTTATTTAGAATTACAAATATCATAAAGAACAATGCCCAACTGCCATACATCGTTTTATTTGATTTTCAACTTTAGCGTCTTAAAATAAAAAAAATTCTAAAAATCGCCGCTTTAATTTCTGAGCTTAGATATATAAGAATTTTCAGCAGACACACCCCAGAACCAAAGTATTTTGAGATTGAATTCTTATAACCATTGAGTCATAGAGTAGGGGAGAACGTAATTTTTACCATTATTTTTTATTCTGATTTTTGATATTCTGATTTTTTTTGATTGACAACCGGAAATGGAAATTTGACATCATTACATTTTGTTACCAACATTTATAACGAAATTCTGTGTGTAATATTGGCCAGAAGTCTCCCTATATCTTGCTTGATACAAGCTATGTATAGAAGTGAGTGCCCGAATGAAAATGGACATTGTTGACATAATTGTTACTATAGTCAATTCATCACTTATTAATAAAATTATTTTACGCTGGGTAATACGGGCACAGGTATTAATTTTAAAATACGTAAAAAAATAAATGAATTGCTTCGGTATAACTGACGTTTTAAGACGCTACAAAAAATAAAAAATAATTTTTGGGCATTGTTCTTTTGATCAAACAGTAGTAGTAGTAGTTGTAGTTATTGATATATTAACGTTTAAAAAGCCGCATTTTGGTGACTGACTCACTGACATAGGATCAAAAACATAACCTAATTCCAGATGACCTAGATACTTTATAATTGGCAGGTATACTATTAGGCATATGTAAAGGAAAAAATCTAAATCTGAAAATTATTGGTAATTAGTGAAAGTAGTGAATTAGCGGTTCTACTGTATAGAATAATTTTACAAATAACATTACAATAGGTGTATTCATTATCTAACACTAATAATTTCTAAACAAAAAGTAATGATATTTTATCAAAAACATAAATGTGAAATGAGAGCCAAGTTCAAAAAAAAGAATTGAGATCTAAATGGGCGCCAAGTTCTGTGTAGAAAAGCCTAAAATTTTAGTCACAAGTTGTTGTGACTTGGCTAGTTTTCATTAGTTAGCAACCAACGAACCAAATTTTAGAAAAGTAACATGCATCCATATATTACATCAACCCAACAGACTTAACGAAGATAACTATATAAATATAATATAGCCCTAGGTACGTGAAAAGTAACAAAGTCAAATATAGAGCTTGAATTACATGTTCTTGTGACTAAAATTTTAGGTTTTTCTTCACAGAACTTTGCACCCATTTAGATCTCAATTCTTTTTTTGAACATGGCTCTCATTTCAAATTTATGTTTTTGATGAGCTAATGAAATCTGAAAATACTGGTTATAAAATCTCCAATTTCATAGGTGAAGACCTATTTTTACGTTTGCATAGTTCTTTTTCTAATTAAAAATCCCCTCACAGAACACCACTCGTCTTGTATTATTGTTTTCTTCGTAACCCTACAATTACGAGCCGCATCCATTACACGCCGGCCGCACCCCTTCCATTCTGTTTCTATACAATAAGTATAACATATTGTGCTGTCAGTATTTCTAGAGATTGGTAAATAAACCCACATAAGTCTCCTGCACTGTCTGATCTGCCTGTTATCACTTCTCCTGAGGACTTTACAATGGTCAGTCGGGAAGTGAACATCGGTAACTGAGCACGACGTATATATTATACCCAACTCGCCAATTAGTTATCTAATGATGTTGTCGATAATTAGTGATTCATACCAGTAGAAACCGGGTCTGATGTAATCTGGTGATGTTGGTTGTTGAAAATCCTCATTAAAGGCGAGTTGCATACATTAATTTGTTCATTCGGCAGTGTAAAACTTGGATTATTATTATGTTTTATTATTTCTAACTGCTCTAGTATACTTAATTTTAACTCCTTTTCAGATCTATTTAATATAATATATGTATGGTTACCAGTTACACTGTAACCTAATTCTATTAGGTATTTAGCAAAGTTAGACTTACATAATTCTGCGTGACCATTCCTGTACGCGGCCATAATTATGTTCCCCGTAGCGTATGTCATCTACCAGTGTGACCCACGTACACGCCATTAGAACACCAAATTAATTAATGTATGCAACTCGCCTTTATTAATACGAAGTTTATTAACACGAAGATGGAGACCACTAAAACAATGCATCGGGTACATTCGACAATTTTTTTAGGATAGTAGAAAAATTTTACCACCAGATCAGTTTTGTATACAGGGTCTTTGTCTTTATAAAACGAGTAATAGTTTCTACGTTACTGAGAATTTTTAAGCAAATGGTCATTTATAAAACACAAGTTAAACTCGAATTACAAACTAAAAGAAGGACGAATAAAGCCACGTGTACTCCAAACGCACTTTTGTGAAAACCTCATTTAGTAGGAAAGCACAAATGCAATTTAGCTTTAAACGTACGCGAAGCATGCCCCGACTATAAACATGGCTGCTTGTTAAAACTTGTCGGAGCAGCCGCCTGGCGTGGCGCTCGAGTACCGCACGAGTACCGCCCGCGTGCCGACTGCGTGCCGACTGTGTGCCACGCGGACAGGGGAGCGTCATGAATGCCTTCCTTTCCTGCTATTTGCGAGCTTTTAGTTGTAACGGAAACAATAACCCCTACCGTAACATTAAAAATGTCTAACTGTAGAATGCTAGATTCCTTCAGGATCAGGATACCAACAATATTTACGACACTAAAAATACTTATAATTCAATTTAAGTTATCAACCATAATGACCTTCGCAACTTATCGCATTGACTACTCAGCATTGATGTCATCATGACGTGACGTTGTGGTAATTTCACATACGTGGTGCATCCCGCACCGCCGCCGCACCGTGCCGCTCCGTGCCGCACCGTGTCGCGCCGTGCCGCGTCGTGTCGTGTTGGCCGTACAGTCTCGGCGGCGCGGTTCGAGCTCGGCTCAGGGGAAGCAACGCCGACGCTTGTCGTTACGTCATTACATACGTCACGTTACGTTATGCGTTGATGATGCAATTTTTTGATTTGAGTTCTGAGAGTAATTGAGTCGGTCGTAGTGTAATTGAAACGCTGTTTCTGTTCTGTTTCAATTTGCCCCGATAGCCACTTATCAGGTGGATCGTTCGCTCGTTTGCCGTTATTTCCATAAAAAGCTTCTGGACTTTATATTAATTGTAACTATCATAACACCTGATTTACATTTCGAAACAACCTGGTACTCTAGAAACAATACACAATTTACTTCAAAACATTAGAAGCGCTTGAAAAAATACGATGCTAATTTGTATCGGGAGGAGACAGAGCAGACGAAGCCGTTATTGTACGTTCAATTTTGTAAAAAAATTCCGAGAAATCGACGAACATTTAGCCCAGAGCTGGAGTTTTGTTCACCGCGATGACGCTCCGCACCGTGGAAAAAAGGAACAGCATTCAGCATTCACTTCAGCCGAGCTACTATTATAATTAATCGATAAAATATCCTTGTGTCACTACGAGAAAGGAGTTTCTTAATCATTTCTGCGTATTAAGCAACTTAACCCAGTTGTGCTGGTCAGACAGCAAGTGTCTCACACAGAGTTTAGAATTCGATGCACAGGAAGAGCGAGGTGAACACGCTCCGATCCCTCGTAGTACACCTACACCATGTTTTGTCCCGTGTCGGTCACGTGGTGGCCGGTATCGCGGCGGTATCGCGGCGGTACCGTCATGATGTGTTTCGCCGGTGCAGGAAGAATATTTACATATTTTCCGGGTCAAAGGTAATGTACAAACAGATCTTCTTTTTCACTGACAGCGCTGTGAGCGGTTGCCGCGCGCCGCCCCGCCGCGTCCGGGGTCGACTCTTTGTGGCATTTTATGCAAAGTGCGCTCGACGGATCATAAGCTACTCGCGGTACTCGCGATCCCTTTACCCGTTAAGCATATCAAAAATCAATCTATCTGTTATTATAATTGAAAAGTAAGATACTACAACTCTGGAAGAGTTCGTGTGTTTCAGCTTCAGTTGAAATGTTTATAAGTTATCTTTCTAGTTAGGTTTTTATTGAAAGTTATTAAACCTTCCTTTGTGTTTTAAAATAAGGCCCTAGTACTGTACTTGTGCTTATATGTATGTAGTTATTTTAGAACATGATTAATGCAAAAAGTATATTTGTTTTTTATAAGTTGACTCGCTCAGTTGCGGGAAATGTTTCAGATATGATTTGGTAATATGTTCGGGTGAACAATAGCGCGAGTTAATGTGTCCATTGTTCGTGCCGGCGGGGACGGCGGGGACGGCGGGGACGGCGGGGACGGCGCGGCGGCGGGTCGTCCCGGTACAGTTATAGTTGTGTCGTGTGATGTTTCCGGGGCCCTCGCGGCTACCGTGGCGAATTTTTTAACACTAGGGGCTTGTCTTAATATAATGAAAGACCTTTCCAACGATATCCCACACCCACCACTATAGTGTGGACCCTATGGAGTGACGTACCCTATAGGGTACGTGACGAATAAAAACTTCATCCTCACGTTACCTGTAGGGGAGGTACCTTGAAAAAAAATTTCAATATTTTATTCTAAAATTCTGGAGTTTTAAATAATATGTATGTATCGGTGCAGTCTAAAATAAGTTCGTATTATTATCTAATCTGAGGTAATAACCTATAAAATTAAGAAAAAGGGAACTGTCAAGATGGCAGACAGATTGATAGGATCGCGAATCAAAGTAAATACTAAATAACGTTGAATTGATAAAACCGGGTGTTATCAGGCAATAAACGAATAGTATCTTTATTTAGTATCCTGGAAATCCTGACATATAACTACGCCCACAGAGAGAAATCTATGTTCATAGTACTGAAGTGTTCTTTGATACATAGTTTGTAGAGATGATCTGTACATACGAATGAGTACCTCCACAGAGCCCTGTGCATGTATTATGTATATGCATGCATGATGTATTATGTATATCGTACGCTTTCCTTCGGAGAGGCGGACGGATGGACAGACGAACAGACGGACGGACATGACGACACTAAAAGGGTTCCGATTTTACTTTGGAACCCTAATAAAATAATACAATACAAAAAAACTTACAAATATATACAAATACAAGTATATATAGCACAGGGCTCGTGGAGGTACTCATTCGTATGTTCAGATCATCTGAGTTCAGTACTATGAACATAGATCTCTCTCTGTGGGCGTACTTATGTGTCAGGATTACCAGGATACTAAATAAAACCCATAATTCGACAGGCACAAGGATACTATCCGTTTATTGCCTGATAACACCCGATTTTATCAATTCAACGTTATTTAGTTATTACTTTGATTCGCGATACTCTCAATCTGTCTGTCTTCTTGACAGTTCCCTTTTTCTAAATTTCAAAGATTATTACAAACTTATTTTAGGCTGCACCGATACGGCCATACTGACAAGACACACGTCCTCGTGTGTGAATCGTACTAAATCGCGTCATATTTAACAAACGTTACATAAACAAGGATCTCCAAGAACAATTACGAATTTGGAATAATTATCCTGAGCCACGTACCATAGTCGTTAACTTCAATTATCAAAAGTAATAACAAACATTCTCAATGATCTCGAGTAAGTCCTTCAATCTCCACGGCTTTCAAAGCCAACCAGCAATCTCCGTTGCTACCATACACATATCATACCAGAGCAAAACACGAATCGCACTTCGATCGTAATTGCCACTGGCGCTACAAAGTTACTGACTCGAGTTCCCATCTTATCTTGTTCATCAGCAAAATCATTATTAATATCAACATCGACTGGTACATGACCTACAGGCATTCTCATAAACTTTCCTTTAGTTTACTGCCAAAGGTTACAACAAAGCTCTTTGTTGCCCGAAATCCCGCAAAAATAGCATCAGTTCATTTTTTACCATTACCACTGCTTCGCAATGTGTTCTCGTCATGGAGAAGAAGCAGCGCAAGAAACTCCATAACAACACTTTTTTTGTCACGGAACTACTAAATTATTATTTGCACGGTTTTACTCTTTACGTCGCGCGTTGATCATTTGGTACGTTGCGTCGACACCGAATCAAAGAATCTCGTCCGTTCCTCTCACTGATTCGGCCATCGCTGACGACTCACACGTCCTCGTGTGATCATTCTGTAAAGACAAAATCAGCACAGTATTTCGTTCGGCTATTCTGACTTCATGAAGTGAGGGAAGTGTATGTGTGTGTATGTTTTGTGTGTGCTCGTAATCCCCGATAAAATTTCACAACTCCCATATCAGCTATATTCAATAAACTCAATCATTCCTCAATAAATTAACGGAAGGGCGATTAACCCTCTCGTTTCCGTATATACTGCTCAACTTTCGTTTTAAAGATAAACCACAATTAACATAACAACAAATTATAACATCAAAATCACTTTCAAGATATTTTAAACCGCTCTTATTAACCAGAATTAAGATACTTTTTGTTATTGTCTAACCAGTATTCACACAGTTCAAGCAATATCCAACCTGGATTTGTACACTTAATGTCACAGTTCAACATACAAAAAAATGGCTGAAGGTTGATCATCATCATCAAATTATTTTTAAATCAACAAATTAATCACTTTGCTTGGTGCACTTATATCACTGATCTCTCCTGGATCCACCATGCCTCACTCGAGCGTTCTCACACGGGACACGCCTTTTTTTTTGCGTTCCCAACCAATGTGTCACTAAGCATTGTGTTGGCTCAACTGCCTCAACACCATCATGCGAAATACTGCATTGATCTCTACTTTAACAGTTTGACCTTCAGACAATTTAAACAGTCACGGCTGTTACAGATAAAGAGCCCTTATTAAGCCAAACTTAATACGAAGTCAACTAAGTATACTGGTTAAACAATTTATCTCATAACATAACAAGTTAGAACCCTACATATGACTCATTATTCCGCAGCGTGGTTTATTCATTCATCGTTAAATTTCAATTCAATCAACAAATAATCATCAGCACCACATCAATTCATCAATTTACTTTTGCATTAGTTAATAAAAAGAAAGATACAAAGCTTGACGTCGTATCAACAACTCATCTCGTCATCATACCAACAAATCCTGTTTCAACATTTTGCCTTTTTAGAATTTAAGAAACGGCACCGATCATTAGCGAGAAAGTAAGAAACACAATGATTTGAAATGGATTTTTGAATTTAGGATCCAACCTGATTTTACTGCAATCATTATATCTTATCACATTTATTCCAACGCTAATTTGATAACATCCCAATTTTATTTGTAGTAGTTACGAATCAAATATAATATTCAAATTCAACTCTATTGGAATGAGTAAGTCTGTAGAAGAGTGGTCTGTAGTCAACACGACAGGAGAATGACATTTCAAAATTTATTTTCATCATAATTGTGGTCAGTTGTCACTTCGACAGATTTTAATACTTACGTCAAAACATGTGACATATCAAATCATAGGGATGGCAATTTTATAATAACCCAATCTCTATCAAAATATTGTCACAAAACATGAAATGAAATAATGTTACTATTTAAATATGCAGTTACTGTTACTCATGAAGATATTAAGTTATCATTCAGTCTACTTTGCAACAATCTGCAATCATATACGCGATTATTGAAGTTCGCAGTAAAAGCGCTAAAGGGTTTCAACTACGTAGGAAACGCCAATGTTATATTGAAGGCTTTTAAATTACCATCTTAACACGTTTGAAAATCAGAATGTAGTAAAGGACAAGTTTCATGCTAGGGTGACCATGACGATTTAGTCTCTTGTGAATATCTCTTAATACGTAGCAGCACGGATAGGTTGGTCTTTCTGTTGCGCAGTTTGCACTACATTTAATGGTGTTGTGAACCAGAAGAATACCATGTTACAATTGCATCTTTCACCAACCCTAACAAAATTATCTTAAGTTTTTGAGTATTCGGTTCTCTAAAGGTAAATGAAATGTTAACGATTGAAAGCTTTATGCCTATTAAGCTATGTAATTAGCGCGGAACACAGCGCTCACAACAGCAGCGCCGGAAGGAACATCAACAACTCGTTGCAATTTGGAAGAAACCAGCCCCGCTCCACACTCGCAGCAAATAGATACACAGATTCAAATCACGCCGTTTTTCTTTAGCTGAAAAATTAAAGATAGGTTAATTTCAGTTGCATGATATCAAACATCATATTCACTGTCTCTACTCATCTAGCATTCCTTTTGTGAAAAACCTGAAACCAAATTCTCATTTCCATTTATTTCTCGGATTTTTAAATAAAGCCCAACTTTAGTATCACACTCCATGATCTCATCATCTCCTTTATGTTTGATTGATTTTGTATCGTATCCCTTTGTAAAATTTTCCTCCAAGCTTATTTCAAATGTCATTCAAACTTCATTTATTTTCTGAAATTTACTTCTCAAATTCTCATGAAAATTATCTCACAATCTGGGTTTATCCCACGCCTGATATAGCACAGGGCTCTGTGGAGGTACTCATTCGTATGTTCAGATCATCTGAGTTCAGTACTATGAACATAGATCTCTCTCTGTGGGCGTATTTATGTGTCAAATCCTGACACATGGTAATCACCATACTAAATAAAACCCATAATTCGACAGGCACAAGGATACTATCCGTTTATTGCCTGATAACACCCGATTTTATCAATTCAACGTTATTTAGTTATTACTTTGATTCGCGATACTCTCAATCTGTCTGTCTTCTTGACAGTTCCCTTTTTCTTAATTTCAAAGATTATTACAAACTTATTTTAGGCTGCACCGATATATACATTAACAATAATACTGTGCTACACATTTTGTCTCTACAACGCCACATAGGAACAAACATACATACATAGACTGATAAACACATTACCCTCCCTTGCGTCTCACATTCGTGTAAATACTGCATACCGTCGAGCAATCGTCCTAAACTTGGGCTTAAAGGCTGAGTAGCCTTCCGTCGAGTCCTCACTGTAGCTCGGCAGCGTTGTGGTGTATTCTCCGAGTCGTCAGGCGACCCGTGCCATGGAGTGGACCACTAACAAATTGATATTGTGATATGTATTTATTTTATTATAGTATATGGTGGTCCTGGTTAAAAAGTGCACGCTTATCACAAAAAAATCTAGACGTGTGACTTACAACAAGATGATAGTAAGTAGTCCGCGCCGCCAACATTACTGGGGCTCCTGCGAAGTGGTTCACCGGCCAGCGGCCAGCGGCCAGCGGCTACCTCGGTACTAGCAGAGACAGCGATCTTACGACGGAGCTAGCTGGAAAGGAAACCTACGGATATTAAGCCTTATCGAAATCCCATTCGAGTTTAACCGTGTATCGATTAACGCAGACTTAATATCCCATGGTAGTTCATTGTAGGCGTGCGGGGTGCGGGGTGCGGGGTGCGGGGTGCGGGACGCGGGCCTCCGTTCTATCGCACGTTCACACCGCGACCGGTTTAATGATTTAATTACAGTGAAATCATTGCATCATTTTGTTTGTGGTACACACACATACTCGCAGCGCAAGCATACTGCAGAATATACTGTTTACGTAAATGGAAGATATTTAAATAATAGATACCAATCAATCAATTATTTATTCATAAAATAAAATACGCAGATTAGTGGTTGAAGTGGAGTCACCGAGTGGCCTCGACTCTCGGCAGCCTAGGGCTCGAGGGCTTCTTAATGTTCACTGCTATACTTACCGACCGACAACAGCTTTACGGTGAAACTATCATATTATCGATCTATTTCATGTTAATTAAATGAAGTGAGCAATCTATTTCGCTATCGTTATAGTATAATAATAATACCACTCAATGCTTCAAGCGAAAGAGAGATTGTTATATAGTGCCTCCGATTCGTCACAGGAACTGTCAACGGAACTACAAAAATGATTTTCTCTTCGATGTTTTGAATGCAAAGATACCTTTACACAATAATTTAAACGTACCTATTATTAAGTAGATTCACATTATAAGGTTAATTTCGATTCCAATCACATACGTGGAATGTGTTAAGTAAGTCAACACAAAACGCCAAAACTAAGTTAATTCACAGAGCGATGCACCGGGAGGGTGGGGGGGGATGGGGGGGGGGGTGACGGCGGTGGTTGTTTGCCAACTCGCAGGTTAGTTGTAGGAGACACAAAATTTAGTAACACGTATTTCAGCTACTCCGCTGAAATAAAACTGAAATAATAACCTCTTTATATTATTTCCACGATAATTGTATGGAATCCGCCCCTAGTTGTATGGAATCCGGATGTATGGAGGTGTAGAATTTATGCCTTCTGAAATCTAATTTAGAGGCCAGTTTCTTTATCCTTTAAATTAAATTAGGAAGATATCTCTTAATTATAACAGGTAAACAAAAGCCTACCTAAAAAAAGAAAGTGACTTCCAATCGCTATTTTTATCCCTGAGGAGATGATTTTCCAATATCTTCGGCATGGAATGTCCGATTTGAGTAATTCATAAAGTTATCAATAGGTATTGAAACAGTTTTGAATATGAAAGGATTTATTTGGATAAGGATTAACACGAAGGTATGGTTATCATGGTCTGATGTTGGTCAGCTTTTTTATTGACTTTTAAAATGTAAAAAGTGGTTATAGTGACATAACTACAATAGTTGGACAGTTTACAATACAGCAGTTTACATAGTATCACGACGTTTTTTGTAGATATTGATATGTTCTGTAATATTGTAGAACATCTTTTTTTTTATGGACATAGCCGGCAAACGAGCTGACGATCCACCTGATGGTAAGTGGCTATCGCCGCCCATGAACATCAGCAACACCAAAGGCATCACTGATGCGTTTTTGTTCTATGATCAATAGTTGCCGCATCGTATGCGATGAAAGAAATTTTAAGCAAATTTTTTTACACCTTGGTTCACGTTACTGAAGTTTTCTAATCAAGCAGAATAGTCAACTACTTAAAGATCTGAGCACCGACCAAACTAAAGTCGCAGTCATCCGCAGGACAAAAGGAAGACACAGCGGACTAGTAAATGTGGTAATAGAAACATCTCCAATCATGTGGCAACGCTTGGTCGACCAGAAACTAAGAATAGGTTACCAGGTAGTTCCTGCCGTTGATCAATCGCCGGTGATCCAATGTTATCACTGCTTGGGATTTGGGCACAGGGCAAGGGACTGCAAGGGAGAACAAAACTGTGGCTTCTGCTCTGAAAGTCACGATACAAGGATATGTCCCAACAGAACCAGAAGCCCTCGATGCGTAAACTGCGCTGGAAAACGTTACGAGGACCGAACGCACCCGGCATACAGTGCGGAATGCCCAGAATGGCAAAAGTGGGATAGGTTAGCCAGATCATTAGTTAACTACTGCTGAAACAGGCACCTCAACACCCAACATAGCACCACAAAAAGACATAGGCATTAAAAATATCATCGCGGATACAGGCGGCTCAGTGCCCAACATAGGCAGAAACAAAGCACATCTGTAAATGTTACAAAATTGCTCCAATGCAATTTGGGTAGAGGGCAGGCAGCTACACAGGAATGTCTGTATGAAGCGAATAAGAGGGGATTTCTAGCACTTCTTTTGCAGGAACCATATGTAGGCGCGAGTGGCTCCCTCTCGACTACGTACAGGGTAATACAAAGAAATAGTAATAGGACAAAACCTGTTAAGGCTGCGATTGTCATTCTAAATAAAAATATTTCTGTAATAGAATTCTGTAATAATAGAAAGGATCCCTAATTTTTACTAATGATAAATATAGCCTATGTTACTCAAGAATAATGTAGCATTCTAATGGAGAAAGAATTTTTAAAATCAGTTCACTAGTTTTTGAGTTTTTTCGTTGCAAACATACAAAAATACAAAGCTTTCCTCCTTTATAATATTAGTATAGATGGGCATTGATTACCCCTTTATGGGTGAATAAGTTAGGGGAAAAAATTAGGAAGTTATTAAAAATCTTTCAGTACATATTGAAGTAATTCGAATTTGGACGACGTGAATCAGCCGATACGGACCGAATGCCATAAATCGATTTTACACGGTTAAAAATCTAAATACGTCACCTCGTAGATCACACGATAAGTTTATATAATAATACATATCATCAATCATTATTAGTAAGGTAATCTAGACACGCGGCAGCGTGTCAAGCCAAGTTTAAGCAAAGGAACTGGCTAGCCAGCGCCGAGTGTAATATTACACGAACCACTTGGTGCCACTTTTGACCCTTTTATAACTCAAAACCTCTTTAACGTAAACACATAAAACTACGTGTGTTTAATTATATCCATATGGACATGTAGAAGACCAAATTTCATGAAGCTAGCTCAAACGGTTACAAAGATATGAAGGTCAAAAAGTCGTAAATTTTAGCACTGACTGACTGACATATAGTACCTAAATCTAACATACTTCCAGATAACCTAGAAGGATGAAATTTGGAATCCAGCTCGGTAATTGTGTGTAAGCGTAGGAAAAAATTAAAAAAAGTCGAAAAATAAGTGGTGTAAATTTGTATGGGACCAAAGCAGAGCCATCTAGCGGTAGTGAAAAGAAAGGCTTTGGTCCCATACAAATCTTAGCCAACTCGCATTTACATTGTGAGCCCGTTATGTCACGTAAAACTCGCACTAAAGCCTCTGTGCACGCGGGGCTCAATATGACATACTTCAGCGCATGGAGTATTGAGGTAGAACGAGGGCCATCTCATATGAAGGGAAAGTTGAAAAAGTTTCCAGCTGTTTACAAACAATAGAAGTTCAAAAAAAGTTTAAAAAAAGTGAAAAAAGTGAGATCTTAAAGTAGGTTAGATTTGACTTGGCCAGTTTTCATTACATCAGTCATAAAAGTCAGTCTGATAAAAACTGGCAGAGTCAAATCTAACCTACTTTAAGATCTCACTTTTTTAAATAACAGCAATAAAGCAAAGAAATAGAGTTTAATACTTGTTCATAATGTTATTTTGTTCCCATAAATACATATTTAGATTTTGCATAGAACTTGGCACTCATTTAGATCTCCTTTCTTTTTGCGGCGAAGCCCACAGCCAAGCATAATTTTTGTATTGAACTTGGCTCTCCTTTTTTACATTTATGTTTTTGGTGGGATCCAATATACAGTGCTTCTTTGTGGCGCTACTGAACTAGCAGAACTCTGGTGCGTGCGAAAAATATAGGAGACATTGCTACAGATCACAGCGACAGACGGAAATATCGATGAAGCAGTGGGAGAATTAACTCACGGGAGTTGTACAAGTAACAAATGCCGTTTACTGCAACCATCTTCCGCCACTCCGCGCTGCTCCGAGACAGCGGTCGAAGTTCGGACAACGAGCGGTCACCGACGTAATGTTGATCTCTCCCATAGACACTCACGTTCATGAAAGTGCGAAGCAGCAATGAGCTCCGGTCATTCAAGTTACGCGTCCTTATTAAATTCCTGGAGTGTTTCGGCACCACTTGCGTGACGCACATAGATACACGATGTATCGCGCACGTGCGAACGTCCACACGTACCAGCCCACAATTATCTATTTCCACTGGTGAAAAATGTTAATATGATTGGAAACTTTTGTTTTGTTAATAAATATAATTATTATTTTAAATGGTTACTTGTGGCTATTTGTTGCAGTGCTGTCTGCATGTTTCTTAGGGGAGGAATTTCCGAAATTGCAATAGCCTAAAGCCTTTCTCGAGAAATGGACTGTCAAACACAAAAATAATTTTTCAGTTCGAACCAGTAGTTTCTGAGATTAGCGCGTTCAACCAAATAAACAAACTTTCGCTTTATATAATAGTATAAAAATATACATGATATGAGATAGAAGATAATAGAAGTCACCATTTCAGTGGCAGGGAGACTAATGGAGAATACAAAAGTTCGACGGAATAATTCTTATCTTAAATGGAAATGAATGTAATGAAAATTCAACATACACAGAGACGCCGTTCACCAACTGAAGGTTTTCAAATTAATCTATACATATATATAACACAAAAAATGTTTGTACGGATGTCCTTTATAGACTCTAAACCATCCAACCGACGTGCCTCAAAATGGTTTCATTTGAAAGGCAATAAGGTGGTTTGAGACCACTTAAACATGAATTAGGCAAATTCGGTCCTATAATGTAATAGTCGAATAAGAACGAAATATAGAATAAGTCGATATTCCCCTTTTTAACCGACTTCAAAAAAAGGAGAGGTTCTCAATTCGACTGTATTTTTTTTATGTTTGTTACTTCAGAACTTTGGACTGGTGAACCATGATTTTTGTTTTCATCGAAAGCTGGTGCTTGTCGTGTGGTCCCACATAAATTTGAACGAGATCTGACAATGGCATCCATGTCAAAATCATATAAGTCTTAAATCTGCATTAAGTATGTGCGCGATAAATGGACGAATAACTCAATATCGCGCCAACCGATTTCGATGATTCTTTTTTTAATTAAAAGCTGGTGCTTGTCGTGTAGTGCCACATAAATTTGAGCGAGATCTGACAATGGTATCCATGTCAAAAGTACAATGTATTTCATTTGAAGTCGGTTATTTTTTTGTTAAAATGTTAGATTATCTCAAAAAAATTGAAAATAATAGGTAAAGATTTATCATCAGAAATTTTTTTAGCGTAGTGGAACACGCTGGGTGTTCGTTAGTCATAGATTAATGAATCAATGACAAAGTGAATGTGATGGAAGCACAACATTCTGTGTACCTCAGATTTTATTTTGTGAAATGGGTGTGATTATTATTTGGTTTCCAGTATGATAATACAAGGCGATCACAGCAAAGATAAAATGCCTGTAAATAGATTTTTTAGATTTTAGATCATCATTGCATCCAATTTTAACATCTAAGCTGGTAATACGTTATAGTGGGAGGCATTCAGGTAACGTCACCGCCGATAATAGAACGTAATGACATCATGTTTCTTAAGTTATATCATTCCAGTGTATCTTTATAGTAAGTCCCTCCATAACGTGATACGTGTTCGATAGTTGCGGTACAAAGCGGCTGATGTTGATGTATGGCGCGACACGGCGGGAGCCGGATCTGGCGGGCAGGAGGGGGGGGGGCGACCGCGACAACGGCCGATAAGCGCCTCCGCTGGCCTTTTGTCACGGTTATCGAAAACATTCTGCTCCCAGCATCTGACATATTAGTCCCGGTGGTGTGGAGCTCCCACTGTCGCTCCAGCTGTAGCCTACACCTCGACATCTTCTACATTATCACACAACGACCACGTTCCTTCGGTCCATTATTCTGACTAAAATATTTCAGCATCTTTTTGAGTTGGAATCTCCTTGGTCGTGGGCTCGGATGTGGTCTCCTTGGTTATTTTTTATTCCGGTAAAATTTTTGCAAAAGGCTTCACCGATGCGTTACCGACCAAGAAAGAAAAAGAAAAAGATTTTTTTTTTTGATATTCACTAATTTTCTAGTGTTTTTTTCATATCCACGAAAATAAAGTTTATATCATGCTAAATTGTTTAAATTTATGATTAAAATTGAAGAACATAATATATAAAAATAGATAAAATGCGATTATGTTTAAAGAAAATTTAATTGTCTCTCGCCCACGACTATAAATTATAATTTTGGGTCAATCTCCATAAACTACGATTTT